>OY992887.1:94606500-94949000 GCA_963921405.1 Cepaea hortensis | reverse complement strand
CTATTCCATGAGCTATCATTAATCATCATCCGGTGACTTGTTCTACGCTATTCCATAAGCTATCATGCATCATCATCCGGTGACTTGTTCTATGCTATTCAATGAGCTATCATGCATCATCATCCGGTGACTTGTTCTATGCTATTCAATGAGCTATCATGCATCATCATCCGGTGACTTGTTCTACGCTATTCCATGAGCTATCATTAATCATCATCCGGTGACTTGTTCTACGCTATTCCATGAGCTATCATTCATCATCTTAGTCCCTTGCAGAATGTTACCCCCATAACAATCTTTAGCAACTCAAGCATAGTCCATACACATGCTACTACTTCTATTGTGCTTAGTAATCATCATCATCATGCGCCATGCCGATAAGCGTGGGCGGTCATGTTTCAGCATCTCACACGATCGCCATAGTCGTGAATCGGCTCCATGTTCTTGTCTCGACCATAACACATGGCCAAACCATCCAGGTATTTACTTCTGTCTTCCCCCATTTTTCCCCTTCAATCTTGCCAATTGTCACCAAGTTCTCCAATGTATTTCTTCTTCTCATAGGGTGTTAAAACATTTTTGACTGTCAACATATAATTTCTCTAATCAGTTTGTGGTTTTCATTTGTTTCTTATAGGACTTGGTCATTGGTTTTTTTGTCTGTCTATGGTATTCTTTGCATTTTCCTCAGCTTCATCTTTCCCTGTTATTAGTGACCCTCGCCATCAGGCGAGCCCACTCCGACTTCTGAGGCAATTGTAATTTACGTCCACTAGTCCAGGACGAGAAGTCAACACTTTGGTCCAACTGACCGGTGCAGGAGTTGAACCTGCAACCTCGGCATCAGCACACCAGAAGTTTAAGATCAAAACCTCTATGCATTCAGCCATGCTGACCTCATGTTTGTCATTACAAGCGATCTTCTTCAGCTTCGAGCTCTTCCTGCATAGATCTGTTTATTCTCTTTTCCGCCAAATACATTTTTAAAACCCTTTTGTAAAAATGATTTTCAACGGCAAATACGTACTTTTCAGCTGATTTGTATTTCATCCAAGTTTCGCACACATATACTGCTACCGGAAATACGCAAGCTCTTTGTAATATGACCTTTGTTGCCATTCAATATCTGTCTTTTAACCTAGTTAGAGTGCCCTGGTTGGCAAATATGGGTGATGGTTGTTGTTGTTGTTGTTATTGTTGTTGTTGTTGTTGTTGTTGTTGTTGTTGTTGTTGTTGTTGTTGTTGTTGTTGTTGTTGTTGTTGTTGTTGTTCTACGAACCTTGTCGGTCGTATTGTCCACTCGTAATCAGATATGACGATTTTTGTTTGTATGAGGTGAGGATGGTGATGACATATTAATGCATCTCACTTACCCCTCCCCACGACGGAAGACAACAACAACAACAACAACAACAACAACAACAGCAACAACATCAACCGCCCAACTGTGGTGTACCCGGAAATATGAAGGCAAATGAACTTGCCAAGAAAGGTGGTGGTATGAATAGGAAGAGAACCAACTTACATACTTTGAGAAAAGGGGAATTATCCCGACTGCCAGAAAGGAACAGAACCAAATCAACGATGACTATCATTTCTTGGCCGATAGGGACAGGCCATGCTTTTTAGGCTTCCAAAATGGCATAACAGACATATGTAAAGGCTTTCTCTGACTGATTCACCACTATGTCCATGCGGGTAATGTGAACAAACTGCAGAACATGTTCTCCAGGACAGTTATGAGTCACGAGCTAAGAACCGATATCACTGCGCCCAGAACATTCCCACACGCACTCTGTCTCCTCGTTCAACAGCCAGCGAAGAATCACACTACTAATCATTCCAAACGCCATCTGTTTTAAAGTTCTCCTCGTCTTCCTTCTCAGTGTTGAGATTCATCCAGAACCCCTGCCTATCCCCCGCCGTATCATCCTCTCCCCGAACGGGTGCTCAGTCTGTTCCACCACTTTTTCCACCTGGCCCCACAGGCGCCCGACCACCTCTCCCTTGTCCATAGGTAATCTGCCATCAAGAAGTGCATTCCCTGCCAGCCTATCAGCTGCTTTCCCCAGATCCGCCGGCTAAGAAGGGAATACTGGTCTAATAAGATGGCGCTGCATGTAACGCTTAATTGAATAAAATAAGAGCTCCAAAAACTGTTGACTACATCAATAGACTCGTCTGAAAGAGCAAACACAAGACGTCCAACCCCGGTTGTTGCCTAGTCCATTTCTTCTTATAGCTCTTGCCGAATGACGTTGGTGAACTCATGTCTGTCCACAGCCTTCTATCTCTTGTGCTGCCAATCATTTCTAACACCGATATTCCTCCATGTCATGATGTCAGACTATCCAACATATTCTCTTTTGGCCTCCCCTGCCTCTCCTGCCTTTCAGTTTCCCTGTTGTCGCGACGTTCTCCAGCCTTTTCGGTCACATGAAATGCTGAAATAATGGCAACTATTGTCTTCTAATGCGGGTAACCAATTCTCTTTGTGAGTTAACTTCTTTCAAGACATCGGTATTACATTTTCTATCCATTCAGGGTAATCTCATCATTCTTCTACGAAACCAGATTGCCGCAGCTTCCAACATAACTCCTAACTTGTCTGCGAATTGTAAACGATTCGCTTCCGTACATCAGGATGTGCTCAATATAGCGCTTAAGAACTCTTAGGACGTTTACAAGAAAACACCATACGCGGTATTTGGAGACAGCGATCCTCCCATAACACAACAGCTCATAATAAAACAGCTCATAATACAACAGCTCATAACACAACAGCTCATAACACAACAGCTCATAACACAACAGTTCATGACACAACAACTTATAATACAAAAGTCATAACACAACAGCTCACAACACAACAGCTCATAACACAACAGCTGACAACACAACAGCTGACATCAGCATTATGTCTCTGAGATACTCCGGCCCTAAAACGTGACGTTGGCTGCGAAAGAATACTGACAGAAGCATGGTTCCTGGAAGCAGGGAGGCAGGGGTCGACCGGCGCGCTTATCGGCAAGACACTCGATGATATGATTTCTTAAATATATAATGCATTTAACTATGATAGCAACATTATATACAACAATAATAAAGAGACACGGCTTTCTTGTGTCGTGTGATGAGAAGAGAGGCATTGGAGAACATCGCGAAAACTGGAAAGAACAAGGGGAAAAGAGGCAGAGGCAGACCGAGAGAAATTATTTTGGATAGACTGAGGGAGTCGCATGGAGGAATATCATCAGCAGGGTTGATCCAGAACACGAAAGACCGAGATCTGTGGAGAGACATGCGCCCAACGCTAGCTGAAAGGGCATTAGATGTTAAAAAGTTTAAGATGGAAACCAAACGAAACAATGTGTTAGTTCATTTCTAATGTTTGTCGTTAGATACTTTGTTTCGTTTGGTTTCCATCTTAAACTTTTTAATCAGCTCAAAGAAAGCTATACGTCATAATATCTGTTATCGTGAGTATTCATCATCATCATCATCATCATCATCATCATCATCATTGGATCAATTCTATTGAGTACAGTTGAGTTGAAGTGAGTGAAGAACCAACATCACAGCACCCGGGATATTCACATACGTGCTCCGTCCTCACCTGCAACAGACAGTGAAGAATCCCAATTTTGATGGTACCAGTGAAAGTCTGGTTATGTTTCCGTCTGGCCTTTCCTCGGAGTCCTGAGTGTCATCTGGATCCTCTGTTCACTTCATGCAGCACAATCCTCTCCAGGCCTTGTTGATCTGTCTGCTATATTCACACGATCCCATAGTGACCCCCCGACCTCGCCTGCCTTATCATGCACCAACACCCCACCGAGCGATGCAGTCCCAGCCAATCTGTCCGCCGGCTCGTTTCCCACCACACCAGTATGTTCTGGGGAAAAATCCAATAGTTGCTCTCTGTTTTATGGTTGTTGAATGGAAGCATGTCACTCTATCAAAAGCATGCCTGTCTTCACCTTTCTCATTAAATTCTATTGATGATTATCAACCATGCTACAATCCAAGTCTACACAGCATCATTTCTCTCTGTCTGCAATGCCTCTTCTGCAGTCGTCACGATGTTTTCCAACGCTTCTCATCTCATTATATGCCCTAAGGACACTGTTTGTCTCCTTCTAACAGTTCTACGAGGGTGTTCCAAATGAAGACCTTAAGAGTGTGTGTGTGTGTGTGTGTGTGTGTGTGTGTGTGTGTGTGAGAGAGAGAGAGAGAGAGAGAGAGAGAGAGAGAGTGAGAGAGAGAGAGAATATATATTTTGGAAAAGTACAGAACAAATGTATCATTTTTCGATGTAATCACCACTGCGTTCAATGCAAGTTATCAAGCGTCGATACAGTGCTTGGATTTGTTTAGTTTAGATTAGTTTAGTTTAGTTTAGTCGTTGGATCAACATCACGGCACGGCACACGGTTTAACCCATAAGTGCTCCGTTCTTCTCCTAACTCAAACCTGAGTTTGGAGAAACTCAGCTCAGTGCACGAACTCCGCAACACAGCGAGGATCCTCAAATACTTTGGGTAGATTTTTAACTCGAAATTTTGCCCGGGCAGCGCCGTTAGGCTACTCTTTTTCGATTTCCAACTGCCAAGGGATTTTTTTACGTGCGCAACAATACACATGGGTGTCAGATCTCACTACCCAGAGACCAGGGGGAATTTTATTACTAGAAGTCCACGTGAAAAAGTCCCGGTCCACACCGGGGCATGAATCCGGGACCTCCAGCACTCGAGGCGGACACCATACCTCGAGACCACGCAGCCCCCCAATGTCCAGTGCATCCCCAGTGCTTGGATTGCTATAGAAAACGAAACTTATCTGGGGTCACTACTCGGTGTGCCTGACCCGGTCTGTAACAGAAGTCACGCCGTTTTGAAATTTCCCACTCCTCTTGCTGGACTGACAGGCATGCATCACCATACTAGACCTTCATTCGCTGATGAATTTCTACAGATTTCACCCCTTCACTGACCAAAAAACGGATAACATAACGCTGCTTCTCTTTGGTGCATGTCAACAGAGGGGCGGCCATCTTTAAACGGTCCTTATGACGTCACCGTGTTTGTCTGCATCGTAATGTCACGTGCTTAACACTCTTGGCATCCTTAACAACAATATTGATAGGTTTCAAGACAGTGACATGATTATTGTAATTTCTGTCACACTTTATAGGTTTTCATTTGAAACTCCCTCGAATATAATTTTTTACTCTCATAAGCCCTTTCTATCCATCCATCCATTGCTCTGGCAGTCCAAGGTATTCGCAACATTCGTCTCAGAAACCACACCTCTCGTACCTCGAAGCACTTCCTAATATTGCATGATTTATTGCTCAGCATATTTCGCAGACACTGCATACCATAAACTAAAGCAATAAAATAAATCCTTCAAGCTGAGATATACACCACATATATTTCCACACATGATTTATCTTAGTTCTTTAGTTCACGTTGTGTGATTTCTGCAGTATGTACCCGACGTGATGCCGGGAAATAGGTCAGGCAATAAATTGTGCAATAATCTTCTTCTTCTTCTTCTTCTTCTTCTTCTTCTTCTTCTTCTACGTTAGTCCGGAATGTTGTTTTAGACGTGACTGCTTTGTGCCTGTTTACAGCAGATCTGCGATATTTGCATCTTTCGGCCGACACATCCGATTTCTTCAGGCGTTTGTTGACCATGTTATCTTCCCGAGTGTTTCGTAGGACGTTCGACTCTCACTGTTGCGGTGTTATCCCCCATCCCAGCTGGCCCAGTTAGAACAGCTGAAGACATCCCGATCAGCCCTCAGGGGAAGGCAGAGACAGACAACGGACATTCCTCGCCATCCAAGGAGGTTTCCATAATTGCAGAGCCGACACATAGCTCTCTGTACTGGGCTCGCCCAAGGAATCGTCATATCCTGCACAAGACTGCTTTATCTCACTTCCGTATATTGGGCCTTTAGTTCACCACAGGTTGTTCCTCCGGAAACCAGAAGAATGCAGTCTGCAGATGACATCCACACAGTGAAATCGTGCAGTTTATTGTTTGTGTCTTCGTTAATCAAATTCACAACAGGAAAAAATTGTTTTGAACTTCCTAACATACTGTAGAACAGGTTCTAGATAACATTCAGAACACTGAACATATTGCGCAACTTATTTCATCTCATTTTCTTTATGCTAGAATGTGGAACTTTTCTGTTTTGACGTTACTGCAACTTGTGTTTGAAGCAGAGCACATCCAACCAGTTTTTAAAACATCAAAGTGAAGATTCCAAAGCAGACCGCCTTGTTGGTATTACGTCAGCGGAAAGAAGCAGGGGCGTTTCCTCTATATTTGCATATCTTCGATCATTCGATTCGCGACGAGACATCGACAGAAACGGGTACTTCTGTAAAGCCGAATGCACAGACTATGGCTTTTCACCATTTGGCAGTGTTTATTTCCAGCAGGGCGGAGAATTGAGAGTGAGTCAAGCACAAAATTACCCACGCAAGCGCACGTACGTACACAAATTCACACACACACACACACACACACACACACACACACACACACACACACACACTCACACAGAGAGAGAGAGAGAGAGAGAGAGAGAGAGAGAGAGAGAGAGGTTGATAATTAATATAGAGGATACAGGTGAGATGGGGGGGGGGAGGGGGTGTTCCACTGTTAGGTGCGTCCACTGGGTGGCAGACAGTGGCATAGTCTTTATACTTTATGTACCTACTAGCTGACCCTGCCCGGCTTCGCCCAGACCCTGGTGGGGAGCATCTCATTTAATTCATATAAGTAGTCATATAAGTTCCCGTTCCCGTTACCGACTATCTGTCTGTCTGTCTGTCTGTCTGTCTGTCTGACCCGGCCCGACATCGCCCAGCTCCTGGTGTGAAGCATCTCATTTAATTTATATAAGTAGTCATATAAGTTCTCGTTCCCGATGTTATCGCGGACCTCAGAGAGAAGTGTCTATGTAGAAGACCATTTCCTGGACGTACGTATTTTGGGAGGGGGAGGAGGGAGGAGGGAGGAGGAGGAAGAAGAAAAAAAAACTACGACAGTTGGCATCTCTGGAATGAAAGGAAGGCGTGTAGAAAATTTCATCTCAATCGGATGGGCCGTTCGCGAGCGTATAAAGGACATACGGAGATACATAAATACATACAGAGATACGCTCCTTTTTTATATATAAGATTATGTTGCATGAACTCCACAGAGGGCGAATACAAAACTTGGAACGGCAATATTTTCAAACACTGCAGTCATTAAAAATACACCCTTTACATAGAGGTTAGCCGTGAATATGTTGAATACGTGGTTGTAGAGAGTAGACTAGCACAGGAGGTTTTCATTGAGAGTATGATAGTTAGTGGGCGGGACAGATAACTTTACAAAATACCTCAAAATTCTGCGATATGACCATCGCTGTACGTAAGCACTCCCTCTTGCTGCCCTGCAGAGCTCTTCTCTTTAGACCAAGTGAATTTAAACCCTAGATAAACCGACGGAAGTCAAGGGAAGACCATTTTTGTAATCCCAAGTACATTATTACACTTCGAAAACTCACACGATTTCAGATTAACAGCATGACTATGTGCTTCATAGGAGCAGCCTCGCCCAGAAGGGAAAGCTATGTGCACTAGATGACTCCGGACCGTCAGCATGCCACTGAGTTCAAGGACTCATAATGCTTATAGTTGAGACTTGGAATGCTCGTTCGCCGAGTTAACATATTGCATGTGCTTTGCAGGACATTGGGGTCAACCCCGGGTTGTTTTTCTACGAAGTTTTACTTTCAGTAGTTTGCCATTTCATGGTTGTTAGGTTTCTTGGCAAGTTTTGCAGAAGGCAAAGTGGTATAGAAAAATTAATACCCTCAACCCAAAAGAATAGTGAAAGTCATAACTTATATCTTAACATAGCAAACACAGAGATAATGCATAAAGATAAAACTACTATGGAGAAAGAAATATATGTTAATGAGGAAAAACTGGAGGTGGTGGAAATATCGAATATCTTGGGTCATTGATTACCAACAATGGTGACACACTGAAAGAAATTACACGACGAATAACTATTGCTCTTCAGAAACTAAATCAACTGAATAAATTGTAAAGGGTGCCAGTTAGGACAACAAACTTAGACTTTTAATTAAGAGCATGCATCTTTCCCATTGCAACATTCGGTGTGAGACCTGGACACTTACTAAACAAGCTGAACAGCGCATACATGCATTTGAATATTAATGTTATAGACCGGTTCTAAGAATATATTGGATATAGGAAAGAACAAATGCATCCATACGACAAGAACTGAATACTGAAGAAGGTTGGCTACTAAAGACGATAACACAAAGAAATTTGAAATATCTTGGTAACTTGAAACGTCATGAAAGTTTGGAGAGAACAGTCATGGAGGGGTATATGCCCGGGAAGAGAGGAAGAGGAAGGCCAAAGAGAAGATGGGTGCAGGATGTGGCAGATGATCTCCAGATGGGTGTATCGGACGTGGGACATCTTGCTTGTGACAGGGAAATTTTCCGGAAGGTTGTTATGGGAGAGACGTTCTGCAAAGTACATGCTACTGAATGAATGAATGAATGAATGAATGCGTTTGCCATTATTTCTGAAAGAGAAGTCAACTTTTAAGATGGCCGGTGTCGTGTCCTCCTTTACAGTGTCGTCCCTGGAGTGAAGAGAGCCGACACCCACATTATAATATTTTTTCCCTCTCAATATTCTGGAGAATCCACCAGCTTCCGTCTAACACACTCCATCAGCCTATGGACACCTTTTCCTATCACTCTCTCACTGTCGTACTATGCCCCCTTCTCATACTTCCCCAACGCAACACACTCAACAACTCTAGCCTCTAGAAATTAATAAAGATTAATTTATTAAAAGAAACGTGTAACGTGTATGAGACGTGTATGCGAAGAAAATGTGTGACGTGTTCTATAAAGTGTGTAGAATCGGACTCTCAGACCACAACCCAGTCAGCTGATCCCAGCAAGGATAGACCACAGCACGTTACGTCAGAACATGTACTTCTCACCCAGCGCCGAAACCATCCTGCTGGATACTGATTTGCCTCTGTAGACCTCTGGTAATCCCATTTCATGAACATCAGAAATAGACACCGGTGGTATAAACAGTTAATCATGGACCGGTTGCACCCTACACAATGTCCGTTCCTATCGTTCCTTAAAAAAAATGCACAAGTCCTTTGTAGTGTGTACACAGTTACTAATGTTAATTGTTACTGTACTGGATCCTCCCTCGTGTCTATCTAGCCTCAAGTATCAAGTCTTGTGTTCTATTACACGAGATTATATCACACTTATGTAATTATTAGACTTAATGGTTTCAGTTTGTTACTACTGTCTGATGCTGTGTGGTGCATCAGTACGCATCACTCTCTTTGGTGAATCAACTTCCTTCTAGCTTTAGTTACGTTCTGTATGCAACTTTATTGATTGTTGAACTGGTGTTCTTCCGAATGGGATTTGAACCTTTCCTAAAAAACTTGTTGAGTTTCCTCGGATCTGGTAGGGAACCTAGGATAGAAACAACACATCTGGTGATAGTACTAGTCACTGATCCTTTCGGCTGAGTGTAAGCCTATCGCCTTGCTTAATGATCTTTAGCTAACTAGACTTAGTCATAGAGCAGATTAGCTACCCACCTAGAGCCGAATCAGGCTATGACAAAGAAAAAATCAGCAAACAGAATGCGGAACCCCGCCCACCAGGGACACCTACGGGAAGATCCCAATTATCCCTCATTACTCAATTCTCAACTAGTAAAGCTTATCAACACTTCACTAATCTATTCTTAACTAGCAGAGTTAATATCACGATTCTTACTCTAACTAGTTTCCACTAACAGTGCTAATCATCACACTATAGTTTAACAAGGCCACAGTCTATATTAAGTAGAACTAATATTATAATAGGTTATACCTTAAATGGCACTACTGCAGTCCTATCAATCATATCTACATCTGCCATTATAGGCACGTGTAAAATTAAGTCACTAATTAACACACGGTAGATATTATTTCCACTAGCACTGCAGTGCCTTTGCCCTCCGACTAGAGCCACATTTCCAAGTCCCCCTAGTTGGCCCCAACTCGGGTTTATATGGCAACTCCTAAAGTTGGCCACGTGACGTTATCCTTTATGCCCCCACACAGGTGGCACCTTGGCAGATCATCCCCTGTCAGGGATCCATCCCCCCTCTGGCTCCCTCCATGTTAGATCTGTCATCACTGGTTTAGATTCCCAAAACAAGCCAGCGAGTTCCTGTATATCCCCAACAACAGTTGCCAATAACCCCGTCAATCTTCTCGATGTTCCGGAAACCCAGAATTGACATATGTACTGTTACGTCCGTGCTAAGTACTTCCGTATTCCCTCTGATATGTTTATGACTTGTCAAAGTGATATATGATTCAGCGCACTCACTTCCTCCTCACTCACCACCAAATGTGTATATGGGCTAGCCTGATGTATCCCGTGCAGCTGTGTTTACTCTGGTAGTACGACTGTTGTGGCCTAGAAAATATACGCCAAGCAAACGTCGGTATTATTATCTGGTTAACTCATGGCGAGCTCGTGACACAGGCCCCCTCTTAAGAGAGTAGTCCATCTCACTCTTCTCCACCATGAGTTAAATCCAGATGATTCATTCCTCTTCTTCAGGAGCTGGGTGTCTTGACAAGAAGTCCGCTCCAACATTTTCCTTCCCAGGAATGTACTCTACTGTGAAATTATACGGTTGAAGTAACAACGACCACCGCATCAAACGTGCGTTGAGCTTCTGAGAAGTAGCCAGGAACATCAGGGGCTGATGATCCGACTGGACCCGAAACTTAACTCCATACAAATATGGCTGAAATTTTTGCACTGCCCATACAAGGGACAAGCACTCTCTCTCTCTCTCGACAGTTGAATAATTCCTCTCCGCCTGTAGAAGTTTCTTACTGGCGTAAGCCACAGGTTTCAAAACCGAAGCATCGACTTTTCCTTCCTGTAACAAAGCGGCTCCAATTCCAATCGCACTGGCATCTGTTCTCAACACAAATTGTTTGGAAAGGTCAGGGAGCTGTAATACAGGTTTGCTGACCAAGGCCTCCTTTAACTGACTATAGGCATTCTCACATTCTGGTGTCCAAATGATTTGGTCCGGGAATCCCTTTTTCAAGGTTTCCGTCAACGGAGCTCCCAGTTCAGTGAAATGTGGGATAAATTTGTGATAGAACCCACACAACGAGAGAAAAGATCGCACATCCTTCTTCGTTTTTGGCCTTGGTGCATTTCTGATTTTCTCCAGGTTCTTCTCTTCTGGAACAATGTGTCCTGGAGTGATGGTGTGACCTAGAAATTCCAGAGTCTGGTAACCAATATTGCACTTGGTTGGACGAGCAGTAAGCCCTGCTTCCTTGAGCCTATTAAACACTCTCTCCAAGGATTGTAAGTGGTCATCCAGGCTGTCACTGGAAATCAGAATATCATCCATGAATGAGATGATGGACGGATCCTGTAACGGATCTAGTAAAGTCCTCATCATGCGTGTAAACACACTAGGTGCATTGCTGAGTCCAAAGGGCATGACCTTGAATTCGTAGTGTCCACTGGGTGTACTGAAAGCTAACAGTGGTCGAATCTCCGGTTTGACTGGTATCTGATAGTACCCCCGACTCAGATCCACTTTTGAAAAGTACCGAGCCTTATGGAGCCTAGCGAATAACTGAGTTGGATTCGGCAAAGGTTCCACCTGAAACTGTGTATGACTGTTCAGAAGTCGGTAATCTATACACAACCGGTGTTCTCCACTTGGTTTGCGTAACAAAACTACCCCCGCATTGTATGGGGATGTGGATGGTGCAATCACGTCATCCTCCAGCAATTTTTGTATTTCCTCCTCCAGGGCCTTTTCTTTAGAGAATGGCACTGGGTAAACCTTTTGGCGAACAGGCTCCTGTGTGGTCAAAGTCATCTCGAACTCAACCAACCTCGTTCGTCCTGGTTTATCAGTCAGTATCTCCTTATGAGACTTGAGAACCTGGGTTATCCTTTCCCTCTCCTGGGAGGTCAGATCAGGGTTCACTTGCACATCCCTATAGGTTTCCTGGTGTACTAAGGGATATTCCCTGCCCTCGCGGGTTCCCACTTCAGTCTCCACTGCAACTGCCATTGCCATGAGGTGAGCTGCCTTGTCTCCGGGTCTCTCTTCATATTTCCGCAAGAGATTGATATGGAAAATCTTCGACTTTCCCCGGATCCGGATCTGATAGTTGGTTCTGGATATCACCCTTTCCACGGGAAATGGTCCTTGCCAACCTATCTCCAGTTTGTTGTTTCCCGTTGGGAGTAGCAACAAGACTTTATCTCCCACCTCTAGAGATCTTTCTTTAGACCTACGGTTGTAGTAAGCCGCATGTCTTTTCCTGGCCTTTTTCAAGTTTTGATTTGCCAGAGTCCATCCCTTGTGGAGTTTTTCTTTCAGTTCCTCCACGTATTTGTAGGATGAGATCACTTCTTCTGACGTCCCCTCTTCAGTCCAACTCCTCAACATGGCTTCCAACGGTCCTTTGATTGGACGACCAAACAGCAACGTAGCGGGTGGTAGTCCTGTTGAGCCATGAGGAACTTCCCGATAGGCAAAGAGTGCTGCTGGGATATATTCATCCCACCTATCAGGTTTTTCCTGCGCTAGTTTCCTGAGCATTGTCATCAACGTGCCGTTGAAACGCTCTACTTGTCCATTGGCTTGAGGGTGGTAAGGGCTGGTATGTATGTGGTTAGAGTGAAACACCCTAAATACCTCCTCCATGAGTTTTCCACAAAACTGAGATCCATTGTCCGTCAGAATTTGATCCGGAAAGCCTAATCTGGTAAAGGCCTCCATCAGTGCGTCCGCCACTCTTTTCGAGTCAATCGTGGTCAACGGTATGGCCTCACCCCACATTGTACAGCAATCCACCATTGTGAGTATATACATGTTCCTCTTCCTAGTCCTGGGAAGTGGACCCACGATATCGATGGCTACCCTCTCGAAAGGAGAGTTCCTGATGGGCATCTCACCCAACACCACCGGTGCTGTCCAGTGTTTTGGTGCCACCCTCTGGCACTCAGGGCATGACTTCACATACCGACGCACATCATCTGTCATTCCCGGCCAATAGTAATGGCAGGAAATTCGCTGCATGGTGGCGGCTATACCCATGTGTCCACTAAAGGAGATGGTATGCCCCATATGAAGAATCTGGGACCGGTGAGCTTTCGGGACGACCAACTGACCGTATAGGTTGTCTCCCCTTCCTGCTCTCCTGTAGAGTATCCTATTCTTCATGTAGTACTGCCCCCGCCCTGGTGGATCAGCACTTTTCTGCAGCTTTTTGTAGCAAGGACGTAAAGTATCATCCTCACTCTGGGCAGTTCGTAGCTCCCCCGGCATTGGGTTAGTCACAATTGCTTCTGCCTCTTCCGTTTTCGTCTGAGAGCGAGTCTGCATTGCTCCCATATGGATTGGCTCCCTGGGCATTCCCAGAAAGACATACCGGCAACCTAGGATGACTGGAAAAATGGGATCGGTCAATACAGCGGCCTTGATGGTGCCGGTGACGTACCTTGACCGAATCTCCACATTAGCAATAGGCAACTTCATGACTACAGCACTCTTCTGTGCAGGCTGTATATCCAAGGTCTCACCTGTGAATTGTTCTGGATGTACCAGATCCGCAGAAATCACGGCCTCCCCGTCCAGTCCTGTGTCGTATAAACACTCCACTTGACGACCGTTAACCTCTACCAATTCCACTACAGGTGGTTTTTCCTGGTCTGGAGTCTCTTCCTCGGCCTCGACCTGTTCGGTGGGCTCCACCTTAGGTTTTCCTGAGCACACGACGAATTGAGTGTCTCCTGACATTCCCTTGCAGTCAATAGCATTGTGCGTATTCGACTGGAATTGGTTGCACCATTTCCCTGTCCTAGATTTTCTATTGCCAGACTTGAGTGAGCTCTCCTGGTGGCGAGCTTCCTTGTTGACCTTGGCATTTTCTGTGACAACCTCCTTGGAAGTCACTTGACATGCTGCGAAGTGAGGGTTCTTAGCCTTCGATTTGCAGTCCCTCGTATTGTGAGAGGGTGACTTACAAATTGAACACCACTTCTCCGACCACGTTCGTTTAGGTGTAGAGCTTGAAGTGCTCTTGCTTCCCTCCTTCTTCTTCTCTGAACTATCCTCTGATTTTTGCACATAAGGTTCCCACTTTTTTGTTCCTGAGTTTTTGGTTTTCTTCTTGTCATGTTTCTCTTGACTTTTGGTGTTGGTGGAAAGGTTTTCCCCTGCCTCCCCATGTACCTCGACGAACCGTTCTGCTAATTTAGTCACGAGGTCAATACGTTCCGCTCCTTGTTCTCCCAGGAACGTCCTGAGAGGTTTAGAGATTTGCTTCTTCAGCTGGTCGACCACCATGAGCTCTTCCAGACTCTCATAGTCATGTGCGAACCCAGCCAAATCCATCCACTTATGGAGATAAGATTTTAGACGCAAACTGTAGGCGGCAAACAACTCCCCCGGTTCTCGTTTCGCTGCTCGAAATTTTTTCCCGGTAGGTATGTGACGTAACCTCGAATCGTTTCAGCAGAGCCGTCTTTAACTCGTCATAATTGTTCTCATGTCCTGGTGGCAGGCGAGAATAAACCTCGTATCCGGTCCCGCGTAAACCCTGGGATAGCTTAAGATTCCATTTGTTACGCTCCAGACCCATAGCAACTGACATAGCCTCGAAGCGTTGAAGGTACTGGTCAATCTTTTCTTTGTCCTCCTCGTAGACCGCTAAAGGAAACTTCATAGCATGGTACCCATGTCCACCTACTGGTGTTGATCCTGGGATGGAGGAACCTCCAACTGCTCCCTCAGTTTCTCCATTAGATTGACTCTTGAGCTCGAGTTCCCGCATCCGGTACTCGTGCTCCCTCTTCTGTGCTTCTTGTTCAGCTTCTAATTTCCTAGCTGCTTGTTCAGCTTCAAATTTCCTAGCTGCTTGCTCAGCTTCCAATTTCTTAGCTGCTTGCTCAGCTTCCAATTTCTTAGCTGCTTGCTCAGCTTCCAATTTCTTAGCTGCTTGTTCCAACTCCATCCTTCTCAATTCCAGCTCGGCCTTTCGATCTTCCCTTTCTGCTTGACGATACTCTCTCTCCACTTCCTGTATGTAATCCGTTAGAGCAGAACCCCCCAATCCCATTTCTTCCCCCTTTGCCATTAATTCTGCTGTGCTAAGTTTAGGGGTGGCCATTATACAGAGAGGTAAGCTAGCAGGTCTAGTACAATATAACTGCAAATTACTATACAGATATATGAACAGGTACTATAAATCTAGATATTACCACACCCAGCACATTCACTCAGTAACAAGAGTAGAATCAGGACCACAGACCTATGCAGACGTGTGACGTGTGAACAGGTAAGATATTAATTAGTCCTAACCCCTATCCACATTCACTCTAGCTGGATTCTCCAAAATGATATCTCCCTCTTATAACTAAGGATCCCGTGTCAAAAGACCCCGTTGTCAGAAGATCCCACTGTCAAAGGTTCCTGCTTGCAGGAGATCTCGCTGTCCAAGGATTCCGTTTACGGGAGATCCCGCTGTCCAAGGATTCCGTTTACGAGAGATCCCGCTGTCCAAAGATCCCGTTTACGAGAGATCCAGCTGTCCAAAGATCCCGTTATCGAGCCCCCAATAATGTCGTGTCCTCCTTTACAGTGTCGTCCTTGGAGTGAAGAGAGCCGACACCCACATTATAATATTTTTTCCCTCTCAATATTCTGGAGAATCCACCAGCTTCCGTCTAACACACTCCATCAGCCTATGGACACCTTTTCCTATCACTCTCTCACTGTCGTACTATGCCCCCTTCTCATACTTCCCCAACGCAACACACTCAACAACTCTAGCCTCTAGAAATTAATAAAGATTAATTTATTAAAAGAAACGTGTAACGTGTATGAGACGTGTATGCGAAGAAAATGTGTGACGTGTTCTATAAAGTGTGTAGAATCGGACTCTCAGGCCACAATCCAGTCAGCTGATCCCAGCAAGGATAGACCACAGCACGTTACGTCAGAACATGTACTTCTCACCCAGCGCCGAAACCATCCTGCTGGATACTGATTTGCCTCTGTAGACCTCTGGTAATCCCATTTCATGAACATCAGAAATAGACACCGGTGGTATAAACAGTTAATCATGGACCGGTTGCACCCTACACAATGTCCGTTCCTATCGTTCCTTAAAAAAAAATGCACAAGTCCTTTGTAGTGTGTACACAGTTACTAATGTTAATTGTTACTGTACTGGATCCTCCCTCGTGTCTATCTAGCCTCAAGTATCAAGTCTTGTGTTCTATTACACGAGATTATATCACACTTATGTAATTATTAGACTTAATGGTTTCAGTTTGTTACTACTGTCTGATGCTGTGTGGTGCATCAGTACGCATCACTCTCTTTGGTGAATCAACTTCCTTCTAGCTTTAGTTACGTTCTGTATGCAACTTTATTGATTGTTGAACTGGTGTTCTTCCGAATGGGATTTGAACCTTTCCTAAAAAACTTGTTGAGTTTCCTCGGATCTGGTAGGGAACCTAGGATAGAAACAACACATCTGGTGATAGTACTAGTCACTGATCCTTTCGGCTGAGTGTAAGCCTATCGCCTTGCTTAATGATCTTTAGCTAACTAGACTTAGTCATAGAGCAGATTAGCTACCTACCTAGAGCCGAATCAGGCTATGACAAAGAAAAAATCAGCAAACAGAATGCGGAACCCCGCCCACCAGGGACACCTACGGGAAGATCCCAATTATCCCTCATTACTCAATTCTCAACTAGTAAAGCTTATCAACACTTCACTAATCTATTCTTAACTAGCAGAGTTAATATCACGATTCTTACTCTAACTAGTTTCCACTAACAGTGCTAATCATCACACTATAGTTTAACAAGGCCACAGTCTATATTAAGTAGAACTAATATTATAATAGGTTATACCTTAAATGGCACTACTGCAGTCCTATCAATCATATCTACATCTGCCATTATAGGCACGTGTAAAATTAAGTCACTAATTAACACACGGTAGATATTATTTCCACTAAGCACTGCAGTGCCTTTGCCCTCCGACTAGAGCCACATTTCCAAGTCCCCCTAGTTGGCCCCAACTCGGGTTTATATGGCAACTCCTAAAGTTGGCCACGTGACGTTATCCTTTATGCCCCCACACAGGTGGCACCTTGGCAGTCATCCCCTGTCAGGGATCCATCCCCCCTCTGGCTTCCTCCATGTTAGATCTGTCATCACTGGTTTAGATTCCCAAAACAAGCCAGCGAGTTCCTGTATACCCCCAACAACAGTTGCCAATAACCCCGTCAATCTTCTCGATGTTCCGGAAACCCAGAATTGACATATGTACTGTTACGTCCGTGCTAAGTACTTCCGTTTTCCCTCTGATATGTTTATGACTTGTCAAAGTGATATATGATTCAGCGCACTCACTTCCTCCTCACTCACCACCAAATGTGTATATGGGCTGACCTGATGTATCCCGTGCAGCTGTGTTTACTCTGGTAGTACGACTGTTGTGGCCTAGAAAATATACGCCAAGCAAACGTCGGTATTATTATCTGGTTAACTCATGGCGAGCTCGTGACAGCCGGCTTAGGAAATGTACTCCTTCGTCGTTAGCGCAAGGAAGATTAAGCACTGACGCTTCAAACCTTGCAGCCATGCTGACCTCCTGAAACACGAGTAAAGGTGATCAATGAGATTAAATCTAACGGGAAATAAAAATACTGAAACTTGTTTCGATAACACGGCATATTGCAATTTGTCGTCATTTACCCGCGGGCTACAAAACACTGAAACAATTACTTGGCGAAACCTTGGGCTCGGAATCTCCCAGAGTTGATGGATTACACGCACTCTCTGGCTTTTAGCACATTTCCGATGTAACTTGGAGCCGATATATATTTTCTTTCACAACAGTTTTTATATTAACTGATGCAGAGCCAAACAAACAGCAGGTTTGAACCAAACATGGTACACAATCAAATGACAAGTTAGTTAGTTAGTCGCGGTTCCAACTTCACGGCATCGGGTTGTCTCCATTATGCTCCGTTCCTATGCCACTGAATATCACACAAAATGCTCTTTACTGCCCAATGTGAAAAGTGGAACAGACAGGAGTCTCGGCAAGCCAACAGCCCGCGCTGACACACTGTGCATAATGCCGCCGCCAGAATGCCAGCACAACAGTCCTCCATGAAAAAGACAGTTCATCGTCGATGGAATAGGTAGTCCCCAGAAAGACTTCATTGAACCGGGTTTCATCCCACATGGCTCTGTCTCTTGCCGCAGGGCGACCTGCCGAAAGTGCCGCACAGAGCACGAACTCCGTAGATCCAGGGACGACTCCCTGGAGTCTCCTGAAAAATGCACCCGTGACCCGAAAAGGTAAACCAGTCAATTCAGCGACTGCCGGCCAGTGTTCCGAGCATGCAGACTTCATTGACCCAGGTTTCATCCCACATGGCGGGTTTAATTCCATAGCCCCCCCCCAGACGTGTCTTAACCTTGCCGTGGCAAGGGGGGGGGGGGGGGCTTGTGTTTCCCAGTGACCCCAAGAGCATTGTAGATGGAAGCACAACTACATGTCGGACAGGCCTTGGGTTAGGGACCAGGTCAAGGGAGACACAATCTGCTGCTCTGCGGGTGGACTGAGGATAGCAGTCAAAAAGTTCAAACCAGGCGCACGATGCCACTAATCCTTGGTCTGGACACATACTCTAAGGCTTCCTGCCGAGGGATACGGCTGAACGCCTCTAAGCCCTCGGATGTGAGAGCCGGACCGGTACTCGCCTACCTCAAATGGAGGTGAGATACTGAGCACGCTACATGCTTAGACCACATACTTGTTCGAAGGCTCTAAGCTGGGAGATATAAGGGATCCTCGGATGAGAGGGCCTGGTCGTTACTCGCTCACTGATGCTCGGAGGTAAAGTGCTGAGCCGGCAGCACATGTAGCCTACCACGTGAGAGAGTACTAAAGGTAGAAAAGCGTCCCAGTCGCACGAAATGGTTACGATGAAAGTCTGTATCTATACTCACAGAGTGAGAGTAGTCAAGGGTGGAAAACGTCTCAATAACACGAAATGGAACGCATGGCTAGCGAATCCATTGCGTGGAAGTCCGAAGCGAAAGCCTTGCCTAGTGGATGTCGTCAGCAGACTGACTGTTCCTGGTTTGTGCGGGGAGCGGCCAGTGGCAAACGAGATGCCCAATATATGGAAGTGAGGGTTTTAAGCTGCCACGAGCAGGAAATGGCGATTCCTCGGGTGAGCCCAGTCTCAAAGCAATATCTGCCGGCTCTGCAAATATGGAAGTCTCCTTGGATAGCGAGGAATGCCCATGGTCTGCCCCTGCCTTCCCTTGAAGGTTGACCGAGATGTCTTTAAAAGCCGCATCTGTTTTCTTCATTGCCTTGACAAAGTTTTTCATGAGACCCAGATTAATGTGCAAGGGTGGCAACGCGATCTTGCTGGTGTCAAGTGCTGGGTTCTCAGCGTTCCTACTGCCAGGCTGCAATAACTGCCTGATTGGCTAGTGTCTTCTTATGTAATGGTCAGTTTGTGCACGGCTATCCCACAACAGTACTTGGTGTATCGACCCTGTAGTCCACCTGCCAAGGGATTTTTTACGTGCGCAGCAATACACACGGGCGTCCGATCTCACTACCCAGAGACCAGGGGAAATTTCGTTACTAGAAATCCACGTGAAAAAATCCCGGGCCTCACTGGGGCTTGAACCCGGAACCTCCAGCACTCGAGGCGGACACCATACCTCGCGACCACTCAGCCTAACGGCGATGCCCGGGCAAAATTTTGAGTTAAAAATCTACCCAAAGTATTTCAGGATTCTCGCCGGTGCTACAGAGTTCGTGCACTGAGCTGAGTTTCTCTGGACTCAGGCTTGAGTTAGGAGTAGAACGGAGCACTTATGGGTTACACGCGTGTGCCGTGATGTTGATCCGTCGACTAAACCTTAAACCCTGGGCATATTGTGCTAACCTCAGATGTGTATGGACCAATGATGTGATCAGTTGTACGCCCGCCGCCTTTACTGCCCAAGACATTTCCTGATACCAGTTGTAGGCTTTTGGTGATTTACTATGCAATGTTACGTTTAGTAGTTTGCCATTGCTTTCTGAAAGGACGACGTTCATACCATTGAAATCAGCGCAAAACGATCTGCTTCCAAATTGTATGATGCTGACTTCGAATCTGGTGTGTCAGGATTGTGAAATTGCATTCACTACCTCTAAGCGACAGGCGCCGAAAGGTCAAATAAACTATGGTGGCGGGAGGGGAGAAAACTCTAACCTCCACAGTTCGCGGAAGCGGCCTTAATTCCTCAGGCTCAACCCCCACTCCCCCACCCCCCTTCCCGGGTCCCACACACAAGGTACTAAAGACAGTAGATGACAGTTTTTGACAGTTGATCGCTACGCTCTGCAAAGGAAATGCAACATTTTCTTAAACACGTGAAAAATGATAATCCAGAAGGGCGGAATGTTATATGGGTGCTGACGTCCAGCAATCAAAGTTCTGTCCCCATCTTGTTATGTCTATCAGCTCTTCCGTTTAGCGGCCAATGCGTATTGCTAAAGCTCTTATTCGCACTTGCTTCTCTGTGGATTTGTCGATCGTTCTCAGCAGCGAGTATTGCAGACGCATCGACTCTATAAAATTGTCTACGCTCACGTATGACACACAGCAAGTGGAGGCACTGTTGTATAGATCAAAGACTGATAAGTTCATCAACTCCGTATTTGCACAGTGTCTAGACATGACCTTTAGAATGCAGACCTGCGGTCTCGGTGAACTGAGAGGCTTTGCATCAAACTAAATCTTTCACACTTCACGATCGTTCTTAGCTCTCCCATAATTCCGTTTCCTTCTTGCAGACGATAATCAATATATAATGTGCTGTCGCATGAACACCTCCTCCGGGTCGATAGTCTGCGGGTGACGCAAAGCGTTGCCAAGATGTCCGCGCTGTCCCTGTTTTGCATTTCTGAAATATGGATAAGAGAATTGTATTCATATTTATAGACTGGCACTAACACAAACTTCCCCCTGCTATTTGGTATCTATAAAGACGGAATATTCGGAGAAGCAAACCTTGACATAACCGATAGATAAAATTTCGAACACGTTACTTAAGAGGAAACAACCAATCTACTCGCAATAAATGAGCTTTTATTTGCGTTGATCAGTGTCGTCTACAGCGACGAAGGCAGACTGCACTATTATGTTAATAAGCTGAGTTCAACATACAGCCAGTACAATATGTTGCAATTCCCAGTACAGCTAGCAATTGAAATGAATAGACTGCTGTCCTACTAAAACTCAAATTAGAAAAACCAAGCACGAAACAAACTTTTATAGCAACTGGGATTGTGGTATCTTCCGTATGTTGCCATGGTCCATAAGGAGAGCAAAGAATGGTAACACTGTAACATGCCAGTCATGGCGACTAAGGAGGGTTGGCCTGAGACAGGCTACCTCAGCCTTTAGGTGCTAATAATAGCCCAATCACGAACATGTCAACACGAGGCTTGGCGTGAGTTGGTTGAGGATATATGCCCCATTGAAAGATGGGAAGAAGAAAAGAAAGAAAGAAAGAAAGAAAGAAAGAAAGAAAGAAAGAAATACAGGCAGGCAGGCAAGCAGGCAAGCAGGCAGGCAGGCAGGCAGGCAGGAAGAAGAAGAAGAAGAAGAAGAAGAAGAAGAAGAAGAAGAAGAAGAAGAAGAAGGAAGGAAGGAAGGAAGGAAGGAAGGAAGGAAGGAAGGAAGGAAGGAAGGAAGGAAGGAAGGAAGGAAGGAAGGAAGGAAGGAAGAAAAAGAAGAAGAAGAAGAAGAAGAAGAAGAAGAAGAAGAAGAAGAAGAAGAAGAAGAAGAAGCAACTGCAGCAGCAGCAGAAGAGGAGAAAGAATAAGAAGTTTTAAGTACACAGATATTTCGATCACATCCGGTGCTACGATATCCGTGCACCGTGCTGAAATTCTCCTGGTGATATATCGGTATGCAACGAAGATGATCTTGTGCAACCCAGAGACATAAACTACAATCCCATCTGGGGGACATGAACAAGAAAATATGTCGGCCCGGTCAAAGACTGCGGGAGAATATGTATGTTATGGAAATGCTTGCTTGCTCGCTTGTGTTCGCTGGCTGTGAACTCCAGCGCGAGGTCCTGTATGTCGGATGGTAACATCATGTTGTCCAACATCAGTGTGATGTCATACCGGACTGAAGTTTGTGTGAGTATCCGTTGTCCCATGTCTGGCTTATTGGTGTGCAGACTGGTGGTTCCTCGCCATGCAGGCAGATACTCTCCGACTTCGGAAGAATCAACGATCCTACTGACGTTAGCCAGGACCCCGAAGGGACCTGTTGCCCAGGACGCACGACTAGGACGTGGTAGTAGGTCTTGGCCAGTATAGAACCTGGCCCTGGTGCCTTGGAAACACCTCTGCGTCCCTGTTATAGAAATGAAATTAGCATTGATTTTGAGTCAACTAATTTCGCTGTTTTCACTTTTCCGCTGGAGAAAGGAGCAAGTGGGAGACGGGTGCGAGTGGAATAGATAGTGAGGATGTAAGAGAGAGAGAGAGAGAGAGAGAGAGAGAGAGAGAGAGAGAGAGAGAGAGAGAGAGAGAGTATGATAAAGAGAGATATTATTATAATGAGAGAGAGAGAGAGAGTTGGTATATGATAAAGAGAGAGGTAGAAAATAGAAATGAAGGAGAGGAGACTGGAAAGGATAGTGAGGATGTCGAATAGATAGAATATATGATAATGAGAGAGAGAGAGTGAGAGAGAGAGAGAGAGAGAGAGAGAGAGAGAGAGAGAGAGGGGGGGGAGATAAAGACGGAATAGACGATAGAAGTGAAGGATGAGAGAAAGGAGGAAGGTGAAGAAGAGGGAGCGAGAAGACGGGGAAGATGGGATGAAGGGTGCGAGAAAGAAAGCGGAAGATAGAGGGATGGGAAGAGGGAAGGGGAAGGATATATGGAGGGGAGATTGAGGATGAAGGAGTAAGGGATAGGAGAGGGTAGAGAGAGAAGGAAAGAAGGGAGAGAGAAGATGGAGGGAGATGAGCGAGGCGGGAAAGTGAGGGGCAGAAGAGGGAGTTTTTAAGGGGAGATTATGAGAAAAGAGAATGAGGGAGTGAGGTATAGTAGTTAGTAGGGGATGACAGAGGAGTCAAGAGGAGAAAGGAGGACGGACAGACAACGGGGAGAAGGGAATAGAGAGGAGATATATAAGAGGAAATATGCAAGAGAGCGGGGGGGGGGGGAATGAAGTTGGAGGATGAGCAAGAAGTTGGGGAGATAGACTAGGGAATAGATGAGAGAGAATATAGGGAACAGAGCAAAAAAGATTTGTTGTTACAGAAGAATGATGAGAACACAGGGAACGGACAAACAACGTAATAAAGATGTCTGAAAAAACGCTAACTCACAAAGAGAACTGGTTACTCATATCAATAGAACACACACACACACACACACACACACACACACACACACACACGCTCGCACGCACGCACGCACGCACGCACACACACACACACACACTATGATTGTAACTGACTCAGAAAGCATGCTGAGTAGGGTGAGGACGGACAAGCTTCGTGCGGAGTGGCTTGCTTCGCTTCGGAAGTCATGGGTGACAAGCATCGTCTGGATCTTTTCTCCTGGGCATGCCGGTGTGCTGGGGAATGAACAGGCGGACAGATTGGCTGGCTCGGCAAAACTTGGTGGAATATTGATGCATGACAAGGCAGACGTAGTTGCGGTCTTGTGGGAGCACGTTCACACCTCGGAGGAGCAAATGGATCATCATGGTCTGGCAAGGATGAGGCAGCGAGGAGTGACGAGGGGATCTGGTCGATGCTCGACGCTTAGAGGAAAGGCGAGACGCACATATAATCAGATTGCTACTGGTACTATTGGGGTTGGAACTCTTCGCTGGCTTCTGAGGATGGGGACGGAGTGCTTATGGGAAAGCCCCGAATGTTGTTATGTCGGTTCCTAAATAAATAAATAAATAAATAGAAGCCAGCCAGCCCACATTCTTTGGGCACGTCATGAGAAAGAGGAAGCTAGAGTATGAAGTGACAACGCAAAAATTAGACTGAAATAGAAGGTTCTGGACAGTTTGATAACATGGTATTAAGACCATCAGTCTCAGAAATGACTGGCTGTACACGAGATAGAAAGCTGTGGACAGACATCGTCATCTAAGTCACCCGGCATGGACTGTAAGAATAAGAGAAAAATCGGAGGGAAAGAAAGAGAGGAGACAGGACGAAAGAAATAGCTGCGATTCATGCAAACGACTCAATGGATTGTGATGCATAATTTATGAGAACATTTACGGTAAAAATGTAAATCGATGTATTCATATATACAGAAAGGTGACATGAAAAATAATGAATGGTTAATTAGTTAGGGAGACAAGACCTTTTTCTCTCTCTGTCTCTCTTCTCTTTCTTCTTTCTCTCTCTGTCTCTCTGTCTCTCTCTCTCTCTCTCTCTCTCTCTCTCTCTCTCTCTCTCTCTCTGTCTCTCTCTCTCCCCCTCGCCACACAACACTATTTTCAATATTTACTTTGTAAAATCGGATGCTTGTTGCAATGTTCAATGTATGGTCCATTGGGGGATACTGTTAAACTCATTTACAATATTTCTAGTTTTTTTAAATCATGTTAAATTTTAAGATACATGTTTCCATGATCCGTTTTGTTTGTTGTAGTTTTCAAAGTAAGAAGGATGCAAGAAAAATGCCAGGAGCAAAATCAGCCACTGTTTATTGCCTTCATCGACCTCACAAAGGCATTCGATTTGGTCAGTCGTGAGGGTCTGTTCAAAGCACTAAAGAAGATTGGATGCCCACCAACTCTTCTGTCCATTGTGGAATCGTTCCACACAGGCATGAAGGGTATAATCAAGTTGATGGCTCAACTTCAGAAGAGTTTGAAATCAAGAGTGGTGTTAAGCAAGGTTGTGTACTAGCCCCCACCCTCTTTGGGATATACTTTTCACTTCTACTGAAATATGCCTTTCGTGATCAGGATGACGGTATATACATTCACTCACGCTCAGATGGTGGCCTCTATAATGCTCAGAGATTGAAGGCCAAGACCAAAATTAGCAGGGTACTAATCAGAGAGTTGCTTTTTGCGGATGATGCTGCGATTACGACCCACTCTGAGGAAGAATTACAACATCTACTATCTGCATTCTCCAATGCTTGTTCTGAATTTGGTTTAACAATTAACAAAAAGAAGACACAGATTATGTCACAAGGTGCACATGGTGTACCATCAATCTTTATTGACGACGCTGAACTGGAGATATTAGACCATTTTACATATCTAGGATCAGAGGTAAATAGCAAATTATCCCTCGATCAGGAAATCAACATCAGGATTGGCAAGGCAGCAACAACAATGAACATGTTAGCAACAAGAGTCTTGGAGAACAGGAAGCTTACTGCCAAAACAAAAGTCCTTGTCTACCAAGCCTGTGTCCTTAGTACTCTTCTTTATGGCAGTGAAACCTGGACAACTTACTCACGCCAAGAGAAACGTTTAAACAGCTTTCATATGGGGTGTCTGCGAAGAATACTTGGTATTAAGAGGCAAGACAAAATCACAAATACTGAAGTATTGGAAAGATCAGGTTGTGTGACGGTGTATTCCATGCTCAGTCTTCGTAGACTTAGATGGATAGGACACGTTAGGAGGATGGATGATGGTAGAATACCAAAGGACATCTTTTTTGGTGAATTACAGACGGGTAGGAGATCTCAGGGTCGGCCTCTACTACGATACAAAGATGTGTGTAAGCGGGACATGATTGATACAGGCATTGATAATGCACATTGGGAGCATGTCGCCACTGAACGTGTTGCATGGAGGGCAACTATCAGAAATGGAATAAAGACAAAGGAGAAAATGATTGCAGATAAAGCACACACAGAGCGTGAGAGACGTAAGATGGTGCAAAATGGTGGAAATGACCATGTTTTCACATGCACCTACTGTGGGCAAACATTTGCAGCAAGAATTGGCCTTACCAGCCACACTCGCCACCGCCATGGATCGTAGTTATTAAGCCTTTTTGAAGCACAATGTACCAAACTATCGTCTGTCAAGACGGAAAGGTGCCAATGAGTTTCAAAGTAACAATTCAATCTGTGTATGCTCTAGATGTGAATGAGAGTACTTGAAGTATGAACGAATGTATATTCAAAGTTATTAATATTCAAGAGAGCAGATGACGACTCCATCATTATCATTATCATCCATCATCATCATCATCATCATCATCATCATCATCATCATCATCATCACCATCAAGTAATGTGTAGGTAATTGTACCATGGATAAATGTAATATCGCCATATGTGAATCTATCAGCCAACGAGTGCTAATTTGTCTATAAAAATATGCGGTTAGCACCATACACCACAGACGCTTGAAAGCGTGGAAACGGGCCCTTTGCTTTGCCCCCCCCCCCTACATTAATAGGAAGTAAGGAAGGAAGGAAGGAGAAGAAGGAAGGAAGGAAGGAAGGAAGGAAGGAAGGAAGGAAGGAAGGAAGGAAGGAAGGAAGGAAGGAAGGAAGACAGGCATGACAGGCATGACAGGCATACAGAAAAATCATAGGAAAAGAGAAATGTAGACAGTGAAGAAAGAAAGAAAGAAAGAAAGAAAGAAAGAAAGAAAGAAAGAAAGAAAGAAAGAAAGAAAGAAAGAAAGAAAGAAAGAAAGAAGCGACGGATCAGAGCGGAAGAAAGAAAAAAAGAAAGAAAGAAAGAAAGAAAGAAAGAAAGAAAGAAAGAAAGAAAGAAAGAAAGAAAGAAACATCACGTCTATGGAAGCAAATGATGCAGGAGAAATTCGTCCCTTGAGAATCACTAGAAGCAAGCCAACATACACCCGGGCCAGTCCCGCAGTCTGTGACAGGCCCAAGTGAAATTATGCCAAACCCGAATTTCATCAAAGATGATTCCATTTGACAAATTCAGTTCTGCGAGTATTGCCTGGGCAATGCGCAAAGCCTGATGGACAGAAAGAGGTATCTGTGTATAAAAAGAGATTATTAATCAAGATTGAACTACACAAGGTAGTATACTTAGAAATTAGTTGTTGAGTCAAGAAAGACATCACAGCACTTGGGACGTTCCCACGCGTGCTCCGTCCTCATCTTCAACAGGAAGCGAAGAGTCACAATATTAATGGTATGAGGGTAAGTTAATAAGTAAGTCACAAATGGTTGTAGAAAAATAACTAAACATGATAACAACTTAAAACCAGTTTATTTCTATACATACATTGTCCCTTTATTTCTCAACATAATTTCCACCAACATTGATGCACTTATATTATAGTTTTATCAGTTCTCCCAAACTGACGGCCTAGATCTGCGTTCCCTATTCTCATTTATCCGCCATCCCACAGAACTGTGTGACTTACTTATTGACTCGCCCTCATGTTTGTTTTGCCCAACTATGCACCGCTTTATTGGAAATCGCTAGGGGCTAAGTCCACTGATATCTCACCTTGGCGGGAGACATTTCGCGAATGACGTCGAAGTTGAATATGAAGTGAAAACGTGGTTTAGAAAACAGGGCACGCAGTTCTATGCAGCCGGTTTGGGAGAACTGATAAAACTATGGGATAAGTTCATCAGTTTTGATGGAAATTATGTTTAGAAATAAAGGGACAATGTATGTATACAAATAAACTGGTTTCAAGTTGTTATCATATTTAGTTATTTTTCTACAGCCATTTGTGACTTACTTATTAACTTACCCTCGTACTAGTAGCAGTCTGATTATATGTCCGTCTGGCCTTTCCCCGCAGTCCTGAGTGTCGACCAGATCCTCTGGTCACTCCCTGCAGCACCATTCTTTCCTTCGGGAGATCCGGGTTCGAATCCTCGGTAAGGCGTGGAGTTTTTTTTTCTGTCCGGGGCAAAAAGAAATCTCTAACCTGCATAGTTCGCGGCGACTGCACTAGCCATGCTGCCTTAATTCCACAGACTCAAGACCCCCCCCCCCCACCCCCCCCCCCCCCCCGTCCTACACCGCAAGGTATTATAGGCAGTAAATAACAGGTCATGATGATGAATGCCAGATACTCTTTCTGTTTTTCTGAGGAGAATTAATAGCTTCACACAGAGATGTTATGTCCTTTACAAGACATCGCAACCAATCCCAGAATTTATTCACTGTTTGTGATTTTATATACAATTTTACGTACTTTGTCATGGTTGATGCTCATACCACTGAAGAAAACAAATCAACGCAAAGCCATCTGCTCCAAAATCGTATGCGGCGGACTTCGAACCCATGGTGTCGGAATTCTGAAACTGCGTTCACTACACCCACGCCGCAGACAATAACTTGATCAGGAATGGCACATACAATCGGATAGAACATGGAAGTGACTTGCCAAACAATATAAACACACAGCACTACCGTAAATTCACGTGTAGTGCTTGTCACGTGGGCTTATTTTAAGCTTATTACGTGGGTTTATTACGCTTGTTACGTGGGCCCGTAAAGTGAAGTTTTTCACAACTTTTTTATATTCGCTTGGCAAAGGTGACATTTGTACTCATTATTCAAACCGCGATGTTTGTAACTGGCACGGTCTCTCCGCCCCTGTGAATCCACGTCGTAAGTGTATGGCGGAAATGAGCCATACGCTGGTGTGAAATAGGATGAATCACTTAAGTTAACATCCCACTCCAGACCTTACGTCTAGTCAGAATTAAGCCCTAGTGACACTGACCTAATATTTCAAGGAGTTTGTGGGATGGTTTAAAGTTTAAATACCATATACATTGGCAATGAATGGGATTACCCGCGTAAAAATCTCCATATGGAATGCTCAGGGTAATCGCATTTTTGTTTATGTACGAGTGTATTTATTAAACATTGTGTATTATTTATAATGAATTAGTATGCTCTGTTCCGTGGTGAGAATAACTTGGGTAGACTCTTGGGGTAACCTGTTAACATTTCACAATCTGTAAACATTTGGTAATTCATTGAAGTATATTTTCAAATCTCCCCCTATTACACGAAGTATGACACGGAGGCGTAACTAAACGGGGGGTGGGGGGGGGGGGGGGTGATGAGTTCCCGATTGTTTCGGAACAAGATTATCTTCTTTTTCGGGATGAGAATAACTTGTGTAGACTGTTGGGTGACCTGTTACCATTTCACAATCCATTAACATTTGGTAATTCATTGAAACATATTTTCAAATCTCCCCCTATTACGCAAAGTATGATACAGAGGCGTAGCTAAAAGGAGGTGATTCCCAATTGTTCCGGAACAAGAGACAGGAAAGTGCTTTTAAAAAAAAGCATCATTTTTTAATTATAAATGTGGTGGGAGAGTAAACATGGCTAAATGACGTATGGCATATTTGTTTACTGTACACAGGAAGGATGTCGCTTCGGTTGAACAGATATGTTGCTTTAAACAAAGGTCGAAGGTTATAAATGCCCAACATGTCAGTAAGCGCCTGAACTCTCAACACTGATCCCATCTTCTGTAAATGATTTAGTGCCATGGGATGATTAATCGTCGTAAGCGATTTCCCGCATCCTTCATAGGTTTAAATACAGTAGTTTTCTGTATGCAACCCCCTTCAGTTTGATATATAATACAACGTGTCTACTCCCATATTAACAACTTTTAAGTCATAACTGTGGCACACCACCACTTCCAATTTTCCGCATTCACTTTTTTTTTTTTAGGTTCAAACTAACTTTTTGTTTGGCAGTGAATCTGCTAACATTTTCGTAGCTCCCAGTTTAACGTAACTTCTTCAGACCCAGAATATTTCGTAACAAATGTAGCAGTTGGGGAAGGCGCGCATTATGTTTAAAACAGCACAATTTTTATGCACATTTTGTATACATTAAACTTATTTGTTTTAATAATTAATATATCTAGCCAGATTTATGTAGTATTATTACACCGCGTGTGAACGATATATTAACACACCACACATTACTTGATACACTAGGCCAATAGCTGATCACACATGGTGCATTTCGTGGTCCACGTGGTCAATAACTGATCACACATTTGCATTACCTGCGCATGCGGTCAATAGCTGATTCGTGTCCCCCCCCCCCCCCATGGTGCATTACTTGGAACATGCGGTCAAGAGCTTATCACACATGGCGCATTACTTGGATAAGAATCAAGAGCTCAGTGACGTCACGTCCAACCATCCTATCTCTTTGTAAAAAAAATGAATACAGTTTGGTGGAACTGCGGTAAAGCTGTGAAAATGTAAACAATATAAAATTACACAAAGTAGTGCAGCTTTACATAACAGAATTACGACACATACAGGACGTTGCGACGATTAGTCTTCATCAGCAAACAAACACATTCACAAAACACAACGTATAGTCCAGGAGATCTCCTGTTCTTCTTCTTCTTCTTTCGTTCGCCTGAAATATGTTTATAACTGCAATGTTGTCTCTTGTATGAATCTAACAGTCTTTTTTAGTATCTTTTTATTCTTCTCGTCCTGTCGTCACATTTTAATGTAGTCGCAGGAGATCTCCTTGACTATATGTTGTGTTTTGTGAATGTGTTTGTTTGCTGATGAAGGCTAATCGCCTCAACGTCCTGTATGTGTGGTAATTCTGTTATGTAAAGCTGCACTACTTTGTGTCATTTTATATCTCTTAGTAAGAAGAGCGCCCCTTTTCACGCCTTCAGGCATACTGGACAGATGCAGTTAGACCCATATTTGTAAAAGACAAGTCGATATTTTGTGATTGATCAGGTCAGATCACGCTGACCGCCTTTACTTCCCACAACATTTCCTGGTACCTATTTTAGTCTAGGTAGACCTGGGAGCCTGGGTCGATCTTAGAGCCTGGGTCGATCTTAGAGCCTGGGTCAGTTTTAACAATTCGAATCTGCTGATATGCTGATCCCATGGCCAGCAGGCGAGCGTCCTGTCGCTGTCGTACCGGCTCCCCCATTCTATCACTTGCTGTATCAGGGCCGTGTTGTGCTACGATACAGAGAGGCGGCCGCATCAGGCGGCACCGTAAGGGGGCGGCATAAGCAGCGAAGGAGGGGTGGCATTTCGAAGACTTGCATAATTAAGGGGAGGCATTTCGAAGACTTGCATCATTAAGGAGCGGCATTTCGAAGACTTGCATCATTAAGGAGCGGCATTTCGAAGACTTGCTTCATTAAGGAGCGGCATTTCGAAGACTTGCATCATACTGAGAAAATCTACCGCCCGGCCCTGTGCTGTATGTTATATAGTTGTATGTCTATGGGCAACTGAGGTGGCAAGATCAGGTCCGGGTGTCTCGCTTGCCAAGATTTAGAACACTTTTTTCGTGGTGTGACGTTACCACGAACTGGGTCCCTAGTCTGGGTACGTTCCCAGGATCATGATACCACTTCACAGATGTGAAGTTATAATACCAATCAGGTCAGCATGGCTGAATGGATAAGAACGCGTGTTCTTAAACACCTGGTGTGCTGATGCCGAGGTAAAGGGTTCAACCCTTACACCGGACAGTTGAACTAAAATGTTGACCTAACGTCCTTGACTTGGGGACGTCAATTACAAGTACCTCTGAAGTTGGAGTGGGTTCGCCTGATGGTGAGGGACGCTGTTAATAGATAAAGCTAACCCATACGCAAAATTAAGTCCATCACTACTAGAAATAGAGTGTCCGGATTACACTTGAGTTCAAAGTGAGCGAGTGCAAAAAAAAAAAAAAGACAGTTATAATGCAAATCTTGTACACCCCGCCGTTTAAACAATAAATAACAAAACTTGGATAGGGGTATGAGAGCACTACGGCACAGTCCACGTACGATGATACGTCGGTAGCTCATCGGGAGGGAAGTCTGTACACCAACTTCACTTCAACAGATGCAGTCTGTACACCAACTTCACTTCCATAGATGCAGTCTGTACACCAACTTCACTTAGATAGATGCAGTCTGTACACCAGCTTCACTTCCATATATGCAATCTGTACACCAACTTCACTTCCATATATGCAATCTGTACACCAACTTCACTTCAACAGATGCAGTCTGTACACCAACTTCACTTCCACAGATGCAGTCTGTACACCAACTTCACTTCGATGGATGCACTCTGTACACCAACTTCACTCCCATAGATGCAGTCTGTACACCAACTTCACTCCCATAGATGCAGTCTGTACACCAACTTCACCTCCATAGATGCAGTCTGTACATTAGCTTCACTTCGATGGATGCAGTCTGTACACCAGCTTCACTTCCACAGATGCAGTCTGTACACCAACTTCACTTCGACAGATGCAGTCTAGCACGGTCATCGCAGATTCACTAATAGGTCTATCTGTCTGCACATCAGCATCATGTGCCAAGCCGATAAGCGCGGACGGTCACGTTTCGCCATCTTACACGATCACTAGAGTCGTCGATCAGTTCTGCGTTATTGTCTCGACCATGCCATCCAGATATTGACTTCTCTGCCTTCCCCTTATTTCCCTCCTCAATCTTGTCAGTTGTCACCAAGTTCTCTAGTTTATGTCTTCACATAACTTGCCCAAACAAAAACTTCTGGACTGCCTACTTGTAATTTCTCCAACCAGTTTTGGTTTTTTATTTGTTTCTTGTAGGACTCAGCATCCCCCCCCCCCCCCGGTCTGTCTATGGTATTCTTTAGTCCACAGTAAACCCTATTTCCATCGCCATTAGATGTTTTTCAGCTTGTTTGCTCATTGTCCACAAACAATATACCAACACAAACAATATATATTCTTGTAATTTTGAGATTTCACTGTCAATATTATAGCAATTAATAATAATTATTAACATAACTGCTCATGGATGTCACAGCCCATGGATCTCTTTTTAACAAAAAATAATTAGAGCTCATTTTCCCCAGAAAAGCCACTCCACGAGGTTCAACGTCTCTGTGTGTCATTGTGATGACCGACTCCGCTGGTGGCACTGGCCAGATTAAGTGCTGATGACTACACTTTGATTTTAGCCAAAAGGCTGAGATGCAATCTTAGTTAATATTCCCCATCTCGTATCAAAGCCTAAATGTGCCTTCCGATCGGCGACGCCTCTGAATTTAATGTAAATAGGTCAGGCCATGTCTGCAGCACGTCGCGAGAAGGATTTCCGACGCCGCACGTAGGAACAATATTACAACGCCATATCATTCATCACCAAAAATGATAAATTTCAGCGCAGTGTTAGCTCAGTAAAATTGTTATTTACCGATTTAAACATAACGTATATGTGGTTTATTATATGCAGTGATTTAATATTCTTTTTCTGAGAGAAGCTTATTCTAATCTAATATAGAACTACTTTCAAACCGCCTTGGTAGAGGAAGCCGCCATAATTTTCTCTCTGTGGCTAGGCGTGTGTTGGACAGAGAAGATGTGATCCTAGTTAGACAAATTGATCACTTAATATCGTAGTTTCAGCCACTATTTACGGCTTCATTATAATACATTTATGGTAACTACATTAATTCTTCTCATCAATTTGAGCTACATGGAGTATACAACGGAAACAAAACCATTTAGTATACTTCCTTGGGGTGTCGTGTTTTGCCGGCGCGCCTTGTGTTTTGACTGCCAGCCGGTAACTATAAATTAAACGTCCAGACAACGCTGTCGGTATATCGACCTGGCTTAACTGTATGTACATATCTCCCACTCTCTCTCATTTCTTAGAAACCCGAGTTACATTATTGATGCTGTATTATACACCTGGGAACTGTTTTAAACAACAGGATATTCAACAATGAGTAAGTCGTTTGTCAAGAAGGCTGTGAATGGCGATTCTCGCGACGTGCGTAAGCAATCACCGGCTCGTTCGAAACGGTTGTCACCAAACAGCCATCTTCAAGATGCTGATACGAGTATTAGGCTGAAAAAGTCTGAAGTGATTATAGACAAACAAAAGAAGCAACTAGTCAACGAGCAGCTGAATGAGGCGAAGGGTACGTGCAGTTCCTTACTGCGCCCTCGCTCTACTACAAGAAGACAGTGTGTTTCCGATAGTATTTCAGTTAGTGCAGAAATTTCAGATATAGATCTTCACTCAACGGGAAAGAAATCAACAGGGAGAGCCATCTTTACTTTAATTCCTAACACAGCTTCTCCAAAACACAGCGTCTCCACACATCAAGTCACTGTCGAAGATCAAAATAAATTAGACAAGGAATCGAAATTGGGAATTGGTGATAATTCTCATTTGGATAGTAAATCTTTAGTTGGGAGGAGGAAGAGGAGTAATAATGTTACTAGTAATAGTTCTTCTAAATCTCCGCACAGAAAACTTGAGCCAGTGAATAGAACTATGCAAGAGGACAAAACCAGCTTGCACCAAACAACAGAAACAAGTGGGAATGTAAACAGCACCAGTGACTTGCCTCCAACCAAAGACAAAGATTCCAAAGTGACCAAAACACCCGAAGCTTTGACATATAATTCAGCCCCAGGCATGCACTTAACACAGGCTCTTCCTTCTGAACATAAAAACGAGTGCAATGAAGTTGTGATAAAAACAGTCGATGTGAATCATTCACTGAATGTAAAAAATGATGATATTAAAGATACTCAAGATAATAATGTCGATGAAAGTGTTTCCAAGCAAGGGAAAGATGATGATGGGGGTGAGCAGTTGAGTGCTGCCAAAGACACAGATTCAGACACTGAATCAAAGACGAAGAAGAAGGATGATGATGTTAAGCAGCCCAGAATGTCCCCGGATCATCGCTTTATGAAGCTGGATGAAGAGGTTGGCCGAGGGTCTTTCAAAACTGTTCACAAGGGCTTGGAAATTGATACTGGCGTGCATGTTGCCTGGTGTGAACTGCAGGTAAGTTTCTTTGTTTATGGGTGAATTGCCTGTTGGTTTAGTTTCCATTTGTTATTGTATGATTTGTGTATTTAAATGGTAACTAGCTGATTAGAGCCGGTCTCCCTGGCCCAGGGGTTAGCGACTTTCTCCGTAATCCCATATACTCTCGTAACGTGATGACGAGATTTGGTAGCGATTCTAACCACGTCGGTAACTTATGGGGTATGTGAGCCAGTCGCTCAGAAAGCAGTGGCAAACTACTGAGCGTAATCTTGCCAAGAATTCAACAATCAGCTGAAAGATGCTGATGTTGACAGCGATGTCCTGTAAAGGATATGCAAAATTTTTTTTAGCTGGTTAGAGAAATTAGATATAGACAGTCAACACTTTTTGGGCATGTTATGAGAAGCGGGTTAACCCGGTCAACAAATGCCTGGAGAAGTCGGATGTGTCGGCCTAACAGCGCAAGAACGTAGCTCTGCTGTAAACAGGCACAACGCAATCACGTCCGAAAAAAAACAAAATTCCGGATGAACGAAGAAGAAGAAGAAATAAATTGAAGAACTTGGTGACAACTGGCAAGATCAAGGGGAAGACAGAAGTAAATACCTGGATGGCTTGGCCAAGTGGTATGGCAGAGACAAGAGCACTGAGCTGATCCACGACTATGGTGATTGAGTGAAATGGCGAATCATGACCGCCCTCACTTACCGGCATGGCACATGATGGATGGAACTAGCAGCATTTGATCTGAATTCAGTTTTTTTTTCTTTCGCCCATTAAGATAAAAGCTCCTCAACCCAACCAACTCACTCCATGTCATCCTATCCGTGCCTATCCCAGGCAGCTCCTTCCATACCTTCCTCACATTAATTTCTGTCTACTTCTCTTCTTGTGTTTTTAGGTCTCATTTATGACATTTTGAGAATAGTTTGTGCCCCCCCCCCCCCCCCCCCCTCTCCAATCCCTCACCTACACATAGTAAGTTTTGACCTAATATAGACATTCCAAGAGAGGAACAGAAATAAATCTTCATATTTGCCCGCAGAAGTCGGATGTGTCGGCCTAATGACGCAAGAACGCAGCTCTGCTGTAAACAGGCACAACGCAATCGCGTCTGAAAAAAAAAAAAAAACTCTGGATGAACGCAGCAGAAGAAGAAGAATCTTCATATTTGTAAACATGTATGCACTATAAATTAACAGCAAGTTAAAAAGTTGTGACTGCAAACTTGCAATCACTAAAACATTGCTGTCCTACTGGGGATGGTATTTTCTATTGAGGGACATCTTTAGCTGAATTGTTCTGTGTTACATATATTTTTTTCCAGTGGTACCAAAGTGTGAAAAGAAAGCAAGAGTAATAATAGTAATACTATTACCCCTGCTCAGTGTGTCATAGGTAGCAGCTAAGGTGGTTTTGGAATTAGGCTTCCTAGATTACTGCATATTATAAAGTTCATTATAAAATCCTTCCTGAAATGGCTTTGTGGCGAATGGGTTATGAATGTAATTCCTAATCCCTCATACCGCATTCGAAACACAGCTGTGGGCGATTTGGCAGCAGACCGCCTTGCGTTGGTTTCCATATGATGGTATCAGTGATTCAGTGTATCAGTACAGAACAGTATCGTTCAGAAAGCAGTGGCAAACTATTGATTCCTTGTCCAGGAATCACAAACAGCCAGAAATGCTGGAGTTGACAGCTGCGTCCTGTAAAGGATATGCAACCAACTTTCCTGAAGTCTTTGAAAACAAATAAGCCAACCAAGATGAAAGAAGGCATTTGTTAGTTGCTTCTATTGACACCCCTGATGGTGATAGTGTTCAGTGTTATTGTTCTTTGCTTCCCTTATAAGCCCTGTTAACATATGGTCTAAACTTGTTGATTGTATTAAACTTTGCCTTTCTGAGGAATATGTTTGTCATGTTATGTCAGGTTACTCAGTTTGTGTGTTGGAAGGCTGGCATGCGATCTCTGAACTTGTCACTCCTCCATTCCAGATATGTAGCAAGCTCAGACTTATTCTTGGTAATATAATGTGGTTTCCCCTTCTTTTCCACACCACATTGGTGGTTTTGTGACCTCTTCATTTGGCAACAATATTTGGCTGTCATTGCAATTGAGTGCCTTAATATGCTCAGATGCAGAGTTGTTTACTTAAGCAATTTCCACATTCTTGTGTCTTGTCTGTTCTCAACCACTGTGAGATGCAGGTGGAAGTTTCCCTTGATAGTTCACAACCCGTGCTGCCACCTCTAATTCTCTCCTTTGTGTTAGAGATTGTATATACTGGGTCTTTGTAAAGTCTCACTACACTTTGTATGTTGAATAGCTGTTTGTCGGAGAGTATGTTTTCCATCTTGCAAACGGAAAACATATCCAACAAACAGCTGTTCTACATACAAAGTGTAGTGAGACTTTACAAACACCCTGCAGACATTTCATGATTAACTATTGGACACACAAAGTACTGTCTGGTTTTACCGTGTAGCCTAAACTAAACCATGTAGCTTAATAGTAAATTAAAATGTGTGTGTTTTTCTTGACATGCTGTAAATTCATCAGTAAACAAATCCATTTGCAGACCTTTGGGTCATTTTGTGGATATAAAGTTAAACTCACATTCAGCAACCACTTGGCACAAAAGGAATGAGTTGGTCAGTTTCACTCTGGTTGTGTTTATTTCTCAGATATTTCTGGCCGCCATTTGTTTTCTTTTCGTTTCCTCGCTTTTAACTCGAGCATAGTACACACATAGTTATGAGAAGAAATGACTTGGAGAACTTGGTTACAACTGGTAAGATCGAAGGGAAGAGACCACGGGGAAGACTGAGAAATAAACACCTGGATGGCTTGGCCACATGGCATGGTTGAGACAGAAACACAGAGCTGATCCACGACTCTAGTTATCGAGTGAGATTACAAAACATGACCGCCCACGCTTATCGGCATGGCATATGATGGATGGATGGATACTATACACAAGTACTACTACTACTACTACTACTACAACTACTATTGAGTGTACTGGGCTGATTTTGCGTGAAGGTTAGCTTTCCCTATTATCAATGTCCCTCTCCAACTTCTGAGGTACTTGTAATATACATCCCCAAGTCAGTGACAAGAAGTTTAGTTTTCTTAACATTTAAGTCCAACTAGCCGACATGCAGAACAAAAGCATTACACCGACTCTGAGACCAGAAGGGAAAGTTTAGGCACACTGACCCCATGACCCTTATTTGGTAAGACTGAGTTTATCCCAGAACTGTACCAAATCTGCCAGAGACCATTTAAATTGTCCCTTAATGGTCTTAGCTTCATAAACAATATTGGATTGGAACATTGTGAAAGATATTGCTTTGTGTAACATTTTTCTGACTTTAGATTTCTGATCTGGAGTAGAATTTGTGATTATGATCCACTCTTCTGTGTCACCTGATATTTGAGTGACGATGTCGCTTATGTTATTTCTTGTTCTGTGAACTGATTCAGTGCTGAGGAATAACGTCATCAAATTGCGACTTCTCATTTGGACAGACGAGTGATATATCACCATATTAGGGTCATTGAGTTATTTGTTTTGTTTTGTGATATTTTAAGCCATTTTAATGCTCAGTTTATGGACATTACATTATAATACTTGTTCATTTGATAGTGTACATTTTTTTATCCAAACCTACTGTTTTGTTTGGCACTGAATCAAGTTTTATACTTGCAGCTGTGTGTGTCCTCTTTGCTTCTCTTGTCTAGTATTTTCATGTGCTTCTCTTTCCCTGTATTTTCCTACATAAAGCTAATTTCATGCCATTTTTTCTTTTGATATGTGTAAAACATTTACAGTTTGATTATGTTTGTGGTAAATTATTGTATTGTAATGTCTGTCATGAAATCTTGTCATATTTATCCAGTTTTATTGTTTCATCATGTCCATCTTTAATTATTATATTGCCATGTTTAGCCATTTGCACTATTTGGTCATGTCTGTCGTGAATTCATTTATTGTCATGTTCATCATATATTCTTGTAGTCACATCCATATTAAATTCTTGTATTGTCATGTCTATCAGGATTTTTCTTGCATTGTCATGTGGGAATTAAGATTATTTCAAGATCGCGTTAATACAAGAACCGATTACTTGATATTGTTTTTCGCTCCATACTTTATGGTTCTGTACTTCTCTTCTCATAATGTTCCTCTTGTACCTTGCGTGTCGAGGTGAAGTGTACACAGCGGGAGAGTGCCCACTTATGGGCTTCATATATCGATATTCCCATGAACTCTATTATTTCCTGCGTCTCTCATTTACGTGGTCGGCCTCTTCCTCTGCTTCCATCTGGTCTGTACATCATTGCTTGTTGTGGTATACTGTTAGTTGGTAACCTACTTGCAAGGCCAAACTATTTGATTTGCTGCCTTCTAATAAAACCTAGCGTTTTACATAGACATCTAGACTTGTTCTATTAAGTGTTATTAAATTTAGCTTTCATTTTTACATATACTATGTGGGGGGGGGGGGGGATTTATAGGGAGGAAATGTGAAAGGGGGAGAATGACATTCTGAACATGTTGTGAAGGGGTGCATGGCCAAAAAAGGTTGCGAATCACTGCCATACACAATTAAATGAACAAGTATTATAATGGAAATCTCTGTTCATTGAGCATTGAAATTATGGAAGATGCCACGAAACAAAACATGGCATGATGACCTAGTGTGGTGATATATTATCCCACTGTTCAAATGGAAGGTCATGTGTGGCGATATATTATCCTGAATCAGTTAAACTTATTCTTCAAAAATAATGGGCACCCTTTGCCTTCCACACCCATCATTTTATGCCATCATTAGTGTTGGTTATGTTTCAGCTGAGCTTATTCTAACTACTAGGAGACTCACCAAATCCAAATCATAACCCTTGGTGATTGTTTTAATGAACGGAAGTGTCAGGTTGTGAGTTTCACTTGTATTCTATCATTTGCATTATTATATGTAAACTTAAATGGGTTTAATTTCCTGCAGGACAAGCGTTGGAGTAAAAGTGACCGGAAAAGATTTAAAGAAGAGGCTGAGATGCTGAAGGAGCTGCAGCATCCCAACATTCTGAGGTTCTTTGACTACTGGGAGGAGGAGGGGCCGCACAGGCAGAAGATCATTGTTCTGATTACAGAGCTGATGACCTCTGGCACTCTTAAAACGTAATTTATTTTCTTCCTTCTTCTTCTTCTTGATTTGAATTCAGTAGCTGGGTGATGGTGAAGGAGGATTGGCCTTTGGTCTGGCTACCCCATTTCTTAGAACACTTTAGCTACAGAATCCAACCGACTATGAACTGGTCTAAAGACAGGATTCTTTAACTGGTGCCTCCATAGAATAGGACTAAAATAGGACAGAATCACTCAAGCAGAGCTTGGGGAGAGAACCAAATAGATTTCAGTGAATCAAACAGTGAGGGGAAAGATGCTGGGTACAGCACACATTGAGAAAACTAGAAAGTCTTTTCACTGGAATGCACAGGGCAAGGAAAATAGGGAGAGACACAGAACACACATTGGAGAAGAAAACTAGAGACAGAGGTGTTTAATATGGGGAGGACATGGCGCGAGCTGCTGGAGATAGCAAAAGATGCAACATCATGGCATTGGCCTATGCTTCAGTTGCTGATAGAGGGCCACAGAAGAAGAAGAAAACAGACACAATAAACACATTTTAAGATTGTTGACATTCTAATGTAGACAAAATTGAGTACTTAATGCAAGTAGTTATTTACAAAACGACAAGCACATTTGTATGTATGGAGTTTGTCTTGATAACAACTAGTATAATTACTGCATTTGTACCATTGCTGGTGTCCGAAAAGAGGTATTTCTGGGCTGAGATAACTACAGCCCTCTTGCCCAAACAGTTGCACCACTGTGTATGGACACTGATTTTTATTTCTCTTCTGGTAGACAAACTGCATAGTCTTACTGAGTAATATAACACAGGTCTGGTCTAACTTTAGGTGAAGTATACATGCTAACTTTTGGTATGAGGGGAGATAATTTCTAGCCATGGACATAATATAATACCGTTGTGACTTTCATTGACACTGATCTCTTAAATGGGTGATGTACTGCCTGGGTCATACTGGAATGTGGGGTAACAGATGAGTTGATCTGTCGGCTTCAAGAATGCTAGAAGCTGACGATGGGCATGGCAGGACATTCTGAAGACTATCTGTGGATGACTGAGTTGAAGATACAATAATAGATGAAACAACATATTTAAGGGTGCTTGGATTTAAGTGTGGTTCCAGCAAGGGGAGGGACATCTGAGAGGGCAAATCCAATATGTTTACAACCAGTGTTACCGGAGTGATAACCAGTGTTTTACTGGAGTGATAACCAGTGTTTTACTGGAGTGATAACCATTGTTACTGGAGTGATAACCAGTGTCTTACTAGAATGATAACCAGTGTCTTACTGGAATCATAACCAGTGTCTTACTAGAATGATAACCAGTGTCTTACTGGAGTGATAACCAGTGTGTTACTGGAGTGATAACCAGTGTGTTACTGGAATGATAACCAGTGTTACCGGAGTGATAACCAGTGTTACCAGAGTGATAACCAGTGTGTTACCAGAGTGATAACCAGTGTGTTACCAGAGTGATAACCAGTGTGTTACTGGAGTGATAACCAGTGTGTTGCTGGAGTGATAACCAGTGTGTTGCTGGAGTGATAACCAATGTTACTGGAATGATAACCAATGTTACTGGAATGATAACCAGGGTGTTACCAGAGTGATAACCAGTGTGTTACCGGAGTGATAACCAGTGTTACCGGAGTGATAACCAGTGTGTTGCTGGAGTGATAACCAGTGTTACCAGAGTGATAACCAGTGTGTTACCGGAGTGATAACCAGTGTTACCGGAGTGATAACCAGTGTGTTGCTGGAGTGATGATCAGTGTGTTGCTGGAGTGATGATCAGTTTGTTACTGAAATGATAGCCAGAGTGTTAGTGGGGTGATAACCACCAGGGTGTTAGAGGAATGATAACCAGTGTTACTGGAATGATAACCAGTGTTACTGGAATGATAACCAGGGTGTTAGAGGAGTGATAACCAGTGTGATACTAGAGTGATCAGCATCTACAGCTTATGACATTTGCTGAGGGAGATTGAGCGCCTATGGGTTTGTCAGGAATGCTTGACGTTGATTCTCAGAGACCAGGACAATTGATGAAACTTGGAGACCAACTACTACAGACATTCATTCATTGGTACCTGCACAGAATGATGGGACTACAATTTTATGACAGAATCACCCATGTGGGACAGAATCACCCATGTGGGACAGAATCACCCATGTGGAGCTCATGGAGTGAAGTTCACACATTTGAGTGAATCAAGAACTGGGGGAAAGGAAGCTGGTTCTGGACAGGACACACACTGAGAACATCTGAGGGTGGTATAACTAGACACTTGTCTGGAACCCACACAGCACACAAAATAGTAGGAGACCAAAAAATACACGAAGGCAATTAAAGACAGAGTTGAATGATAAAGGGAGAATATAGCCAGAACTGCAGGAGATAGTAAAAGATAGGATGGGTTGCCATCAGTTGGTTGATTTCTTGTCTCAATAGGAGAAAAGGGCAACAGAAGAGGAAGACATTTGAATTAATGAACTGTTATTTGTTTTTGTTGATTTTCTTCTTTTCCGTTCATCTTCAGACATCAGTAAGAATAAACACATAGAAAGCAGCAGTCATCTTAAGTTTGTTAATATCTCCTTAGAATTTGTCCTCAGATGGACCGGGTGTAAGGCACAATACTTTTCTCTGTTCTGCGTGTTGGAAACTCCTGTAACAAATGTTTAGCTGCTATTTTACCAGTTCCAGAGTTACATTTATTAGTGTATCCTTTCTTTAGTTTATTAAACATGTGGTGTTTCAGCCTGTTATGGCCTGTTCTTAATTAGAAGAATGTAACTTGTTTTTTTTTTTTTTTAAACTGGTTGAGTTAGCAATATACATCATTGTTGATTTTGAGGCTGGTCGAGTGGCTAGAATGCCGGATTCTCCTTTGGGACACGTGGGTTTGAATCCTCGGTAAGGTGTATGTGGTTTGTTTTTTTTTCTGTCGGGGGGCAAAAAGAAAAATCTAACCTGCACAGTTCACGGCAACTGCACTAGCCAGTCGCCCTTAATTCCTCAGGCTCAAGACCCCTTGCCATACACCGCAAGGTACTATCTATATTGGCAGTAAATGACAGTTGATTTTGATAGGTTTTTGTGTAATCTTGTATTATTAATTCAAAATAAGATTTTCAGAGTGACTTTAGTTATAGTAGTTTCTCTGTTTTTTATGATTACTATGCTACTACTGAACATCTGGACTGATTGTGATACAGTGGCCAAAATTGTCTCATTTTTCATAAAAACTTCTTAGATTAATACATTTTTGCATTTTTCTCCATACAGGTACCTGGGACGGTTTAAAAAATTGAACTTGAAGGTTCTAAAGAATTGGTGCAGGCAGATCCTCAAAGGCTTACAGTATCTCCACACCAGAACACCCCCAATCATCCACAGGGATCTGAAATGTGACAATATCTTTATCACAGGTACCACAGGCTCCGTCAAGATTGGCGATTTAGGATTGGCAACCCTGAAAAGCAATTCATTTGCAAAAAGTGTCATTGGTAAGTGAAGTGAGCACTTCTATCGTGCTGTTTAATAGCTTGTGTGTATCATCCTTCTGTTAGCATTAAGTACATCATCATTGAGATTCATTCTTTACAATTTCATTTTTTGTCGTTAATGTTACTACATACCTCATGTGTACCCATCCATATTTTAAAATGTAAATTGTATTTTTTAATTAGAAGCTGAGCGGGTAAGTCCATTTTTTAAAAATAGCTATGTTATGGCTGGGTGGGTTTGACTTAATTTTTAATGTGGATTAGTTGTTATAAGTGTTTGACTTAATATTTCAATGTGGATTGTTATGTCAGCATTTGTAATGTATTTGAAGATTTCCATGTATGTATTAATTGTTGCATTTTGTCAAGATTTTACATTTAACAAATTACAATGTATCTACTGAAACCTGTTGCTCACATTTGCTTCTTTTTGTGCAGAAAGTGAAGTATTTCTGAAAATGTTTGTGCTGTAGTATATTCCTTCTTTGTATAGTTTATAGAATTAATTCCAAACACAAACTTTCTGCTTGATACACACTTTATTGTTCATTTCATGAACATACCATATTAATAAATTTGTTTCTTTTCCTTATTCCACTCTTATTTCTGCCTTTAGCCCCCTTGTCTAGACTTTGTTGGTTTAATCCTAGATTCCTGGACTGAGAAGGTATGTTTGCATTTTGAGTTTGTTTTTTTTAAAAAAGGTAATATCTCCTGTGATGCATCCTTACAGAAGCTTAAAGTCCTGTTGTTACAAGGGACATTGGTCTGGGATTAAGGAGAGACACTGAAGGAATCAAACGACGTTATTACATGCAACATGACAAGCAAAACACAGAAAATTACATCTTCCCCCTGTCTGCTACACTTCACGGCAACAGCAGTAGGACAAAAATAGACAGCAGTGTAATAATTACTTCACACAAGTGAAAACATGGCTTTTCGTGTAGGGTTGGTAAAATCTCAGACAGTTATTGTGAGAATGCATCACATGTATGCTCAAATTAACCAGACAAAGTCCAGTCATCAGTTACAACTAACCTTAGGCATCCACTGTTTCTCTTTCCTCCTCTAAAGGCAGCTGGAGAATACAAGACGTCCTTTGTATTCTTTAAGGTACACCGGAGTTCATGGCCCCAGAGATGTACGATGAGCACTATGACGAGGCGGTGGATGTCTATGCTTTTGGGATGTGTATGCTGGAGATGGCTTCGTCCGAGTACCCTTACAAAGAATGCCACAATCCTGGTCAAATCTACCGCAAAGTCACAACTGTAAGCGCCATTATTATTTTACATGGGGCATATAAATTTTCATTATGTCTTTTATTTACACCGTTACTAAATGTCGCTGAAATGCTTTTCCATTCCTTGCAGATTAGTCAGTAGCACGTTTCACTATATCATCATTCAGGTAATATCTTTCCTTCAAAATGTAAATTTATCCAGTTATATTGTAGCTGACTATTCTTTGCAACTTTATTAGTTTCTCTACTGTATATTGTTATTGCCTGTCCTTGGAGAATTATGGAAGTCCATGTTGTTTACAACCTTATGTTTGCCTTCTTTTAAACAGGGGGTACACCCTGAAGCTTTGGACAAGGTGAGGGACCCAGAAATACACAGTATCATTGAAGGTTGTATACAGACCAAGAAAGAAGACAGGTGAGTTCTTTTGTTGTCATCAGAGGTAGGAAATGCTGATGAACATTCCTGTCTTCTTTCATTTGTTCTTTATCCGCTATTGAAACATAGGCCCTCAGAAGCAACCTACTTCAAACTGTCCTGCATATTTGATGTTTCATGCAGCTCTTTCCATCTCCTCCCCATCTTGCTCATGTCTGAAATCTCTTCAGACCAGCGGAGGCATAGACATCTGCTGTCTTCCATGTAGACAGTAACAGATAAGGTTACAGGTGACAGGACCAGCTTCATTGCACCAAGTTATATCCCATGTGTCCGCAGAATACAAACCGCTGGATGGGGGACATCACACATTTGAATGATGCAAACTGAAAAAACACCTGTTACCTTCAGAGTGCGATGCAGACGGCTTGATCACTTCACCGTTCTGGTGATATCATGCACAGTGATTGTTGTCTTCGACTTCACTGGAGGCATTCCATGTGTGGTGTCCTAGATTGATAATGATTGTGTGATGTCTCCCTGCTTGACAATGATTGTGTAGTGTCTCTGACAATAATTGTGCTTCATTTCCCAGATTGGCAATCTTTATGTCTTGTCCCCCATTTTGACAGTTCGTTTGTTACGTCTCCCAGATTTGCAATGATTGTGTCTCCCAGCATGACAGTGATTATTTCAGGATCATCGCTGGTGCTACGGAGTTCGTGCACTAAGTTGACATTCTCCAGACTCAGGCATGAGTAGAACGGAGCACTAATGGGTTATATCCGTGTGCCGTGATGTTGATCCGTCAACTAAACTAAACTAGTGACAGTGATTATGTTATGTTACCCAGATTTATAATGATTATAGTCCCCTATGTTGACAGTGATTGTATGTGTCCCAGATTTGCAATGATTGTGTCTCCCAGCGTGACAGTTATTATGTTATGTTACCCAGATTTACGATGATTATATAGTCCCCTATGTTCACAATATTATGTTAATGCCTCACAGATTTACAATGATTATATAGGCATATATGTTGGCGGTGATTTTGTCATGTCTCCAAGATTGACAGTGTGCATGTAATATCTTCCAGGTTAACAATGATTGTACTGCATCTCTTAGGTTGACAGTAATTATGTCTCCCAAATGTGCAATGATTGTATAGTTTCTGGCACATGAACAATGATTTCTGTATGTCAACCAGGCTGACAGTGAAGGACCTCCTTGCCCATGATTTCTTCTTGGAGGACACTGGTCTGCTGGTGGAGCTTGTCAGCATTGAGGATGAGCTGACAGACTTACAGGTGATTCCCCTTCGGCTGCGTGTAGTCGACCCAAAGAAGAGAAGGGACACCCACAAAGAAAATGAAGCCATCCAGTTTGACTTTGATCTAGGCCAAGACCAGGCTGAGGAGATAGCGTCTGACCTGGTAATTGTTTCCAGTAATTATTATTTTCATTGTTTACAAGATGCATATTTTCAGTAATGATGATCATGCTATTTACAGTTATAATGTCATTAAATAGCTGACCCTTTACAGAATATCGCTCTTTTCATGGCAAGCAAAATTGATTTTCAATCTTGCCAGCTTCACTGAAGTTAAGTTCAAAGCCCTGATGTTCTTCAGTGATTGCAAAATTTGTAGGAAAGACACATGTTCTCACGACTTTACAATTATTTGCTGGTGTTGAGCCATAGGCTCTTATTACAGTTTCATGTCTACGCTGCTGTGGCCAGCCTACGTTTGATTTCTGTTTAATAAGTGCCCATTGTTGATACGGAGCCAAGATATTCAGTGTGTGTGGCATTTTCAGCTTCTTCATTGTTATGAATTATGGTTGACATGTGGTTTTGTCTGTGGTAGCCAGTTATATATTATGTTTTATATATGTGTGTGTGTGTTTAGGTACTTGGTTCACTTTATCATCACTTAAACCATGTTCACGTGTGTGCTATTGTTGTAGCATTTATTGTTGCTTGTTGCTTTCTGTTTATATGCCCCACTTAACACTTTACCCCCACTTCATTGTGGGTGTAAACAAAGTTTAGAAATTGCATGAGATTAAACTGTTTGTGTACACCACATTTTCTGAACAGATCACTTGCTGAACGTTAGGATGCAAATTTTAATGTCGGGGATGATTATTTTGAGCTAATGAAATATGCAAATGCCTCACGTTTTATATTGGATTTTGGAAATTGAATGAAGATGTAAAATCAAGTTATATGGGATCAGCCTGGTGTAGTGAAGTTAATCCTCCACCTTTGAGCCCTTTAATAGCCATTGCTGACAGGTAAAGTTTAGCAAACACACAATATGGCATGCTGGGTCACAGAAAGTGGTATGTAATGGTGTCCTGAACCATACACTGTTGAGGCATTAGAACAATTGAGACACTACAAATAAGCCATGTTTATTCATCATTTGTTTTCATCTCTGTGGGATGAATAGTGCATTTATAAATGTCTTGAATCAGCTCACCAGTGCACTTTGGACACACCCACGACAGCTCCAGTATCTTCTGTAATCTAATAAATCTCATTTTTCAAAATTCTGCCATGTCTTTACCCCGACCATGAAGTAGCAACATAATAAAGTTGAAACTGGGAACATACAAAGCTCCTCATATTTGCACTGAGCATGTGAAGTGGGCATCAGGTTTTCCTGCTGTGGTGCACTGTGCAACATAACCTATTAACTGGAACTGCTAGGCCACCAGGGTTGTGTTAAAATTCTTGAACTATACAGGGAAACAATCTTTAGAAATACAAAGATTCAGTATTTTCATGATTCATATGCTTCAGTGTAAAACAAAAAATATGTAGACAGTTTAAGTATCTCTGGATGTAAGGAGTGTACGTTCAGTGTTATTTTGTTTCGTTCACTCATTGAAGTCGAGCATAGTCCACATTGGACTAATTTGTGCGTATGGGGTAGCTTTCCTTATTACCAGTGTCCCTCGTCATCAGGCGTACCCACTCTGACTTCAGAGGTACTTATAATTTACATCCCCAAGTCAATTCAGAGAAGTCATCATTTTAGTCCCGTGTAGGAGTTGATTAACTGACCGGTGTAGGAGTTGAACTCGCAACCTCAGCATCAGCACACCAGAAGTCTAAGAGCAAGTGCTCTTATCCATTTGGCCATGCACACCCGAGTGTTGATTTATTAGCCCTCTAGTGTGCTGGTGGCTATGATCTTCAGTCTGAACACTTGCATTCTAGAATTAATGTGAATTCTTTTTCTTGAAAGCTCTTGTTTTGGTCCATCTCTCTTAGGACATCCATATTTTCGTTTTGACCCCCATGATTTAGTAGCAGAACTGACCAGACTATCTGCTGACTTGGGGATATAAATTACAACTGCTTGAGAAGTCTCAGTGGGTTCACCTAATGGTGAGGAGCACTGGTAATAGGGAAAGCTAATCCACATGCAAAAAAAAACATATCAGTCCTTTCATTGCCTACAGTACCCACTTGCCCTGGTTTGAAGATGAATAACCTCTGTGGTGATTCAATCCACTGCCTTGTGTTTTAGTGGATATACGTGGGAGTATGATAATCATCAGATGGCATATAGTCTGGCAGATAAGCTAATTAGTCTTAATGCTGTCTAAAGTGTTCAGTTGAGGGCCATTATTTGACATGTTTATCTTTTGAAAATTGTCATTAACTTGTTGATGTACATTTGAACGAATGAGCTTTATTGAAAATAATTTGAAAATAAAGTTGTTTGTTTGTTTGTTGTATTTTAACAATCTTGTGGACACCTCATGTACATTTAAAATACAGTAGCTTCAGTTCCTGGAAAGAGGAATGAAAAAGATTTAGAGATACAGAAACTTGTTAGCACTGAAGAGAATTAAAAAAACGTTAGTTGCAAATCCTTTGCATGGTATTGCAGGCAATCCCAGCATTTTTTTGGCTTTAAAAAAAATTTCTATGCACATTTACGTTCAGATGTGTGCCATTGCTTTCTGAACAACTGGCACTTATACCATGGTATGAAAACCAACTCAAGGCTGTCTGCTGCCAAATTGCCCGCAGCTGTGGTTTGAATGTATCATGCGGGATTGCGTGTGTTAGTAACCACCACAGAGCATTCTAGAAGAGAAGAGCTGTAAACATTGTTTGTGCATATTTGATGTAGGTGAAATCTGGGTTTCTACTGGAGGATGACAGAAGAATTGTCAGTAACCATCACAGAGCATTCTAGAAAAGAATACACAGTTGTTAAGATTGTTTATGTATATTTGTGAAAAGAATTCATAGTTGTTAAGATTGTTTGTGTATATTTGATGTAGGTGAAATCTGGGTTTCTTCTGGAGGATGACAGAAGAATTGCCGCCAAGCAGATACGTGATCGGGTGGCTCAGGTTTTGAAGAGTCGTGAGAAGAAAGTGGCTCCAGAGGTAAGCTCTGTTTTCATATGACATTTAAAGCGTTGGGCAGTGTATAGACTGCTGAACAAGTTCACACAAGTAGTTCTATTTGATAACAATTTATTCTGTGTATGCTTTGATCACTTATGTTTCATTATTTTGTGGTAGTATGTATCTGTTATCAGAGTTGAATGTTAATGTGTGAGTTAATGTATATCCATTATCAGATGTCAGCAGTGAGATTTGTTTGTTTGTGATTCATGATAATTGTATGCTATCACCTTTATTTCTGCAGTTCTCTAGTGATTTAGTGCTCTCTTTTAACTTGTTATTCCTTCTACTAATTTCAGAATTGATTGTTGAAATATTTTAGATAAGTATTGAACAAATGAATGTTGGTGTTATTATCTGTCCTATTGCTGGTGAGTTGTCTACTTTTGACAGCCCAGTGTCATTCTTGTGAAAGGTGCAGGTTTCCTATAGCAGTTCCAGGGAACCACAGAGTGAGTCACTATCTGTTAGAGACATCTGTAGTAGCTTTCCCTGGAGTGATGGGAGTCCAGAGAACATGGCTGGCTGTTTCACAAGGGTGAAGAAATTAGTTTTGACAGCCTGTTATTTTTTTGGCAATTATTTTCTACCCTTATAAATGCAGACAATCGTGCCTCAGACGCCCGTGACCTCTCAAGTTCCAACACCGCAGCCCAGTCTACAGGCACCTCAGCTACCAATTGCTAGTGTACAGCAGGCAGTGCATCCACAGGTACCTTTGCACTTCAATATTATATTATCTTTATAATATTATATGATCACGTAGTCAATGGTGCTCGGGCCAAGTATTGTGGCTAGATGGCTACCTGCTGGCCTGACGGTCATGAATTTGAATCCGTATGGGTTCTAGGTCACCCAGTCTGAAATTGGTACCAGGAAATGGCTTTGGGAAGTAGTGGTGACCAGATATCCACGAAGTGGTGGCTGGTTGTATAAAACTGGGTTTAGCACCACATGCCCAGTGCGTCTTGAGGCATGTAAAGGTGGTCTTTAATTTTACCATTTGTGGTTTGTGTAAAGAAGGTCTTTAATTTTACCATTTGTGGTTTGTGTAAAGGAGGTCTTTAATTTTACTGTTTGTGGTTTGTGTAAAGAAGGGATTTATTTTTACTTTTTGTGGTTTGTGTAAAGAAGGGACTTACTTTTACTGTTTGTGTAAAGAAGGGATTTACTTTTACTATTTGTGGTTTGTGTAAAGAAGGGATTTAATTTTACTATTTGTGGTTTGTGTAAAGAAGGGATTTAATTTTACTGTTTGTGTAGAAATAAAAAAGGTAATTATTTTACTGTTTGTGGTTTGTGTAAAAGTCTTTACTTTTACTGTTTGTGTAAAAAAGGTATTTACTTTTACTGTTTGTGAAAAAAATGTCTTTACTTTTACTGTTTCTGTGAAATTCTTTACTTTTACTGTTTGTGTAAAAAAGGTCTTTACTTTTACTGTTTGCATAAAAAGGTCTTTACTTTTACTGTTTGCAGAAATGCAGTTTAGGTACCTGGATAACATCAGATGTGAGATGTACCACATAAATAAAGTAGAGATTGAAATACAAATAACAATTCATGAAATTAAAACCAATAATACGCAATGTCTCTGTCATTGGAGGTTAGACAGAGAATTCTTGCCTGTTTCAAGGAACCAATTTTAATGTGTGGCTGTGAATTATGGACAATTAATAAACAAGCAAAACAGTTCTTTACGCCACAGAAATGTGATACAGAAGTGCCCAGGGGAAACATTCTTGCGAAAAAAAGTAGCAATAGTACTGTGATGCTGTTAAGAATTAGATAACACAAAACAAATGTCAGAACAACAAGTGTAACTACAGTTCATATCTAAATGTGCCTTTGTTACAGGCTGGTCCACAACAGTCCATCATCAGCCAGCCACTGATGGGAGGTCAGTTGCCAGTTACAACATCAGTTGTTGGAGGAGTGCATCCCCCTACCATGAATCCTATCAGCGCACAAGCACCGGTGGTGCAGACAAACCTGGTCTCAGCTCATGGCGTCATGGACGAACACTGTAAGCAAATGGTTACCGTTTGTCCTGTCCTTTTAGAAGAAAAATGTCAGACTTGAACATTAGGAAGAATAATAAAATGTTCTTTCCTTCCTCTCTCCTATTGCTCGCTCAGAACTTGAGCATAGTCCATGCTGGACTGGACTGTTTTTTGCGTATTGGCTAGCTTTATACCAGTGTTCCATGCCATCAGGTGAACCCACTCCGACTTCAAAGGTACTTGTAATTTACGTCCCCAAGCCAAGGACAAGAAGTCAACATTTTAGTCCATCTGACAGGTGTGTGTTGAACCTGCTACCTTGGCATCAGCACACTGGAAGTCTAAGAGCGTGTTCTGTTATATCTCCAGCCATGCAGACCTCCTTAGTGTTGATTGTATGTAAACTTTGAGGCCTTTTCTCAGTTACTTTATCTTCTACTTCTCCTCTTTCTCTTTTGTCTCTTTACTGCATTTTTGCTGTAGCTGTATCTTCTGCTCTGAAATAACCACATGTGCACTTCTTGTAGGAGGAGCAGCAGCGTAGTAGTTAGTAAATATGTTTACCAAAACAGTGGTCTGGGTTCAGTTCTCCATGGTGGCTGAATTTCTCCTGACCAGCATTGCTCCGGGGTTGACCGGGCCTCATCAGATAATGTTCTGGGTGTTGAAGGTTTAAAGAAAAGGGTTTAGGGCAAGAGGATTGAACTCGTTGCACTGGATATGAACCCACGTGGCTCCGTCCCTGTAGAACAGTGGTTCTCAACCGGGGGGGGGGGTTCAGGGTTTCCAGGGGGGGGAATTAAGATTTATTTCTAGATTGCCTTAATACAAGAACCGATTACTTGATATTGTTTTGCCTTAATACAAGAACCGATTACTTGATATTGTTTTTCCCTTCATACTTTACGGTTCTGTACATCTCACCCTTCTGAAATTCATTTTATAACGTAAACAGATCACGCAAATCACATTTTATGTAGATGTTTAGACTTGTTTTAGTATGTGCTATTAAATTTAGCTTAAATTATTACGTATAGTATACTGGGGGGGGGGGGGATGACATTCTAAAAATATGGTGAAGGGGGACACCGGCCAAAAAAGGTTGAGAACCACTGCTGTAGAACAAATGCTGAGAGCATTAGGCAAGGCACAAACTGCATGGCTCTAGCGAAAATCCACAAGAGTCTCTGGGAAAATTTAATTATGATCCGAATAACAATCCAGAAACACTGCCATGACCTGCAGGGCACAAGTCAGATGGCTTGACCACTCCACCACATATCCCCCTGGGTATTGTATTTGGGGTGAGATGGTGAGGCATGGGACCAGCCACCTCATCTTACACTATGATCTAGAATATGGCGTTCATCTTGAAGTGTCACAAATTAGGAAGATCTTGGGGTCAACGGAAATGTGGTTTCTGAGACAAATGTTGCGAATACCTTTGGACTGCCAAAGAAAACAACGAGAGCCAGGAAGAAGTTTATGAAGGTAGAACATTGTACACAACTATCAGAAACAAACAGTATTATTTGGCTAAATAATGAGAAGAGTGGCATTAGAAAACATGATGACTGTAAAGATCAGCCGTAGAAGATCAGTAGGGCCAAACCAGGAGCAATGCAGCTTAATGATCTAAGATGGTATGGAAGAATATCATCAATAGAGTTGACCCAGAACATCAAGGACCAACATCTATGGAGAGGTAATGATGTTTTGGTCATGACAGTTAGCCAGGCACATGGTGACATACACACATCTACACACACAGTAAACTTATAACACCTATCTTAGTGAGACTTCTGTAACTTTCACAGCATCCACTGACAGAGCTGGAGGTGATGCAGGTTCCTGTGTGAGTGATATCAACATTACCCAGAGCAGTTCACAGGTAATTTAGCTATATATTTTCTTTATTTGGGGCGTTCGCTCGCTTTAAACTCAAGCATAGCCCATACGTGTGCTACCACTTCTAGTCTACTGTCTGATTTTTATGTGTAGATTAGCTTTCCCTTTAACCTGTGTCCCTCGCGATTAGGTGAGCTCATTCTGACCTCAGAGGTACTTGTAATTTGCATCCCAAGTCAAGGACGAGAAGTATTTTAGTCCAACTGTCTGGTGTAGGGGTTGAACCCGTTACCGCAGCATCAGCACACCGGGTGTTTTAGGGTGAGTGCACTTATCCATTCACCCATGCTGACCTCTAGCTATATTGTAACTTATTTAATATGCATGCACTCATTGTTCACAACTGGTGGCTCAGCAGTGTGCACGTGTCATGGCATACATTAGTATGGGGCACATTTCTTCCAGAGTGAACATATTACAACACCTTGGAGTGCACTTATTGGCCTGTTCAAACTTCTCTTGGTGCATGACATTTTAATATAACTGCTGAGCACAAACAGGAACTCATAAAAACCACCATCAGTGAAGTCTAGATCACACTGGAGATCAAGACAGAAACACTTGTGATAAAGACAGAAACATTGGAGATATAAACAGATATACTGGAGATAAAGACAGAAACACTGGAGATAAAGACAGAAACACTGGAGATAAAGACATAAATACTGGAGATAAAGACAGAAACACTGGAGATAAAGACATGAAAGAAATAATAGAGTTAATGACAGAAATACTGGAGTTAAAGATAGAAATACTGGAGATAAAGACAGAAACACTGGAGATATAGACAGAAATACTGGAGATAAAGACAGAAACACTGGAGATAAAGACAGAAACACTGGAGATAGACATGAAAGAAATAATAGAGTTAATGACAGAAATACTGGAGTTAAAGATAGAAATACTGGAGATAAAGTTAGAAACACTGGACATGATGATAGAAACACTGAAGATAAGACAGAAACACTGGACATGATGATAGAAACACTGAAGATAAAGACAGAAACACTGGAGATAAAGACAGAAACACTGGACATGATAATAGAAACACTGAAGATAAATACAGAAACACTGGACATGATGATAGAAACACTGAAGATAAATACAGAAACACTGGACATGATAGAAACACTGGAGATAAAGACAGAAACACTGGACATGATGATAGAAACACTGGCGGTAGAGACTGACACACTGGACATGATGATAGAAACACTGAAGATAAAGACAGAAACACTGGACATGATGATAGAAACACTGAAGATAAATACAGAAACACTGGACATGATGATAGAAACACTGAAGATAAAGACAGAAACACTGGACATGATAGAAACACTGGAGATAAAGACAGAAACACTGGACATGATGATAGAATCACTGGCGGTAGAGACTGACACACTGGACATGATGATAGAAACACTGAAGATAAATACAGAAACACTGGACATGATGATAGAAACACTGAAGATAAAGACACAAACATTGGACATGATGATAGAAACACTGAAGATAAAGACAGAAACACTGGACATGATAGAAACACTGGAGATAAAGACAGAAACACTGGACATGATGATAGAAACACTGGCGGTAGAGACCGACACACTGGAGGTAAAGATGAGCAAGCACATTAATCATTAAGTTACCGTGACATCTATTTCTGCATGTAGAAGAAAAGGCAATGGCTTTCCAATATCGCTTAGTTTTTGGTCTCATTTAGTTTTAAAAAAAAAATAACCTAGCCCGTATAGCTTTATCCTAAATAGTATAAATTTATTGAAACATTCATCCCGATGCTGCGTATGACCCAGTTGTCTTTAGTGTTCAAATCTGGTATCGAATGTCAGTATTTGTCTTCTTCTTGGTCCATGAAATTCTCAGAATTGCCACATGCAAGATGCATGTGATCAGACAATTTACTTTAATTTGCTGGCTGGTATTGTACCAGTTTTTCTTAATATTGTTTTAGCGAATCATATTCACATCTGTAATTTGGTATTTACGAACTAACATTGATTGTAAATTCTCATTTCAGCTGTCAACTATTTCCTCTACCAGCAATGTTGCTCAAGGTGGAGAAGTCCTCACCTCACACCAGGTAAGAGATACATTTTTGACATTCAACCCTTATTAATGTTATGTTTGTGTGATTTTTACCATGCTATTTAATTATGCTTATGATTGTACAGGTGGTGTTTGTTCATTTGAAATATTTATCAGCATGTGAAGTTAATTTTAATTCATAATTGAATAATGTTCATGCAGAATTGAAATGGTAATTTAACTTATTCTGCCCCAGCTGGTTGTAGTATTAAGTCTATCATTGTTGCATTTTACTTTATATATGTTTGCTGAGCAGTTTTGCTATAATCCACCCCATCTTAGTTGATGCTTTTAACTCATGTCTGCTCAGACTTTATAGCTTCTTCTGACCCAGATTCTTCGGAACCCCCAATCCTTCTATCACGACTACTACTATTGACTTTAGTAACTATTGCTTGAAAGTTTCACTGTCTGGGAACATTGAAAGCTACAGCTCGGACAGAAAGAGTTAAGGCTGTGTTTGTACAGAGTGTTACGTGATCTGTCAAGGCTAGCTTCTGTCTGGGAGTTGTTCATTTTTAAAGTTAGTGGCGGCCGTCTAGAATGTTCATGGAGGTTTGCTCATCATCTAGACATGACAGCAGGTGAGCTATACCTTTAATTTGTTGCATTTTTACCACTACTTTGAACTCTTCTGGAGCACAAGGCAATTAAGATTCAGTGTAGAAGCTGTGTGTGATGGCACCTTTGAATACAATAAGGTAAGATTCTGGGTCTTCATGACTGTTGACCTAGATAGACGAGGAGCAGTTGGCTGAATGATTAGGGAACTTGTGTGGCTCACCAAGGGGGTGTGAGCTCTAAACCCCAGTCAGACAGATGGCTTATCAGAATTATGAAAAAAGTCTGGTTTGTGCTCTGTGGCAACAGCTAATGCATGCAGTCTGCATTTCTCAGTCCACAGGAAAGACTGTTATATAAAAACAATTTACAGTGAACAATAGGCAGCTGTGAGAATATGTGATGATACAACAGATTGTTTGATATAGAATGGTAATGAAAGGTATGGACACAAAAGCTGTTTATTTCTCTCTCTGATTGGCTGGTAACAACCAGTTGAGAATTTACGACAAGAAATGTTTAAGCTGAAGACATAGATTCATGACTTGTTAATAAATAATATGCACTATCAATGCATTGTGTCTGTATGTTCAATAATCAGTCCATTGCTAGTAAGAAGCCTGTCCCATTCCATTAATGCATATTGGGGTATGGGGTCAGGCATGTTTTGGATGATGGAAAGGTAATATAGTCACTGTCACAGATGCAAGTTTTTGATGGTCAAGGGGTAATGTAGTCACTATCACAGATGCAAGTTTTTGATGATTGAGGGGTAATGTGATCAGTGTCACAGATGCATGTTTTTGATGATTGAGAGGTAATGTGATCAATGTCTTAGATGCATGTTTTTGATGATTGAGGGGTAATGTGATCAGTATCACAAATCATTCTCATTGAGGCTGGAGGGGTAATATAGTCACTATCACATATGCAAGTTTTTGATGATTGAGGGGTAATGTGATCTGTCACAGATGCAAGTTTTTGATGATTGAGGGGTAATGTGATCAGTGTCACAGATGCAAGTTTTTGATGATTGAGGGTTAATGTGATCAGTGTCACAGATGCAAGTTTTTGATGATTGAGGGGTAATGTGATCAGTGTCACAGATGCAAGTTTTTGATGATTGAGGGGGTAATATGATCAGTGTCACGGATCAAGTTTTTGATGATTGAGGGGTAATGTGGTCAGTATCACGGATCAAGTTTTTGATGATTGAGGGGTAATGTGATCAGTGTCACAGATGCAAGTTTTTGATGATTGAGGAGTAATGTGATCAATATCAGATCAAGTTTTTGATGATTGAGGGGTAATGTGATCAATATCAGATCAAGTTTTTGATGATTGAGGGGTAATGTGATCAGTGTCACAGATGCAAGTTTTTGATGATTGAGGGGTAATGTGATCAGTGTCACAGATGCAAGTTTTATGATTGAGGGGTAATGTGAGCAGTATCACGGATCAAGTTTTTGATGATTGAGGGGTAATGTGATCAGTGTCACAGATGCAAGTTTTTGATGATTGAGGAGTAATGTGATCAATATCAGATCAAGTTTTTGATGATTGAGGGGTAATGTGATCAATATCAGATCAAGTTTTTGATGATTGAGGGGTAATGTGATCAGTATCAAAGATCAAGTTTTTGATGATTGAGGGGTAATGTGTTCAGTATCACAGATCAAGTTCTTTGATTTTGGGGGAGGGGGGAATGTAGTCAGTATGGCAAGTCTGTTTTGATTATGAATGTGTAATGTAGTAAGTATCACACCAGGCATCTTACCTCCACCTCCCACACAATTTTGTGGTACACATTTTATTTTACTGGGTTGACGCCATGTCATAGAAACATCTCGAATGAGGGAGATATTATTTCATAACTACCAGACTTACAGGTCATTGCACAACCCTTAAATGTGAGTGTGTGGTTACATTTCTTTTAGTTAAGTCAACAGTGACCAAGCCATGATTGTCTTGACTAATCTTGTTTGCTTGTGTAAAGACATAACATTAGTCATGTGTGTAAAGTCAAATAATAGTTGTGTTTTTGTTTTGTCTTTGTTTCAAATATGCTCGGCAGTGTGCATACAGTGTCTAATTAATTTTTTCTGGTAATAACATTAGTAGGAAGCTGTATATTCAACATTCAGCAACACTGAAATAAAATAGTGATTGTCATTTGAGATGCCCTGTCAGAGCATTTGAAGTGTAGGAATCACAAATGATCACGTTGCTAATTTGGTTTCCACAGCAGAGAGTAAAATACAAGCTACGTGCAAAGGTGTGTGCAATATTTTACTGGTGTGGCATTCACTATTCTTTAAGTCTGCTTTTTTCCCGCTCAAGTTAATGATATTTATAAGTAGCTAATGGAATCTGTAGTTGGCATTTTTTTTTATAAAGCCTGGATCAATAATAGGGTGAAATACGAAGTAATTAACTAAAGTATTTCTGGCAACACTTGGTTTAGCACATTGTTTTCCAGTTTCACAGTTTTATAGATTGAAAAGACCACTGAAATCAGTAGAAATGCCATAATGTGACCAAATAAACAAAAACGCACTGCCAGGAACCATACTTGCTCTTCACACTTCATTTTCTAGTCTGTGCAGTCTGGCCGTGGTCATCATGTTGTCCGGTCTTCTGTCACGAGTATTGCCAGTAATTTCCTGTATAGATGCTTCGTCATACCACAGTATCAATCTGTTTAAAACATCTTCTCTCTGGGTCACTCTCTTCTCTTGTTTTTCTCTAACTTTCTTGTTATTACATTTTCCAGTTTAGCTTTTCTTATGATGTTTTCAAAGAATGTATTTCTGATACAAGGGACTAGTCACTCATAGATGTGGCCTCTTTCAAGATGCCTTTATATTTGTTTCTGTCCCAGTTGTAATTATATTTTTAAATAGCCACATGTCTACAGCTTCGAAATAATTTATCCCCAATCTAGTAGTAGTTTATGATTTATTTGCGTACATTAGAATTGAAACTATGACTCTTTAAGACCTTTCATTTTCAAACTAGCAGGTTTTTAAGATCCATTTACGTTTAACAATGGCTTACTTAATGCTGGCATTGAGACTATCTATGGTTAGAGCTTAGTTGTTAAATAAATACTCTCTAATCAAGCAGGGCTTGCTTGAGAGTAATGTAGTCATGTAAGTTTATTCAGCCTCCTTTCATTCGTTTCTTTTTTACCACTTCAGAAAAAAAGTTTTCTCTAATAGCACAATCCTGGTTTTTCTGTTTTAGCACGATTCTAGTGTTCTAGCATTTTTTTGTTGCCTTTTCAGTGCCACTAAAATGTATAACTTGATTTACATTAACACTGCTTAAATGCTGAGAAGTGTATGCTGATACGTGGAGCCACACATTTTTGTTTCCAGAAATAGATGCAATTAACTTATGTGCTTTAAAACCATTTTATTACTTGCTTATTACATACAGCTGCTTTAGGAACACGAGTGCTATTGTTAACCTTGGATTAATACCCTTAACAATTTTTGTACTGTTTTGTTTTAAAACACATTATTACGTGAAGTCTTGTTACATAAAAGCTGTTTCTTTGAAAAGGCAGACAAAATGAAAGTTTACATGCAAACCACCTGATACAGCTCTGTAATTTTAGACACATATGTGACTTCTCATGTGGCAGGTGGTGTACAGAACTATATATCTTTATTGTACGAGGGGCATTAAGAAAGTAATGCACTACGTCGTTTTTCTCAGGAGCTGTATATTCAATAAGCATGAAATTTATACACAGTATACATGGTTATGTCATGTAAACATCAGTATTATTCAACATAATCCCCACCAACTTGTACGGGTTTATGCCAGCATAAAACAAGTGCATGTATTCCTTTCCTGTACCAGATTTGGTCTTTATTATATAGCCATTTCTTTGCTGCATGAATTATTCCTTCATCTTCAAACCTTGTCCGATGGAGTGTATCTTTGAGTGGACCAAATAGATAAAAATAAGAGGGTGCCAAATCAGGACTATAGGGTGGATGGGGCAGTACAGTCCAACCCAATTTGGTGATTGCTTCCTGTCGTTCAGAAAACAATGTCAAACTACTGAACGTAAACTTGCCAAGGAATCACGGACAGCCACAAAAATGCTGGGGATATGCAACTAACAACCCCCCCCCCCCCCCCCCCCCCCCCCCCCCCGGGGTTGCCAAACTTGTGTGAGGGCGCACATTGTTGTGAAGTAGAAGCAGATCTGCTGGATTCTTGTGTGGCCAAACTCTGAAAACGTGGATTGTTTTCAAGACCTTAATATAAGCTTGCAAATTGATTATCTCTATCTTGGCATAACATCCACAAGAATCACACCTTCAATGTCCCAAAAGACAGTGATCATGACCTTTCCAGCTGAAGTTGTCGTCTTGAATTTCTTTCTTTGTGGTGATTGCGGATGGTGCCACTCCATTGACTGTCTTTTTGTCTCAGATTCAAAATGATGTGCCCAAGTTTCGTCACCTGTAATGATCTTAGCCAAAAAGTTCTCTTCATCAGCATTGAAAAGGTCCTAATGATTAAGAAGAAATTCCTTTGCAGTCGGTGGTAATTTGTGAGACTTTGAGGAACCCATCTTGCACAGACCTTAGAAAATCAGAGATTTTATAACTGCATTTGCATTACCAATGCTGATTGACATCTGTAAGGCCAATTGTTAAGTAGTGATTCGCCTATCAGTAAGAATAATGCCCTCAGCACATTTCAACATTTCTTTGTTGGTGGCTGTGGCGGGACGTCCACAGCGCGGCTGATCAAGCATTTCCGTATCTACACTTCCTGATTCTTTGATTCTCTGAACCCAGCGAATGATTATACTCCTGTCAACTGTAAAACTTCTATACACAGCACATAGACACTTGTGAATGTTCACAACAGTTTCCTTCTCTGCAATGGAAAATTCTATCACAATTCGCTGCTTATATTGCAAGTTGCTGGCATGCTCCATTTCAACGGTTTAGGGCAGCCATATTATTTGGCCTGTTGGGTTGCAATTTGATGTGCACAACTGGCACATGACATATTTGAAGTGTGTAAAATTTCATTATTAGCTGAGAAAAATTATGTGTGGTGCATTACTTTCTGAATGACCCTCGTAAATCCAACTTTGAAATGCATTTAAGAGCTTAATAAGAGTTCTAAAACTACAAGTTGAATATTTTTACTCACTTGAGCGGTTTGAAGGATGACTGTAACCACAGCTTGTGTTCAGTTACTTGCTTCCTAAAATAATTAGTCGTTGTGGAGTAACAGCTTTTAAAAAAAGTGTTGATCAATACCTATGTGCGATAGTTTTAATGCTGCAGTTTTTGCCCCTACTGCAGCTTATTATAAGCAAATCTGCGTTAAATGTGACTCAGAAGCTTGCAGACATCAACATCATCCTCTTCTCCTCCATCACCATCATCATTCACCTACAGATGTCAACCTGAGTATATTTAAAGAAAGTAGCAGTCAACTTAAAGATGTTGACATCTCTATAGAGTTTATCTTCAAATGGAGCAAGTGAATTCCAAAAATGTCTTTCGATCAATTCAACAGATACACACATCAGTAACTCACACCTTAAGCTTGTTAAATGTTATCAATCTGTTATTCCCCTGTGTGGAGTTTGTAATGTGCATGATTTTCCTGGCAGTCTGTTGTTCTGGTTCCCACTTGGTTCAGCAGCTGCAGCTTATCAGCCTCATGGTCTCCAGGTTTTGTGCCATGGCATACAAGATCAAATCTCTCAATGTCTTCTGTTTCAATGTACACACTTCCCTTATGCGTGGGTACAAATCTGTGACAGTGAAACACCTGAAACCCATGAAGGACACGTTGCCAGTCCACTCAAATCTAACTCAGTCCACTCAAATCTAAACCAGTTCACTCAAATCTAAACCAGTTCACTCAAATCTCAGCCAGTCCACTCAAATCTAAACCAGTTCACTCAAATCTAAACCAGTTCACTCAAATCTAAACCAGTTCACTCAAATCTCAGCCAGTCCACTCAAATCTAAACCAGTTCACTCAAATCTAAACCAGTCCACTCAAATCTAAACCAGTCCACTCAAATCTCAGCCAGTCCACTCAAATCTAAACCAGTCCACTCAAATATCAGCCAGTCCACTCAAATCTCAACCAGTCCACTCAAATATCAGCCAGTCCACTCAAATCTCAACCAGTCCACTCAAATCTCAGCCAGTCCACTCAAATCTAAACCAGTCCACTCAAATCTCAACCAGTCCACTCAAATCTAAACCAGTCCACTCAAAGCTAAACCAGTCCACTCAAATCTCAGCCAGCCCGTATGTGCTATGTTCATGCATGACCTGGGCACATCCAAAAGATGGATGTTTGCAAACAGGAAGTTCCAGTACTGGTCTTGCACACACTGTTGGTTTCTGAACTTGGGGTTAGGGAGAGCTCCACAAACACTGGCCCCCGTGGAGATGGTGCTGGGTTCAATCAATCAGGTGCCATCTCCACAATGAAGGTTGGCACAGTGGATCTCCAACACTGTCTCTCACCTTGTTTGTATATTCGTCCATCTCTTGATGTTACCTTCCCACTTGTTTCGTCTATCTCTTGCTCTCTTGCCTTCAACATAACCCTCCAGTATGATTGTTATAATAGTGTTGAAGGCTTTTAACATGCCTGAAATATTTAACTTGTCTCTTCTTTATTCTTTCATTAACTCGTTTCATTCCCAGTTTTTCTAGAACATCTTTGTTTTATTTTCCATAAAATGTGACCATGAAGTGAATACATGTGTCTACAGCAACTTCATAGTCAAAATAGTTGAAATGTATTATTTTTATGTCTTTCACCTATTCTTTTATCTAGTGATATGTTACTTTCATTTGTATCCAGTTTTTGCTAGATAACAGTCTTATTGTATCTATTTCACATAGCTGCTTACTAAATGTGCTTTCAAATTTTATGTGTGTCATCTTTTCTTGCACATAAGTTTACTAACAAGACCAGACTAAAGTTTTGCTTAAGTTCACTGAGGAAAACCAGGCTAAGCATTTGCTTAAGTTCACTGATAAAAAGCAGATTAAACAATTCAGACATAAGTTTACTGACGAAGAGCAGATAAAACTTGTGCATAAATTTACAGTAGAAGACCAAACTAAACTTTTGCATATTTTCACCAGTGAAGACCAGACTAAATTTTTGCATATTTTCACCATCAAAGACCAGGCTTAACTTTTGCATAATTTCACTGATGAAGACCAGACTAAACTTTTGCATAAGTTCACTGATGAGGAGCAGATTAAACAAATCAGACATAAGTTTGCCAATAAAGACCAGACTGAACATGTTATTCTGCTGCGGTCTACTTAGATAGCCATTGCTGTAATAAACTTGATGCTGCTTGTTTTGTGAACGCAACATTTATGCAATCTGTGGTGGTGCATCGGCCATCAAACTAACTCACCATGAACTGGGACAAGGCATTCCTAGTTGTAATGATTGGATTTTTGCTGACCAGTTTGGCCAGGGAAATTCCCAAAGTAAAGATAATTTACCAAAAGACAATTAAATTCATGCAAGAGACAGCATTGCAGTTATAGACAAATTTCAAGCGAACAAAAAAGCAGATTAGCTTATTAAAGCGAGAGTTGTGAGATGCTGTGGTTCCTGGTGCACTTTCTGGCTTAGCATTGAGGATGTATTCACATCTTAAGTGGGGGAGTGAACTCAGCCTTGTCCCTGAAAAATATTGTGCTTGAACCTCATCTGCTGTGGGAGCCACAATGGCACAGCAGCTAGCATGTTTGCTTGTGGCCCCTGTGGTCATGTTTGAATCCCAAGTCTGGCCTAGATTGCGTGAAGGTCTCATGCTTCACACCCCAGTGGCTATGGGATGACCTTGACCTTTATGAACCAGTGTGGCGTAGTGTATAGCATATACTGATTTTCAGCACAGCAGAATAGGGTCAAGCCGCATGTTTGTGATCTGTGCTTTGTCGGAAGTCACTATTGTCTTGTAAATATTTCCCACTATCACCAGCTTAGGAAATATAGAGGCAAGCAATGCTGTCTTCCAGTGCTCTAGTTTACTGTCTGTTCGGATGTTTGCGTGGTTTTTGCACTGTCACAAGTCACTCTGTTGGACCAGTTTACACTTAACCACCAGTCTAAGAAACTTAGAGGCTGGCACACTGTTTTCCAGTCAGTAGTTTGTGTGGTTTCTGCAGTGTCACTGGTCACTCTGTTTGTTGTCATTGTTTGTTGAACTATTTCCAACTATTACCAGTAGTTTATTGTTCTGGTAAGGTGTGTGTGTGTGTAGTTTATGCAGCGTCACTGGTCAGTCTGTCTGTTGGACTGTTTCCCATTACCACCAGCTTATGAAGCATGGAGGTTAGCATGCTGTCTTCCAGAGTAGTAGTTTATTGTTCTGGTCAAGTGTTTGTGTCATAAACCACTTTGTTTATTTGCTACATAGTGGACAACAGAATATTTAATGGGTGTGTGATTCTAGTATACACACGGGGTTTCTTTCCAGTGCTGTGGAGTTTAAGCCTTTCCTGGCTTACAAGTGGGACTATGGATTTTTGCCGTCATTTTCTCTGACCAAGCATCACACTTTATTTTCTAAAAACTTGTTATAATCATGATATGTGTTATCATATAAATTGGAAATAACTATTTTAGTCTAGTTTACTTAGATTCTAGTTTGTAACAGTTTTTTCCAATATGCATCATATTTTGGGAGGGAGGGGGGAAATGTTATTTCTATAAGTCACTATTGTATTCTGTATGTTGTTATGTAGTTTAATTTTAGAATCATTTAAAGTCAGCTTTATTTTCTTCATGCGTGATCATGTTTAACTTGCATATCACACCATTTTCAGACGGGTCTGCTGTATATTTTTGTGCAGTAATACTCATGTTAGAATAACTGAGAATGTGTTGATTCTTTTACATTGAATACACCCCTTTAGGTGGGTGTGAATAATGTGATTTGATAAATTGTTTTCATTTATTGTTGGGTGTATGTGATTTATGCAAGGTGTTATCATTTGTTGATATTTGGTGCATGTGATTTATGCAAGGTGTTATCATTTGTTAATATTGGGCGAATGTGATTGTTTTTATTAGTGTTTTGTTTATCGTGGGTGTGTTTGTGTTTGTGATTCCATAAAATAGCATGTGTTTTATGTGTAAACATCTGACTGTTTTTGATTACATTACCACTTTAATTATATAAATGGATCGTTGGTGTTAGTTCTGGCCAATTGCATGTGAAGTTTATATTTCTTTGTTTAATTAATGTTGACCCCAGAATGTTCTTGATTTTAATTCTCAAACAACAGGCTGTCAATCTCAGTCATTTGGACATGACTGCTGCCCAACAGCACCAGATGCAGTCATGTCAACTGCAGCAGGGCGGCTCCGCCAGCGTGCAGCCAGGAGCCCAGACTAGCGCCAGTGGAATCACAGCTAGTACCTCCGCTAGCTGTCTCAACGATGAGTCTTGCCACTCCAACAAGGAGAGGTAAGTTGACACAATGTCTATGTCTTCGTTATTGTGAATGTGTCTGATTAGTTATAAAGGGGGTCATCAATCATCAGAAATCAGATTGTGTAAACACCAGTGTGAATAGTTATGTGACGATCACAAGTCATCACCATTTTTGAAAATTTAAAAACAATTTAATTAAGTCTGAAATATGTTTAAATTCCCCAGTCCCATCTTAATTGCAGGTCGGTAAATATTTTTTCAGTTTTTAGATTTATAACATTTTAAGGTGATCACAATTCACCATATTTTTTGTTTGAAGTCCATCAATTTGACAGAGGTTTTAAAACCCATATCTTTCAGGCCATTAATAACAGACCATTAAAATAAATGCCCTTTTCCTTTTTCAAGACAAAAATATTCTTAAAAATCACACAGATGATTGAAACATATTTTTGCACTGGTGAGTACAACAATTATCATACAGGTTCATTTGTAATAGACAGCTTGTTTTGGTGCATTGCACACTTTTTTCATGCACAGTGAAACAGAACTGGGCCAAGAAAAGACTAGGAAGAAGTCGCGGCGCCGCAAAAAGACCATAGACAAACTGCCCCCAAAGGTGACAATCATCTCGTATGACGAAGCGTCGGACGAAGTGGAAGTTTTGCTGGAAGTGTCAAACAACAACCTGACCTGCAAGTTTCTGCGGAACTCAATTCCCAGAGCCGAGGAAGTTGAGGAAGACCTGGTATGAAAGGCTTGCTGCCCAGCAAGGCATTCTTTTTCATTGACAGTGTGATGACGGGACTCAGGCAATGCATCACACTGCCCTGTCTGTTTCCATTGTGTTCTGTGCATTGTCATTTAAGATGCCATGTTTGCTTTGCAAATTTTTTGCTTTGGTTGTCTTTGTTTGCATTTGTGTGTTTTTGAATATGTCCTGTGGTCTGTTGATGCTTAATTTGTGTGTTTTTGAATATGTCCTGTGGTCTGTTGATGCTTAATTTGTAGTAGCGGGATGTGTGTGGCTTTGAAATCTGTAAGGGGGGCACGGGGGACTAAAGAGAAAAATACTGTTGTAGAGGGGAAGTGTAGTATTTATTCTGTTGTGGAGAGGAGATTTAGTTACTGTTTACTTTATTGAAGAAAACTATTTTTGGAGGGGAGATTAGTTAGTATTTACTCTGTTGTGGAGAGGAGAATTAGTCAGTATTTACCCGGGAAGGTAAACCGATCAACAAATGCCTGAAGTGAGATGTGTCGGCCGAAAGGTGCAAATATCGCAGCTCTGCTGTAAACAGGCACAACACAATTACGTCTAAAACAACATTCCGGATGAATGCAGAAGAAGAAGTTAGTATTTACTTTGTTGCGGCTGGCCGAGTAGCTAAGAATGCCGGGTTCTCCTTTGGGAGACACAGGTTCGAATCCTCTGCACAGTATAGACTTTTTTTTCGGGGGTGAAAAGAAAAACCCTAACTTGCACAGTTTGCGTTGACTGCACTAGCCATGCCCCCTCCCCCCCTCCCCCTCCGCCCTACACCTCAAGGTACTACTATAGGCAGTAGATGGCAATTACTTTGTGGAGAGATTTAGTTAGTATTTGCTCTGTTATAGAAAACCAGTTGTGGAGGGGAGATTTAGTTAGTATTTGCTCTGTTGTGGAGAGATTTAGTTAGTATTTACTCTATTGTAGAAAACCAGTTGTGGAGGGGATATAGTTTTACTGTTTACTCTGTTGTAAGGATTTGCTGTTGTTTAACTCACACTCTCTTCCTCTCTCTCTTTCTATATCTCGCATACTTTCTCTTCTTTCCCCCTCCCAGAGTTAATCTTAACCCACTCTTTCCTAGCTATTTATTTAACTCATGTTTGTACTAGCTAATTTAATTCTTGTTTGTTCCAGTTAGATATTATGTAACCTACTTTTCAAAAGAAGTAATAATTTGACTTTTCTAATGCAACATATTAATTGAAAGTAATACTACCCGGGACGCAGTTTAGATAATTGTGATGTTTAGGGTAATTAAAATAATTGCAGGAATTACTTGGGTTAAGTTACATGCAACAGTTTACATACTTAAGATTCATAAATTACATGCTTAACATTCTTTTGCCCATGAGGACTTTTGAAAAAAAAAAAAATACAGCAGCATCTGTTAAACGCCACTGTGATTTTAAATACAGAGTAATAAAAATGTATATGCAGATTTACAGGAAACTGTGTAGTTATTGTGTGTTATAATATACATTATTTTTTTCTCTAGCTGCCGGATGTCAGCAAGGTGCAGATAGAGGGCGTGACCAGTTTGTTGCACCAGGTTATCCAGATAGTTACGCAAGAGGGCAAGAATGCTGTGGGCCAGGTACTGACTCTGTCCCCCTCTACAAGTCCTTCTGCCGTGAGAAAGTTTAAGATCAACATTGATACCAAAAAGGTTAGTGAACTTGTCTGACCTTCATTCATTCATTCAGTAGCATGTCCTTTGCAGAACCTTGCTCCCATAACAACCTTCCAGAAAACTTCTCAATCACAAGCAAGATGTCCCGCGTCCGATACACCCATCTGGAGATCATGCGCCACATCCTGCACCCATCTTCTCTTTGGCCGTCCTCTTCCTCTCTTCCCAGGCACATAAAAAAAATGTTTTGCGTATCCTTTTACAGGACTTAGCTGTCAACAGCAGCATCTTTCAGCTGTCTGTTGATCTCTTGGCAAGATTACGCTCAGTAGTTTGCCATTGCTTTCTGAGCGGCCGGCTCAGTATCCGCAAGTCACGAGCGGGGGTCGAACCACCTCAGTTCTCGCTCCGCTGCGAGACTCTGCGTGATAAACGGGATTACAGAGAGAAAGTGTTGTAACCCCACAGCCAGAGAGACCGGCTCCCAGGCACATACCCCTCCATTATTGTTCTCTCCAAACCTTCGTGACGTTTCAAGTGACCAAAATATTTCAATTTTATTTGTTTTATCGTCTTTAATAGCCAAACTTCTTCAATATTCAGCTCTTGAAGTATTGATGCATTTGTTCTTTTCTTTACCCAAGATATTCTTAGAACTCGTCTATAACATTTATATTCAAAGGCATGTATGCGTTGTTCAGCTTGTTTAGTAAATGTCCAGGTCTCACAGGCGTATGTTGCAATGGGAAAGATGCATGCTCTTAAAAATCGAATTTTTTGTAGTTCTGTCTGTCCCACTCCATAATTTATTTAGCTTTAGTCTTTGAAGAGCGATTGATAGTCGTCGTTTAATTTCTTTCATTGTGTCACCGTTGTTGGTAATCAGTGACCCAAGATATTCAAAATTGTCCACTACCTCCAATTTTTCCTCCTTAACATATTTCTTTCTCCATAGTAGTTTTATCTGGATGCATTAACTTTGTTTTTGCTATGTTAAGATATAAGTTGTGATTTTCACTATTCAATTGGGTTGAGGCTATTAGGTTTTCTACACCATTCTGTGTTGTGGATAGCAATACTGTATCATCAGCATACTGAATCTCTGGTATGTCATAACCACAGATATTTAGGGCATCATATAGCTTCCTGTTTATATCATCTCTTACATGTCTCATTATATTTTCGGCGCACAGGTTAAACAAATAGGACGGCACACATCCCTGACGGACTACTTGCTTGATGTCAAACCAATCTGATGTCTCGCCATCTATTCTAACCGGTGCTTGTTGGTCTAGATAGAGCATTCTTATGAGTTGTATTACATGTGATGGAAAGCCCATATTCCTCATGATTTCCCAAAGTTTCTGATGTTGTACACAGTCAAATGCCTTTGAATAATCCACAAAACATCAGAATAGGTTTACATTAAATTCTCTACACTTCTCTATTAAACGCATGTTGAAAATGTGATCTCTTGTTCCTCTTCCTTGTCTAAATCCAACTTGAACCACGTTAATTTCTTCTTCCATTTTCTTACAAAGTCTTCCCATTATGATGTTTAGTAGAATTTTACTTGCATGACTGATCAGGGCAACAGTTCTATAGTTGGTGCATAATTTCAAGTTGCCCCTTTTATGGTATTGGAATGAAGATAGTTCTCTTCCAATCTTTTGGCCACATACCATATTTTCATATCTTTTTACATAATGCGTGATAGATTTGTATGCTTTCTTCTCCTCCCGCTTTAATTAGTTCAGCTGGTATCTCATCACATCCAGGTGATTTACCATTCTTCAGGTTCTTTATTGCCCATGCAATTTCATCTAATGAGGGTTCAGGTTCTGTCTCTGCTGTCATTGGCTCATGTATCTCATTCATATCTTCACTGTTACTCTCATCATAAATTCCACTGCAGTACTTCTGCATACTTCTTAAGCATATGAAAGCTGGCAAGGCCCCCGGTGCAGATAACATCACAACAGAAATGATTAAAGCTTTAGAAGAATTTGGACTAGAGCAAGTCACTAGACTGCTGAACACATGATATGATACTGGAGATATACCTTCTGAATTATGTAATTCTGTATTTATTGCAATCCCAAAGAAATCAGGAACCTTAGAATGTGATCAACATAGAACAATTAGTATAATGAGTCACATCACAAAGATTTTGTTACGAATTATCATGCAAAGAGTGAGGAAGAAAATACAACCTGAAATAGGGGAAGAACAATATGGTTTTGTAGAAGGAAAGGGTACAGTAAATGCTGTGTATATGCTGCGAACAGTTATTGAACGTGCTTTAGAAGTAAACAAGGATATACATCTTTGCTTTATTGACTACACAAAGGCTTTTGATAGAGTAAGACATGTCAACATTGTGGATATGCTGGCAGATCTACAAATTGATGGGAAAGACATTAGACTTATAAAAAACATATATTGGAAACAACAAGCTGCCATAAGAATTGATAATGAAGTAGGACAATACCAACCTATTAAGAGAGGTGTTAGGCAGGGATGTGTAATGTCTCCAGATCTTTTTTCCTTATACAGTGAAAATATTTTCAGAAATGTAGAAGACCTAAATGGAATCAGCATTGGAGGACGAAACATAAATAACATTAGATATGCAGATGATACAGTATTGATTGCAGACAATGCACAGGATCTGCAACAATTAGTAGACGCTGTGGTTGTACACAGTGAGCAGCTGGGGTTGGAATTAAATTGTAGGAAGACACAGGTTATGGTCGTCACTAGGAAGAACGAAGTACCACAATGTAATATACAAGTAAATGGGAATATTCTTCAGCAAGTGAATCGGTTCAATTATCTCGGAACAGTCATAACATCTGATGGCAGATGCCTTGAAGAGATTAGAACAAGAATCACCATTGCGAAGGTAGCCTTTAGCAAGATGAAAAACATTCTGACCAATAAAATGATGTCAATTGAAACGAGAAAAAGAGTGTTGAGGGGATACATAGAGCCTGTTCTTTTGTATGGATGTGAAACTTGGACAATGTGCAGTCAAGCTGAAAAACATCTGATGGCTGCAGAAATGTGGTTTCTGAGGAAAATGCAAAGAATACCATGGACAGATAGAAAAACCAATGACCAAGTACTACAAGAGACAAATGAAAATCGTAGATTGATTAGAGAAATTAGACGTAGACAGTCAAAATTTTTTGGACATGTTATGAGAAGAAATGGACTGGAGAACTTGGTGACAGCTGGCAAGATCGAGGGGAACAGACCAAGAGGAAGACCGAGAGGAAAATACCTGGATGGCTTGGTCACATGGCATGGACGAGACAGGAACACTGAGCTGATCCACGACTCTGGTGATCGAGTGAAATGGTGAATCATGACCGCCCACGCTTTCCGGCATGGCACATGATTGATTGATTGACTTCTGCCATCTTTCTAGAATTTGTCTAGATTCTGTTAAGGTATTTCCCATCTTGTCACAGATAACATTCAATTGAGGTTGAACATTTCTTGTCAATAACCTCATTTCTTTGAACATTTCGTAATCTCTTCCAGTCTTATGATATTGCTCTATTCTGGTACAGCAATCTTGTATATGTTGATTTTTGTCTTTTCTTGTGTTCTTTCTTATTTCTCAAGTTAAAGATTTATACATCATCGGATTCACCTCCTTTCTGTTTTGGTTCCCTTCGTTGGTTTATTAATTCTAACATGTCTGATGTAATCTATGGCTTAAGTTGCTTTTTCATGGTCGGAATTAAATAATCATGATTCACCATCAGCTTATTGGAAATTTATTAGCATGTGCTCTTATCCTTTCGAGTCAACTGCACAGTAGTGAATTAAAATATATACTTTTGAGACCAGTTTTATATACTTATATACAGCAGATGAGATAAAGGAAGCCACTACCAGCTGGCTGCGGAAAATGACAGGTCTAATCTGTTTACTTCATGAGTAGTGTTTTAGGCTCTGGAAACTATTTTTTATCTAGACTTTCATTACCAGACAGGTAACTCGGATGATAAACAGAAGTGATAAGATGATGCAGAATTTGGACCTTTATCTTTAGGAGCTCCGTACTGGTGGGTGTGTCTGAAGGACAAGGAGGAGTTATGTTTGTAGGGGCAATATAAGAAGCTAAAATAAAGGACCCCGTTTCATGCCATGTGGTGTATTTGGTTTATGGTTCTAGCCCCATATTTCTAGATAATTCACCTTTTAGTTGGTGATGTGAATCACCTTTCAATTGGTGTTCCTTTCAATTGGTGATGTGATCAACATCCCGTTGTCCACTTTTACCTTCCAGAAAATCTGGTACCCATTATAGGCTGAGTTGATCTGGGAGCTAGGTCATCAAAAGACATTCCTGCCTCGAAAGGGGTTCTGCTTCTTCTTCTTCTTCTGCGTTCATCCGGATTTTTTTCCCGGATGTGACTGCGTTGTGCCTGTTTACAGCAGAGCTGCGTTCTTGCGCTGACACATCCGACTTCTGCGGGAAAGGGGTTCAGACACAGGACCACTGGGCCAGCAGGTAAGTGGGCTAGCCACTGTACTACTGCAGCTTCCTAACGGTGGGATATATAGTCAACTTTTTAAACAAGCTCTTGTTACACTTCTACATGCTCATGGAAAAATGGGGCTGAGACATATTTCACAATGTAAACTCACTCTACAATTCAGACTGATGACATATTTAGGACAAGTGGACAAAATAAAACTGCCCTTTTTAACATTAGCTGCATGTTAGATGCAATGCAATTCTCAGATAAGGGAATTCAGAACATAAATGAAGCATTTCTGACTAAAACAAAGATTGTAACCATTCTCTCTCTCTCTCTCTCTCTCTCTCTCTCTCTCTCTCTCTCTCTCTCTCTCTCTCTCTCTCTCTCTCTCTCTCTCTCTCTCTCTCTCTGCCTGCTGTTGGCTCACTTATACCCTTTTCATCCACTCTCTCCTTCTCTGTTGGAGCTTACTCTCTGTCAACACTCTTTGATCTTACTCTCTGTCGACACTTCATATCTGTGTCAGCTCATATCCGTTGATGCTCTTCTCCATCTCTCTGTTGATGCTCTTCTCCATCTCTCTGTTGATGCTCTTCTCCATCTCTCTGTTGATGCTCTTCTCCATCTCTCTGTTGATGCTCTTCTCAATCTCTCCATTGATGCTCTTCTCCACCTCTCCATTGATGCTCTTCTCCATCTCTCCATTGATGCTCTTCTCCATCTCTCCATTGATGCTCTTCTACATCTCTCTGTTGATGCTCTTCTCCATCTCTCTGTTGATGCTCTTCTCCATCTCTCTGTTGATGCTCTTCTCCATCTCTCTGTTGATGCTCTTCTCCATCTCTCTGTTGATGATCTTCTCCATCTCTCTGTTGATGCTCTTCTCCATCTCTCTGTTGATGATCTTCTCCATCTCTCTGTTGATGCTCTTCTCCATCTCTCTGTTGATGCTCTTCTCCATCTCTCTATTATGCTCTTCTTCCTCTTTCTGTTAATGCTCTTCTCCATCTCTGTGTTGACTCTCACTCTGTTGATGCTCGTCTCTATCACTCTGTTGATGCTCTTCTCAAACTCTTCTGGCTGTTCTGTTGACACTCCTCTCTTATCCCACCAAATCTACTCATCCATTGTCTTGTATCATCTCTGTTCATTATTTAGCAGTTTGTTGTTACTGTATTTCTTCATTACATTTATAGTATATCTGTAGTTTGTTGTTGTCCTTTCTTGTATGCCATTACCTGGATGTTGCATTTGCCTTTTAATTTCAGTCAACAACCGAGGGGTCTCAAGGGCACAAGCAAAGGCGCCAAGTGCACAAAAGTGGATTGATTGTCACACATCAGTCCACAAATACTAATAAGTTTGAAGATGATGTCGAGGAACCAATTGTGTCACCAGAAACTACCCTGGAGAGCAACAGCACTCAAACACATGGAGCTTTAATAGACAGTGACCAGAAGGTAGGCAAGTCTGCGCTGGCAAAAGAAAGCGTTCCAGTTAACATAGAAGAGCTGTCAGAAAAACTTCAGTCCATCTACCCACAGAAAACTGCACCAATAACTGGTCAGGTGGCCACAGTAGCCCCTTCAGTTGCTGCATCAGAAGCTCAGCCTTCCACTGTCAAACCAGATGCCATTCTCCAACAAGGTCAGATTTATAGCCAGTCCACCAGTGGTAATCAGATTCCTGTCAGCCAGACAATACAAGGAGTTGCTTATACATACCCTCAAGGCCATGTTCCAACAGTCACCTCAGCAATGCCACACTTAGTCCAGACCAGTACTGCTCAACCTGTCAATCCATCTCAGACAACTGGGCAAGTCATTAGCAGTGTACCAGTGCCGCAGCCGATCCAGGATACAACCGCATCCAATGCTCTAATGGGGGCAGAAACCTCCAGGAATGCCGTGCAGGCAAGTCAGGCACAAGTGCCTCCAGGTCACCAGGCTCATTACCCAGTGTCATTCCAGCACCAGGTCTCAGGTGTTGCCCAGGAGCATCTAACAACAGACGCTGCGGGTCAGGCAGTGCCAGTTTCTGCAGTTATGACCCATGGTATTACTCAAGAACCTGTTCAGAAAGCAGGGAATCTCCCTACGACTTTCAACACCGCCAGCCATGTGGGGTATGGTGTACCCAATCAGCAAGCCCAGGTTCCTCAGCTGCACCAGATGTTTTCAATGATGCAGCACATGATGCACTTACCCCCCTTCACCATTCACCAGCCCAGCTACTATGCCCACATGACCCCATACATGCAGACCATGATGCAGATGTCCCACATGATGCATCAGATGCAGCAACATCTGCAGCATGGAAGCCAGCACCCACTACCAGTCCACATGACCTATCCGTATGGTCACTACCCTGGCTGGAGCTTTCCATCCAATCTTGGCCCTCCACCACCATCTTCACATCCAGCTGAAAGCGCTGCCTTTCCTAATACATCACCTCCTCGTTCTCCAACATCCTCAAGGAAAACTATTCATGATATGGTCCAGTCTCCATATACCTCCATTGAAAATTTGAGCTTACTTACTAGGTCCTTTCCCAAATCTGATTTGAACATCCTGGAGCAAGCTCTGGCCAAAACTATGAGCAGGCAGAATCATCCTCATCAGCCTACTCCGTCTCCAGCCACAAGCTCCACAAATCTGCAAGAGATGTCCAATGAACAGAAGTCTGCAGATGAACCTGCAGAAATCCCAGATGAGGCCAAAAGCAAAGAGGACAAGGTTTTGGCTGATAAGGGAACACTTCCTGACAACTCACCTCCATACCCGACTGAAGTCAGATCCGAACCGGACTTATCTGCTCCCAAAATCAAAACACTATCCCGCTTTAAAGTTGAGGTAGTGAAGGACGATCCCCTGGTACCATCAAAAGAAGATGAAAGCAAGTCATCATCACCAAATGAAGGGAACTCCAATGTGGATGTTACAGGTGAAGTCAGCACTGAAAAGCGTGGAAGATTTCAAGTCACAAAAATGGCCATCAAGCCTGTAGCATCTACTACCTCTTCTGAAGGAACCTCCACAGATGCCACGCCGTCTGCGTCCAGCAACACCAACCCAAATAACACTGAGATGTCTAGTGCTAAAAATGCCCTGTCAGATCCTAGTGCTAATTCACGTGCTGAGGATGGTGCCACCCACAATGCTAAATCTACCTGTGTAAGTACATCACACCTTGTACAGTAGTGATTGAGTTAACAGCATCATGATTGTAACTTAGTGGTAATGATTGTGTAGTGGTAATGGCTGTACATTAGTGATTAAGTTAACAGCATAATTCTTCTTCTTCTTTCGTTCGCTTGAAATATGTCAATAACTGCAGTGCTGTCTCTTGTATGAATTGAACTGTCTTTTTCAGTTCACACAGCAGTCCATAGAGTTTATCTTCCACTGTCGTCTCTCTAGGCCAGAAGGTTTGCCTAGATATGTTATATTTTGGGCAGTCTTGGAGTATGTACTCTGCTGTCTGTGACGCCAATCCACATGTACACATGGCTGTTTCACCAATCTTGAATTTTGTATACATGTGGTTGCGTAATCTATTGTGCCCTGTTCTGAGGCGCAGAATAATGACTTGTTCTGGTCTATCCATAACGTGGTAGTCATCTTGAGCAGGTTTTGGTGGCTTTCTGACTGATTTGATCATTCTTTTCTTTTGGTGGTATGTTACAGGCACATCAGGCTGTTCTTCTTTGGCTCCTTCCTTAGCCAATTGATCAGCTCTGTCGTTCCCGGGTACTCCACAGAGGGATGGTATCCACTGTATGGTGACCTTATGCTGACTGCTAAGTTCAGAAAGTAGTGTCCTTAGTACTGGCAATTTCCCAGACAGGAGCGCCTCGAGTACTGATTTTGCATCTGTCAATAGCACCACAGGTTGTGTACCATTGCTGGTATTTAGTAATTTCTCTGTTGCTATCTTGATTGCCTCAATTTCAGCATCGTAGTTATGGCAGTACTTTCCTGTCGGTACTCTAGCTGTGTCCCTGGTATTATTTGGGTATTCTATGTACACTCCCGCTCCTCCATTTCGAACAGCATTTTGTGCTGACCCATCTGTGTAGACTCGGATCCAGAGGTCCTGTGGGTATTCTTCATCAAGGAAGCTGAGAGTGGCTGTTCTGCGCTGCACACTGTTCTGATCTTCCTTGTCAGATAGTCTATGCTCATCTTTCCATGGAGTTCGCTCTGGAATAGTTGTTAGGGGGATACCAACTGTGGGCAGATCGGTGGTTTCTCTGCAGAGTCGTTTGGCCTGGTGGATAAAACTACTTCTTTTCAACCGCCCCATAGCTAGGTTTTCAAATCTGTTCTTCATAGGGTGGCCTGGCAAGCTGAGGAACTTTTCTGCTTGTATTAGCGTTTTCGTATCTCTGCGCTCACTCAGTGCTTGTGTCCTCCCCATCTTCTCCATTTCCACTATAGGGGTTGATCTCATCCCTCCTGTGGTGACTCTTAAGTGCTTGATTTTGCACTTTGTCCAGCTCTTGTAGTGTGGTTTTTGCTGCCGAACACCATGCAGTTGACCCGTATTCCAGGTGTGGTCGTATGCTCTGTTGATAAACTTTGCTAAGTATTTTCCCACTGGCTCCCCATGTGGTTCCACTTAGCTTTCTCAGGATGGCTATTTTCCTTCTGGCTTTTGCTGCTTTGTTGATGTGCTTTCTCCATGTCAGCCTGCCATCAAATGTTACTCCAAGGTATGTTGGTTCTTTATCTTCTCGTAGGGGTGTTCCATTTATCTGGATGGTCCCTGCCTTTTGTTTTGGAGAGAGGGTAAATAGGGTGGTGCTGCACTTGTCAGTGTTTATGCTGACACACCATCTATTTGCCCATGCAACAAATGTATCTACAGCTCTTTGTAGTAGTCTGGTGGCCACTGATGCATGTTCATTTGTGCTCCATAGAACCAGGTCATCGGCATACATTGCGGCTTTAATTCCATGCGGTAGATTAGCAACGAGATCATTGATGAAGATTAGAAAGAGTGTGGGGGACAATACTCCGCCCAGGGGAACTCCGTGACGCAGTAGTACTTTCTTGCTCTTTAGTCCGTCTATCTGTACTCGGGCTCTTCTGTTGTGCAAGTATGCTTTCACCCATTTGTACATTCTTCCATTGACTTTGCAGTTTCTCAGTTTATTCATCAGACCTTCTTTCCAGACTTTGTCAAAGGCTTTCTTCAAATCTATCCATGCCACAAGCACCAGCTTCTTCTCTTGGAATGCATCCTCAATTTCTTGAGAGAGGTAGGTTGTCTGATCTTCCGTAGAGTAGCACTGCCTAAAGCCAGCCTGCTGTGGCACAAGGATGTTTTTACTTTCAATGTACCACTGCAGTCTGTGATTGATGATGCGCTCCAGTGTTTTGCAGAGACAGCTGGTGAGGCTAATTGGTCTGTAGCTAGAGGCAATGGAACTATCTTTCCCTGATTTTAGGAGGGGTATCATGATTGCTTCTCTCCAGGCTTGTGGAACACTGCCTAAGGTCCAACTGTTATTGAAGATCTGCAACAGCTTTGCTTTGGCCTCTGTTCCTAGGTTCCTGATCATTTCATTGGAGATACCATCAGCTCCTGGTGACTTTCTCATTTTCAGTTTTGATATGGCTAGCTCCAGTTCGCTGATTGTGATGGGTGCCTCCAGAACCTCATGTACTATTTCCTTCTGTCCTGTATGTTGCCGTTTCTCTTGAATCTCTTGTTGTTTCTCTGGACTGATTTTGATATTGCTATCTTGTGCGAATGAGTCTGCAAAATGGTCAGCTGCTTGCTTTCTTGTTAAGATGTTTCCATCTTTATGTAGTGCAATTTTTGAGTTTCTCCCTGTGCCCTCATCGTTAAGTTGTTTTATTAGCTTCCACAATTTCCTTGTGTCTCTTTCAAAGTTCAGAGACTCTGTTTTTTCCTGCCAGCTTTTCCGTCTAGCCTGCAGCTTGGCCCTTTGAAATTTGGCTTTTGCATGCTGGAATTTATTGTGGTGCTCTTGGCTGGGTGTGGTCTCTGCTTGCTTTCTACATACTTCCACATCATTATGCAACTGTTCCAGTTCATTACTCCAGTAGGGTTTATATTGTTTACGGGCTCCTCTTGGTACTGTTTCTCGCGCTGCCTGTAGTATGCATTTCCCAAACTCTTCAACTACTTTATTTATGTCTTTCTCAGTGTTCAGGTTTCTAACCAGTATGCTGGTGTGATGCTTGTACACTGCCCAGTCTGCTTTCTTGTAGTTCCACCTCGAGAGGGTGCTGCTTTCACTTACAAGCTCATTTTCTACAGTTAGAAAGACTGGTCGATGGTCACTGCCACCTAGTTGTTTCCCAACACTTCGTGTAATGTTCCACTCCAGGTCTGGTGAATGAAAAGCCAGGTCAGGTGTAGTTGTAGAGTGCCATGATCTCGAGTAGAAAGTATGTGGGTCGGACGGCTTGTTAACCAAGATGAATCTATTCTCATCCTGCCAGTCTTCCAGTCTCTCTCCTCTCTGGTCCATGTGATCATAGCCCCAACTCTGCGAGTGGCTGTTGAAATCGCCGCACACAATCATTTTTTCTGTTAATGGTAGTGTGTCCAGTGCCTGTGGACGGTCACTTGGACAGTAGTAATTGATCAGATGTAGGTCTGTATAGCCTGTTTTAAGTTTTAGTGTCTGATACTCAGCCCCTTCCATATGGACTTTGATTTGGGAAGCAGTGATGTTATTTTTTACAAGGGTAAGTATCCCACCTTTTCGCCTGTCCTTTCGGTCAGATCGGTAACACTGGTAGCCTCTGATTTTGAAGGCTATATTTTCGTTGAGGTGAGTTTCTTGCAAGCAACATATGCTTACTTTTTCTTTGTCCAGGATGTTTTCTAATTCTACTTTTTTGTTGCTGACTCCCTCCGCATTCCAGTGCATTATTTTAAGTCTTAGTTTAGTATGGCCAGCTGTTCTATTCTCATGTCCCCTGGCTCCACAGGACATCTGAGAAGGACCTCCAGTAGTTGGGGTTGGACCCTTTCGAGACATAGGGCCCGGCACTGCACCTGCCTGGGGGTCCAAAGCAGGGCGAGCACCATAACGTTTAGCAGCAGTCGACATATTCCATTTTGCGTAATTGCGTGGCATCCTGATTTCTGTGGTGCGCCTCCTGGCTGGTTGCCTCCGTCTTCAGCACTTTTCCTTTGCTAGAGCAGACTGTGGTCTCACTCGAGTTTAGATGTGTACACACGCACACACGTGTCTGCACATGCATGTATGTGTATACACATCTAGAGCACACTGGTTATTTTCCGGCGCCAGATACTCGCCGTTGCCCCTTCTCCTGTTAGTTAAAACAGTTCCGCCACGTGAAGGCCAGGAGTTGGACTTTTGCTGCAGAGGTTATGTATTCACGAGCCATTGGGGTATTTAAGCAATGTTGGGCGCTCACCCCAACACTGCGCCCCGGCTACATACAGCAATTTGGAACCAACAGCATAATGATTGTGACTGTCGTAATGATTGTGCATTAGTGATTAAGTTAACAGCATTGTGATTGTAACTTAGTGGTAATGATTGTGCAGTGATAATGATTGGTTAGTGGTGATGATTATTCATTCGTGACTTAACAACATTAAGATTGTAACTTAGTGGTAATGATTGTGTAGCAGTAATGATTGTGCCTTGGTGACTTAAGTTAGCAATGCCATTAAGCTAGTCAAGCAGTGCCATTAAGCTGGCCAGTTAATTAAACTTGTCACCCAGTGTCATTTACTTGGGCGATTACTGCAATCAAACTTGTCACCCAGTGTCATTTACTTGGGCGATTACTGTAATCAAACTTGTCACCCAGTGTCATTTACTTGGGCGATTACTGTAATCAAACTTGTCACCTGCCATTAAACCAGTTAACCAGTGTCATTAAGCTGGTCACCCAATGTTGTTAAGTCAGTCACTCATTGTCATTTTACTGGTTCATTAATACTTTAGCCATATCATCAGAGATAATGAGATTAAGCCAGGCTAATAACAATCTGATCTGCCTTGATGAAACCTCACTTCAAGAGACAGAATTATACATTTGTTTCAGAAACAATGTGGACAAAAATGGCGGAACAGATGGAAATGTTAAAATAAAAATACAAAGGCAAAGAGGAGCTTTCATAGCACTAGGAAATTTGTGGAAAACAAAGGAAGTTAAACTTAGCACCTACCTTGGAATACTTTAACTCCTGAGTTAAATTGGTATTACTGTGTGGGTCAGAGACATGGAGACTTGCTAACGAACTAAAAACATTCATTAATTGGTACCTGCGCAGAATAGTTGGACTAAAGTTGTATGAGAATACCAATGTAAAGTTCACGTAGAGAATTCAACAACTTCCAGTGTATCAAGTGGTGAAGAAAATATGCTGACGCAGGGTAGTGTACTAGGGGGCTTCAAATGAAAACCTTAAATGTTATTCTTATTGTTTTGTTGAATATATTCAGAAAAAGTAAGAACAAATGCATCATTTTTCAATGTGGTCACCACTACGTTCAATGCAAGTGCTCCAGTGCTGATAAAGTGCTTGAATTCCTGTAGAAAAATGGACTCTGGAGTCACTACTCGGTGTGCCTGACTCGGTCTTGAACAGCCTGTCAAAGAAGTCCCGCCGTTTTGAAACTTCCTTCCCCACTTGCTGGACTGACAGGCATGCATAACCATATTGAACCTTCATTCGCCGATGAATTTCTACAGGTTTAATCCCCTGACCGATACAAAAACGGATAACAGAACGCTGCTCCTCATGTGCATGTCAAAAAGTGGGGCAGTCATCTTTAAACTGTCCTTATGACGTCACTGTGTTTGTCTTCACTGTGATATCATGTGTTTAACACACTTGACATCCATAACAATATTGACAGGTTACGAGACAATGGGATGGTTATTGTAATTTCTATCACTTTTAAGGTTGTCATATGAAGCCCCCTCGTGCATTGAGAAAGCCTGACAAAAGTATAACTAGATGCTCCATTGCCAGGAACCCACAAGGTAAATAAAATAGTGGGAGACCTCAAATCTCATAAAGAAATAAAGAAGGGAATTAGACACATGAAAAATATGGGGAGGACATGAGGGAGCTTTGCGGATTAGATAGTTTTAAATTAACCTGGGCTGCCAGGAAATGGATGCCAGGACATGTCTTGGGAATGAAAGATGACCGACTTGATACTGACGACAGCACCCAACGAGTGTCTATGGAAATGTCTAGAACCATTTGTCCAAAGCACTGTAAGATGTGTTAAAGGGCTCTTTACTATGGAGGGAGCTGCAAGTCGTGGCTGACAAAAAATTGAAGGGTTTGGTGACAGCTGATTGAGGGCCAAAGCCCCAGTAAGGGATAAAATGCGAATGAAGGAACCAGTGGGAAATTATAGCCTATACTGATGGGGCAGTGGTGAGAAACAGACGGAGTGGTTGGGGTTTCATTGCGAAGGCTAATGGATGATTATTAAAAAAGGAGAGTCTGGCATATGAGGCTACAACCTCCAGCATGAGAATGGAGGTGGAAGCAGTCACAGCAGCATTCCGTTGGTTAGAGGAGACCACTGCAACACACATTGTCTTCATCCGGGCTCAAGGAGTATGCTTAGTAAGGTGGACAAAGGAATGTTTTGTGTGGAATGGTTCACCTCGCTTCAGAAGTCACAGATTATGAGAATTGTATATATTTTTTTTGCCCTGGCCATGCAGGAGTGCGGGGGAATGATAGGCTGGCAGGGAATGCACCTCTTGCTGGTAGATTACTTATGGACAAGGGGGAAGTGGTCGTGTGCCTGTGAGACCAGGTGGGGGAACAGATTGAGAACCCATATGTGGAAAGGATGAAATTGCAGGGGATTGGCAGGGGTTCTGGTAGAATTTCAAAACAGAGGGAAGACCAGAAAAACTTTCAATCAGATAGCAGTAGGAATGATTTGTAGTGTGACTCTTTGCTGGCTGTTGATTGAGGGGACGGAGCTCGCATGGGAATGTCCTGAGTGCAGTGGTGTCAGTTCTTCTGTATATTATAGATGCGAGTCAGGGACCATTTTGCTATCACTAAAGAAGGACATGGGGGCGCTTGAGTTTGATTGTTACAGAAAAATGTTCAGAATTTACCAAGAGAAGAAAAATAGTTCACATTCTGTATCATCTGAACACAGAAGTAAACTGTTTAATGGCAAGCAACCTGTTATGCCACCATGGTTTTGATAGCTATGCGTTTGTTGGCAGATACCATTGAAGCGTCAGTTGTGAATTCTCCTCAGAATTTCAACCCATGAAATATGAGATGATGATGTTAACTATTTTCTGTGCTTTGTATGTTCTCTCACAGTGTGCTGTGAATGATCGAAGACCTACATCTCCAGAGCAGAAATCTAATTCGGAGAAAATTAAGAGTGAATTGACTGCTTTGGAGTTTGATGTGGAGTACCAGGCACTCATCAACAGGTAAGTTTATGAGGTAGAATTTCTTGTCCTCTTGTTCTTTTTGCCTTCTCTCTTCTCTGTGTGGGACCTGCACTTTGAAGTGATATAGATAATTATCAATCATCCTTCCTTCATTATGATAGAGTAGTTTCTTTAGTCCTCTCCATTTTGATAGAGTAGTTTAAAATTGAAAACAGGAAAAATAATATTGGAGGAAGATGCTATAATGAAGATGTGGAATTAGTATATAAGAGAGTTATATGATGGAGAAAGGGCAGAATTAACAGAAGAAACTAACTTAGAAGGTCCACCTATTCTAAAAGAAGAAGTCGCTGATGCTATCAAACATGAAGAAAGGAAAAACAGCTGGACCAGATGGAGTCACAATAGAAGAATTAGAAGTAATGGGAGAATTTGGAATAGATATATTAACCATAATATTCAATGATATTTACAGCAGTGGATATCTACCAAGTGATATGCTGAAATCTGTATTTATAGCTATACCAATAAGACCAGGGGCAATTGAATGCAAAGATTTTTGTATTAACCTCATAAACCATGTCACTAAGCTTCTACTCAGAATTATAATGAGAACAAGAAAGAAAATAAAAATGGAAATTGAGCAAGAACAGTATGGATTTGTGGTGGGAAAGGATACAAACAATGCAATATATATATTACGGACACTATTAGAGAGATCAATAGAGACACAGAAAGACATATATTTGTGCTTCATAGATTATACAAAGGCATTTGATAAAGTAAAACATGATGAAATGATTAAGATTTTGGAAGATTTAACATTGATGGGAAAGATCTCAGAATAATAAAAATAATATTTACTGGAACCAAGTAGCAGCAATTAAAATGTGAAATAAAGAAGGAAATTATGAACAAATAAAGCTAGGAGTACGACAGAGATGTGTTTTGTCACCGGATCCCTCTATAGCAAAGTAATAATGAGAGATCAAAGAGAAGCCAGGAATAATATTCGGAGGCTAAAATATAAACAATATATACTACGCAGATGGCACAGTATTGATGGCGGATAATGCAAAAGATCTACAATTGTTGGGCATTGTAATAACAGAGAGTGTACAAAGAAAGGACCCTCCTTGAATATCAAGAAAACAGTAACAATGGTGATATCAAAGAAAAAGGTGACACCCAAATATGAGATAGAAATAGAGACAGGAAAATTCTTCACCAAGTGGATATTTTTAAATACCTAGGGGCATTTATAACATCAGATGGAAGTTGAACAACAGAGATTATGAGCAGAATACGGCAAGCAAAGGCTGCATTTAAAAAAATGTAGAATATCTTATGCAATAAGTCATTATCATTGAATGTAAGAAAGAGAGTGCTGAAGTGCTGTAAAGAACATGTTTTGCTGTATGGCTGTGAATCTTGGAATGCAAATGAAAAAATTAGGAAGAACTTGGAAGCAACAGAGATGTGGTTCTTGAGACGAATGTTGTGAATTCCTTGGACTGCCAAAGTAACTAACGACTGCCTGAAAGAGGCTAATGAATGCCTACTCCAGCCGGCATGGCACTTGATGATGATGGGTTTGTTTAGTTCTCTTCCATTTTAGTAGAGTAGTTTGTTTAGTTCTCTACCATTTTGATAGAGTAGTTTGTTTAGTCCTCTCCATTATGATAGAGTAGTTTGTTTAGTCCTCTCCATTATGATAGTTTGTTTAGTCCTCTCCATTATGATAGTTTGTTTAGTCCTCTCCATTATGATACAGTAGTTTGTTTAGTCCTCTCCATTATAATAGTTTGTTTAGTCCTCTCCATTATAATAGAGTAGTTTGTTTAGTCCTCTCCATTATGATAGTTTGTTTAGCCCTCTCCATTATGATAGTTTGTTTAGTCCTCTCCATTATGATAGAGTAGTTTGTTTCTAGTCCTCTCCATTATGATAGTTTGTTTAGTCCTCTCCATTATGATAGTATAGTTTGTTTAGTCCTCTCCATTACGATAGTATAGTTTGTTTAGTCCTCTCCATTATGATAGTTTGTTTAGTCCTCTCCATTATGATAGTATAGTTTGTTTAGTCCTCTCCATTATGATAGTATAGTTTGTTTAGTCCTCTCCATTATGATAGTATAGTTTGTTTAGTCCTCTCCATTACGATAGTTTGTTTAGTCCTCTCCATTGTGATAGTATAGTTTGTTTCTAGTCCTCTCCATTATGATAGTATAGTTTGTTTAGTCCTCTCCATTATAATAGTTTGTTTAGTCCTCTCCATTATAATAGAGTAGTTTGTTTAGTCCTCTCCATTATGATAGTTTGTTTAGCCCTCTCCATTATGATAGTTTGTTTAGTCCTCTCCATTATGATAGAGTAGTTTGTTTCTAGTCCTCTCCATTATGATAGTTTGTTTAGTCCTCTCCATTATGATAGTATAGTTTGTTTAGTCCTCTCCATTACGATAGTATAGTTTGTTTAGTCCTCTCCATTATGATAGTTTGTTTAGTCCTCTCCATTATGATAGTATAGTTTGTTTAGTCCTCTCCATTATGATAGTATAGTTTGTTTAGTCCTCTCCATTATGATAGTATAGTTTGTTTAGTCCTCTCCATTACGATAGTTTGTTTAGTCCTCTCCATTGTGATAGTATAGTTTGTTTCTAGTCCTCTCCATTATGATAGTATAGTTTGTTTAGTCCTCTCCATTACGATAGTTTGTTTAGTCCTCTCCATTATGATAGTTTGTTTAGTCCTCTCCATTACGATAGTTTGTTTAGTCCTCTCCATTGTGATAGTATAGTTTGTTTAGTCCTCTCCATTATGATAGTATAGTTTGTTTCTAGTCCTCTCCATTATGATAGTTTGTTTAGTCCTCTCCATTATGATAGTATAGTTTGTTTAGTCCTCTCCATTATGATAGTATAGTTTGTTTAGTCCTCTCCATTATGATAGTTTGTTTAGTCCTCTCCATATGTTTGTTTGTTTAGTCCTCTCCATTACGATAGTTTGTTTAGTCCTCTCCATTGTGATAGTATAGTTTGTTTCTAGTCCTCTCCATTATGATAGTATAGTTTGTTTAGTCCTCTCCATTATGATAGTATAGTTTGTTTCTAGTCCTCTCCATTATGATAGTTTGTTTAGTCCTCTCCATTATGATAGTATAGTTTGTTTAGTCCTCTCCATTATGATAGTATAGTTTGTTTAGTCCTCTCCATTATGATAGTTTGTTTAGTCCTCTCCATTGTGATAGTATAGTTTGTTTAGTCCTCTCCATTATGATAGTATAGTTTGTTTAGTCCTCTCCATTATAATAGAGTAGTTTGTTTAGTCCTCTCCATTATAATAGTTTGTTTAGTCCTCTCCATTATAATAGAGTAGTTTGTTTAGTCCTCTCCATTATAATAGTTTGTTTAGTCCTCTCCATTATGATAGTTTGTTTAGTCATCTCCATTATGATACAGTAGTTTGTTTAGTCCTCTCCATTATAATAGAGTAGTTTGTTTAGTCCTCTCCATTATGATAGAGTAGTTTGTTTAGTCCTCTCCATTATGATAGTTTGTTTAATCCTCGTATGATAGTTTGTTTAGTCATCTCCATTATGATAGTTTCTTTAGTCCTCTCCATTATGATAGTTTGTTTAGTCCTCTCCATTATGATAGTTTCTTTAGTCCTCTCCATTATAATACAGTAGTTTGTTTAGTCCTCTCCATTATAATAGAGTAGTCTGTTTAGACCTCTTGCATTCAGATAAACTAGCCTGTTCCATCCTCTTCCATTATGATAGAGTAGTTTGTTTATACCTCTTGCATTCAGAGAAACTAGTCAGTTTCATCCTCTTCCATTGTGATAGAGTAGTTTGTTTAACCCTCTTGCATTCAGATAAAGTAATCTTAACCCTTTCCCGTTCAGATAAAATTATATGTTTAATCCTTCTTTATTCACAAAGTCTATTTAATCCTCTTCCATTCACATAGTCTGTTTAATCATCCTTCATTCACAGTCTGTTTTATTCTCTTCCATTCACATAGTCTTTAATCTTCTTCCATTGCCATAGTCTGTTTAATCCTTCTTCATTCAGTCTAATTAATCCTTCTTCATTCACATAGTCTGTTTAATTCTCTTCCATTCACATATTCTATTTAATCCTCTTCCATTCATTCTATTAATCCTCTCCCATTCACAGTCTATTTAATCCTTTTCCATTCACATAGTCAATTTAATCCTCTTCCATTCACAGTCTATTTAATCCACTTCCATTCAGATAGTCTATTTAATCCTCTTCCATTCACATAGTCTATTTAATCCTCTTCCATTCAGTCTATTTAATCCTCTTCCATTCAGTCTATTTAATCCTCTTCCATTCACATAGTCTCTTTAATCCTCTTCCATTCAGTCTATTTAATCCTCTTCCATTCACATAGTCTATTTAATCTTCTTCCATTCACATAGTCTCTTTAATCCTCTTCCATTCACAGTCTATTTAATCATCTTCAATTCACATTGTCAGTTTAATCCTCTTCCATTCACATAGTCTGTTCAATTCTCTTCCATTCACATTGTCAGTTTAATCCTCTTCCATTCACATAGTATGTTCAATCCTCTTCCATTCACATAGTCTATTTAATCCTCTTCCACTCACATAGTCTAATTAATGCTCTACCATTCACAGTCTATTTAATCATCTTCCATTCACATAGTCTGTTTAATACCTTATCCCTCCCCTCTTTCAGAATATTGCATGATTGTAGGTGTGTCAGTTGTACATGCATACTTCACACATGATTTGATTTTTGCATGTAAATTTACATTTACATGCAGTTGATTTGTTAGAGAAAGTTAGCGGACATGTTCAATTTCCACTGGTTAACTTTTTTCCCACTTTGCTTTCTACTTCACAGACAAGTTGAAGAGAAAAGACAATATTTGATAGGCAAAGGTTACGATCAAGAAGTTGTTGACTTTGAAATTCACAAAGTTCGCCAGCCACACCCACTACTTTCAAATGCTGTTGGATCCCCGGCTTTCTTGAGTGTGTCCCCATCCTTCACTAGTCAGTCGTCGTCCCCGGCAGTTCCCATGTTTCACTTAGGAGAGGATGAGAATTTTGATGAAGCTGCTGCAGATGCTGCCCTTTCCAAATCTCCTTTGGACACTTTCAGAGCAACGAAGACTTCCCGTTTGGAAGATCTTAAAGATCTGTTGAAATATGTGGATTTTACTACCCATACCAACGCAACACAGACAAAGTCAGATGTGAAGAAATCTTTGAATGAACTGCGACAAGAGCAAGAACCAAGGTGGGAGAATCATTTGGACAGTGGGATGGGTAGCAGTATGAGTGCCGACAACCCAGAAATGGTGCAGGATACATCAGCCAGCAACAGCCGCAAGTCCAGCATCGACTTCTATGGATCTCAGAATTCTCTGCCTGACCTCTTGCGTACCTACCAGCTGCAGTGCCAAGCCACAGCCCTGTCCCAGTCTCGGGTGCAGAGCATGCTTCAGCAGCAGGCTCAGCTGGGCACGTTTCAGCCCACAGCAGCCCAACAGCAGATGGCCCATCATGCCTACAACCCTTTCTGCCCGAGCCAGTTCCCCTTTAACTTACCATTCGGTAGCTTCCAGACATTCCCAACGGCCAGCCAGCAAGCGATGTATCAACAAGCAGGGTTATCTGCGGGCTTCAACCAGTTTGTGGGCAGTGCAGGCGCTTTTGTGGCCCCACCATTCCAGGCCCAGCCGCCCATGCAGGATTCATCATGTCATGCGTCCAAACCAGCCTCTGTTGCCATTCCAGGCATTCCAAACTCTGTGATTTCCAGCACAGGCAACCAGTATGTTGCCCCAGGCATGACTCACCATGTGACCAGTATCCCCAGCAACCAGCCTGTGGCCTCAACTGCTAATGTCATAACACACGGTGCTGCCATTCCAGGGGCCAGTGGCAGCATCCCTGATCCAGCTTCCATACAACAGCCCCAAGTCTCCTTACAGCAGTTTCCCCAGCCTCATTGTGGCTAACATTGTTCCAGTCTACTGCATGTCTTTCATTCTGTGAACAGCCACTGCTTCAGTTCATGTTTCTAACTGGTTTGAAAGTGAACGTGGACTTTGGGCAGTTTTAATAAGTCTTTCCAGACTGTAGTGTTTGGAAGATTTTAAAGCAGATTGTCAAGAAAAATACATCGAAGCTTACAGTGAGTACGGGTGCTCCCACAGGACAATTAAAATCTTTAAGCAGTATTAAAAAAGAGGTGTATTAATCACAGTGTGCTGCAGGTACAAATGAGTTGATTTTTGTCGTTTGAATGGATATTTAAGTTCTTATTTTCAAGATAACAGTGAGTGTCTGTCAGTTTGGTTTGATATAATGAGTCCAGAAATGCACAGAACAACAGATAATATGTCTTATAAAGATATTAAAGCATGGGGATTTGTTTAGCTTCCTCATTGTCTGATTTTAATTTGCATCTTTGTTGTTGTAACTAAGTTTAATTTTGATATTAAATTATCCTCTACAGTGATTATATACAATTTTGTCCAAGGTACAAATTTATTTGCTGTAGTGTTTATTTATTGTTCATATGCTTATGCTGAGAATGGTAGTTTTGCCACTGAGGTGACCAGTTCATTTTAACATCTAGTAAAAGTGTACACATTACTAACTATGAAGTAACACATCACATTATTAGAGCACTCTTCTTCCTCTTCATCTTTCTTCCTCATAGAGACATTGCTGAGAGATCTCTTGGAGAGCTCTATGTCATTATGTGACAGTGAAAAGTTCAGATAAATGAATAATACAACAGCTGAGCTAGTATGTAACAACAGCTCAGCACATATGTAGCAGCAGCTCAGCTAGTATGTAACAGATGAGCAAGTAGATAACAGCTGAGCTAGTATGTAACAACAGCTGAGCTAGTATGTAACAACAGCTGAGCTAGTATGTAACAACAGCTGAGTTAGTATGTAACAACAGCTGAGCTAGTATGTAACAACAGCTGAGCTAGTATGTAACAACAGCTGAGTTAGTATGTAACAACAGCTGAGTTAGTATGTAACAACAGCTGAGCTAGTATGTAACAACAGCTGAGTTAGTATGTAACAACAGCTGAGCTAGTATGTAACAACAGCTGAGCTAGTATGTAACAACAGCTGAGCTAGTATGTAACAACAGCTGAGTTAGTATGTAACAACAGCTGAGCTAGTATGTAACAACAGCTGAGCTAGTATGTAACAACAGCTGAACTAGTATGTAACAACAGCTGAGCTAGTATGTAACAACAGCTCAGCTAGTATGTAACAACAGCTCAGCTAGTATGTAACAGATGAGCAAGTCGATATCAACAGCTGATCAAATATATAAAACAGCTGATCAAATATATAAAACAGCTGAACAAGTAGATAACAACTAAGTAAATATATAATAACAGATGAGCAAGTAGATAACAACAATTAAGTAAATATAAGTAAATATATAATAACAGATGAGCAAGAAAGTAACAGTTGAATAAGATGAGGACCGGGCATGTATGGGAACATCCCAAAAGCTGTGATGTCAGTTCTTGACTCAACTCAACTCTTGCTGAACAAGAATATAACAATAGATGACGAAGCATTACACTATATAAGCAAGTGTAGAACAGATAAGTGGTATTTAACAACAGATAAGTATTCAACCAACAGATGAGTGAGCGTATAGCAGATAAGTATAAAACAACAGACTAGCAAGTGAGGACAAGCCTGGAATCTACAAAACAGAATAAACAAGTAGCATTTCATTGACAGAGTGGAAGAACAACAGTCTGAAGGAAACAAGAACCCGGTTGCTGGTCAATAAATCAAAACTAGGATAAACATAAATACAGTGCTACCAATAATTGTGACCGTGTAATATAAACAGTGTTGAAACTGTTCTAACCTTGTCTAGTTCCCTTGGACCTTTCTTCTCTTATTGGATGTTTCCTTTCTTTTTGATTTTTGAACCTAATCGTGCAGCTTGGTTGGCTAGACATTAGTGATAGCTTTTTCCGGTAGCATTCTGTCTATGTTCTTAAAATTGCCTGTCCTGCACAGGATGTTGCCATCAGTATTCTTCTCCCCCCCCCCCCCCCCCCAATTAATTCTATAGGTAATTTTACAATTAGTAGTTTGCCATTAGCCGGCTCCATGGCAAAGGAATTACGGATGCAGTTCGTAATCCCGAATATGTGCGTTCAAAACACAGCTGTGCACGATTTGGCAGCAGACCGCGTTGCACTGGTTTTTTTTTTAAACGAAATTGTATGGGTACCGGTCGTTCAGAAAGCAGTGGCAAACTACTGAACGTTAACTTGGCAAGAGATTACAACAGCAAAATTTACTGGTGTTGACTGCATCATCCTTTCCTTAGGATTTCGGGATATTTATATTTAAATTTAGTCTTTATCTAAATTAGTGAAAAACTTAACTGCGAAGATTTCCTGTTGTCTTGTTAGTACCTGTCAAATGTTTCCTGTTTTCTTGTTAGTATCTGTCAATTTTTCCTGTTTTCTTATTAGCACCTGTAAATTTTTTCTGTTTTATTGTTAGTACCTGTCAATTTGTTCTGTCTTCAGTTAGATTCTTGTTCTTGTGTCCTTTATTTGCTTCAAAATGTCCCTTCTTGTCCTCCCATATTATTCATATCTGTCTCAAATTCTCTTCTCCGTGCATTTTCAGGTACAATGAATCGTTGCTTGTCTGTTATTAGTTACCAGAAATCTTTTCCTATTAGTACTATAGATCTTTGCTTTTTTTATTATTAATTTATCATAGATCTTTACTATCTTCCTCTTATTATAATGCATCTTTGCTTTTTTTAAAATTAGTTACCATACATCTTCCCTATCTACTTATTAGTACTATAGGTCTTTGCTTCTATTTTTATAAATTACAAGAGACCTTTCCTATCTACTTATTAGTACTATGGGTCTTTGCTTCTATTTTTATAAATTACAAGAGACCTTTCCTATCTACTTATTAGTACTATGGGTCTTTGCTTCTATTTTTATAAATTACAAGAGATTTTTCCTATCTGTCTATTATACTGTGGATGTTTAATGAGGTTACCTAACCAGACTTCTGTACTTTATATTACCAAACAAGGGAAGAAAGTTAAGGGATGGCTACAGAATAATAATCTTGACATGAGATGATTGAAAGCCTATGCTCCATCAGGAGCTGAAGGGCTGATGTTCTGCTAAAAGCCACAAACCTGTTGTATGTAAGGATCATCTGCTAGATCATCTTCATTTCCCAAACCATTGTGCGCATGTGTCAGCCCTGAATGTCAGCGTGAATTGTACATAGTCCCAAACAATAGTTTTCAATGGGAGGACAGTGAAAATGTTGAGGATGACTTCATGCTGTATGGGATTGTTTACTAAAACAAACTGCTGTGTGTATATCTCTGACAAACTGGGTGTATCTGGTGCCTTTTGTGTGTCACTATTGTTTGTTGTATATTGATGACACAATGTCTGTGTGGTAATGTGGAGGCAAACTTCTTGCTACCGTGGATGTCTGAATTCCTTTTATGAGGTGTCTACGTGACCATGGCTTGATAATGTAGTGTATATGTGTGTGTGTCTAGTACATCTATGGGTAGAAGTGGAATGGTCATGTGTGAGTGTAATGATGAAGTGTATTTCATAAACTATAGCAGTGAACATTTCATTGGGAACTTAACTCCACTAAATGTCTGCTTCAGTAGTAGAATGATAGAAGTTGAGAGAGAGAGAGCTCTTATCTTTGAGCAATAAATTTGCCAGTTAATTATTTTTGTCTGTTAACTATGCATGCCGTTTAATGTCTGTTTTTGGCCACTGTCTCTAGACACTATTTTTCTTTGTCTGCTGTTGGCCGCTCCCTCAACAAACCATTATTTGTTTACAACAAAGTTTTGATATTAACTGTCTGTGTCTCCCAGGTTGACCCATCCTAAAATGGGTACCTGGAAATGTCCAGGAGATTGTGTGGTATTTACATAACCCAGCCCACAATTAATTTGTTGATATCCAGCGAATGATAAGCTGCGGCGTGCAAGATAGATATGAGGTGAAATATTTTCAGGTTTAGAGGTTGATTTTCTCACACTCTTTGTGGTATCCTTAAGGTTATGTAGACCAATACAAAATATGCTTTGTTAAGTGTCTGTAATGTGAGGTATTGTCCCTCTAGGAGTGAATGCTATTATTGATAGAAGTATACGTAATATTTATACTGTGGGCATGTTGGATGAAAGGTCACAACAATGTGGTTCTGAAAGTCACAACTCCAACAATATTTTAAGATCAAATGCAAGCTACAGCATGTCTGAAATTCTGCTTCTATGCTGAGGTCATTGGCGATGTTATTTAAGATGACTTGTTACCTGAATGGAGTACTACTGTCCTTAGATCCCTGGCAGGAACCTATAGCTTCTACTTCAGCTCTAAAAAACCTTTAGGTGCATTTGCCATCGAACGCAGGTCCTTTGTAAGCAGATATCCCTAAAGGATGTGTTTAGAGTACATTGTGAGGCATTGTAAGCCTTACCAGCACACTTCTGGCTGTTAGCCCAACAGTGAGATTCTGTAGAATTGTTATGCGTGTGCTTTTATTAGAAATGTGAATATTACCTTCTAATCTGCCACTCAAATCTCAGAACATCTGGAAAAGTGTAACACTATTCCATAGTCATTGTGTTTCATCATCATCATCATCCAGTGCCTTGCCGGCTGGCGTGGGCGATCATGCTTCTCCACAAATTGTGATCTCTGACGGCATGAATCAATTCATGTGTTGACTGACTCCCTTCCATGCCATGACATGAGCAAGACTCCAGCATTTTCACATGCTGTCTTCCTCTGCCTCTCTTTCCAGTTTTTGTCTTCTCATAATGTGGCAAAACAATTATGACTGATGTTTGTTATAAGTTATCTTTACGAGCTAGCTTCCCTTAGTTGTGTTTGGATTAATTTAAAGGCTTCAGTGTTATCAAACTGCAAGTGGATTTTGTTGTTTGTTGTAACCCTGCTTCTTCCATGCTAATATTGCTTTGTTAGCGATGCAGTTGTCTGTATATGAACATGAAACGTGTATGGCAAGTTACAGTAACAGTTATCAGTGATGTTTTCAGACTAATTGAACCATGTTTGCATTAGCAGTAAGCTAACAACATTTTGTTTCTGGAGTCCTGACTCCAAGTGCTAATGTTTCTTTGTGGATCATTTGTTGTCTGTAGCTTCATATTACACCCGGATTTACAGAGTCTAATTTGTATTCAACATTTTATTCTTTAGATTCATTGAAAGGTGTTATGTGCATGGTCAGACTATTAAGTATTTTTGTGTTGTTTCTTACATGGTAATATTGTCCTGTCAGTAAGTTATTGTAGTACTGTCATTAACTTGACATTCAATACAGATAACATCATCATTGTTCGGAGAAAATGCTGTGGTCGGAGGCGACTTGAGGATCTCAGTACTTCAAGGAAAAGCCAGACGGACACATAATTAGATTGTAACTGGCACTGTTAGTATTGGGACTCTGCTGATTGTTGAAGATAGGAATGTCCCGAGTACTTGATGTCGGTTTTTGCCTTAACTCAGATGAAGAAATATACATAGTCAGATGCAGGCATAGGTTGTCACAATAAGTTAATCTGGTCACATTTCACAGAGATACCTTTTTCTGCCTTCAGACTCCCTTTGTTAACAGATAGGGACGTTTACTATGTATTAACCATTGTCTTGTGTTTATTTTTGTCTTGCTTCTTATATGCTGATATTGTCCTTTCAGTGTATAATTGTAGTGCATTGTCAGTGCAGTATTTATTTGACCGTGTTCTGTTGAAGTTAATTGAAAGACTTACCATAAAATTTCCAATCTGTATTAATATGTCCTGCTTATTCACTTGCTAAAATTGTCTAAAAAAGCTAACGATCAACTCTAGCAACATTGTTTAGAGAGAATAGCATACAACTTTCTTGAACCATTCAGGAAACATGCCTTGCTTTGTTTTTATAAACCAGCTGTAGTGACTGTCAGTAAGGTTGGCTTAAAATGTGTGCAATCTCACGATTAAATGCAAAATTTTCTTTTGGTGACTCAGAATTAATGTGTAATTATCGGCAATAAACCTCCTTTTTTGGGGACATGTAATAATCAATTTGAAAATTAAAGAATTGTATGAATGCATGGTTCTGTATTTTGTTTTTTGTTTTTAAATCACCCACATCATTCAAGCTTATTTATTTATTGTCTTTCTAATCATCTGATCATAAGTTTTCACCTTTTCTTCATTTGCATATTCATTGACAAACATGTTTGTATGACATTCCTTTGTTTGTCCATTTGTTTCATCCTGTTTGGAAGATTGAATCACAACAAAGATTAATTTTATTAGCTTCACTTACAAACTAACTCTGCTTTGTAGTGTTTTTCAATGTTATTTCTAGTGTCTGTCTTTAATCTTATGTGTCTACAGTGTGGCTTTTGTGAGTGGCACTTTCTGGACTAACGCTATGTTAATATTTGACATTTTTGGATGTTCAGGAAAAAACATGGTTTTATGGAAGTTTTTGGCGGCAAAATTCTTAGAGAGGCCCATTTAAAGATGGATGAATTGCATAGATAGTCAAACATTGAAGTCAAAAATATCTGCAATAAAATTATTTGTCTGTGAGAAATTAGAAGAGTTCACAGTAGCAGTAATAGTGTCTTCAGGTGGATTTACAATACTGAGGTAGTTGTGAAACAGGTAACAGTACTGTGGTATTGCTAACAAAGGTCACGACACTGAAGTGTTACTAAGAAAGGTGACGGTACTGAGGTAATACTGAGAAAGATTATATTACTGAGGTTGTAGTTAGAAAGGCCACAGTACCAAAGTAATAGTGGCAGATGTCACTGCAGTGAGGTAGGAGCAAATGTCATAACAGTGAGGTAGGAGCAAATGTCAGCAGTGAGGTAGGAGCAAATGTCACAGCAGTGAGGTAGGAGCAAATGTCACAGCAGTGAGGTGGTGGTAGCAAATGTCATAGCAGTGAGGTAGGAGCAAATGTCACAGCAGTGAGGTAGGAGCAAATGTCATAGCAGTGAGGTAGTAACAAATGTCACTGCAGTAAGGTAGGAGCAAATGTCACAGCAGTGAGGTAGGAGCAAATGTCACAGCAGTGAGGTAGGAGCAAATGTCACAGCAGTGAGGTAGGAGCAAATGTCATAGCAGTGAGGTAGTAACAAATGTCACTGCAGTAAGGTAGGAGCAAATGTCACAGCAGTAAGGTAGGAGCAAATGTCACAGCAGTGAGGTAGGAGCAAATGTCATAACAGTGAGGTAGGAGCAAATGTCACAGCAGTGAGGTAGGAGCAAATGTCACAGCAGTGAGGTAGGAGCAAATGTCACATAGGAGCAAATGTCATAGCAGTGAGGTAGGAGCAAATGTCACTGCAGTAAGGTAGGAGCAAATGTCACTGCAGTAAGGTAGGAGCAAATGTCACAGCAGTGAGGTAGGAGCAAATGTCACAGCAGTGAGGTAGGAGCAGATGTCATAGCAGTGAGGTAGAAGCAGATGTCACAGCAGTGAGGTAGGAGCAGATGTCACAGCAGTGAGGTAGGAGCAAATGTCACAGCAGTGAGGTAGAAGCAGATGTCACAGCAGTGAGGTAGAAGCAGATGTCACTGCAGTGAGGTAGAAGCAGATGTCACTGCAGTGAGGTGGGAGCAAATGTCACAGCAGTGAGGTAGAAGCAGATGTCACTGCAGTGAGGTAGGAGCAGATGTCACTGCAGTGAGGTAGAAGCAAATGTCACTGCAGTGAGGTAGAAGCAAATGTCACAGCAGTGAGGTAGGAGCAAATGTCACAGCAGTGAGGTGGTGGTAGCAAATGTCACAGCAGTGAGGTAGAAGCAAATGTCACAGCAGTGAGGTAGGAGCAAATGTCACAGCAGTGAGGTAGGAGCAAATGTCACTGCAGTGAGGTAGGAGCAAATGTCACTGCAGTGAGGTAGAAGCAGTCACAGCAGTGAGGTAGGAGCAAATGTCACAGCAGTGAGGTAGGAGCAAATGTCACAGCAGTGAGGTAGAAGCAAATGTCACAGCAGTGAGGTAGGAGCAAATGTCACAGCAGTGAGGTAGGAGCAAATGTCACAGCAGTGAGGTAGGAGCAAATGTCACAGCAGTGAGGTAGAAGCAGATGTCACTGCAGTGAGGTAGGAGCAAATGTCAGCAGTGAGGTAGGAGCAAATGTCATAGCAGTGAGGTAGAAGCAGATGTCACTGAAGTGAGGTGGTGGTAGCAAATGTCACAGCAGTGAGGTAGGAGCAGATGTCACAGTGCAGATGTGTAACAGATATCGCACTTGAGGCTGTAGTAATAAACATAACATAACAGTACTTAGGTAGTAGCAAGAAATGTCACAGTGCGGAGTAAAAATCGCCACAGTATTGGAATAATAGAAGTCATAGAAAGAAGTGTCACGGTACCGAGGGAGTAGTAATAAACATAATAGTACTTATGTAGTAGTAAGAAATGTCGCAGTACTGAGGTAGCAGTCAATTTCACAGTACTGTGGTAGTAGTAAATGTCATGGTACTCAGGTTGTATAGAAAATGTCACTGTACTGAGGCAGTAGTAACTGTCACGGTACTGAGGCAGTATAGAAAATGTCTTGGTACTGAGGTAGTATAGAAAATGTCTTGGTACTGAGGTAGTATAGAAAATGTCTTGGTACTGAGGTAGTATAGAAAATGTCACGGTACTGAGGTAGTATAGAAAATGTCACGGTACTGAGGTAGTGTAAAAAAATGTCACGGTACTGAGGTAGTGTAGAAAATGTCACGGTACGGAGGTAGTGCCAGTCTCCATGGCGCAGGGGTTAAGGACGTTCGTAATCCTGTATATACGTACGAAACACAGCTGTGTGAGATTCGGCAGCGGATCGCGTCGCGTTGGTTACTTATGGGGGTATGTGAACCGGTTGTTGAGAAAGCAATGGCAAACTACTGAACGTAAATGTTGCCAAGGCATCAACAGCAGCTGAAAAATGCTGGTGTTGACTGTAATGTCCTGTAAAGAATATGCGGGGGGAAAAATGTAGTACTAAATGTCATGGGAGTTGTCACAGTGCAGACACAATGTAACAGGTGTGGTGTCACAGTGCTGAGGTAGTAGTAAGCAGTGTTAATTACTGAGCCACACAGTACAGTAGCAAATAATGTTCTGAGGTGGTAGTAGCAAATGTCACATTACTGATGTAGTAGTAACAAGCATGACAATACTGAGGTAATAGTAAGGAGTGTCACAGTATTGTGCTTGTAGTCAGATCATTCAAATAGATTCACAACCCTAAAGCAGTAATAGAAATAAATTAGTAACATCACACCACAAATGATGTCCACGGCACTCATCAGGAATTTAAAGAAGTGAGAGTTCTATTCACTTTAGTGAAACATTTGTGGATGGGGGAATTCTTTATAAAAACAGTTAAAAATGGAGATTGCTGTTTCACATTTCTGTCAATATTGTACATCTTTTCACACATTCTAATATAGACACACCTTACTCCAAGGTTCACTTCAGAAATGTAAAAGTACATGTTTATCAGACAAGAGCATAACTTGCAACACTTTTTCAACTACGTTCAGGAGCTTTATTTGCACAGTTTTTGTGCTTTTCCAGCCTTGCCAAGAATTTGCTTTTCTTGTTCTTGATAAGCCGAGCATGTTTGTATTCAGATTACTGTTTTTTTTAATTTCACATTGCAGTATATAATATTCTCTGATGCCCCTTGCGTTCTATATCTTTGATACACATTTACATGTTTATTGCTGTTTGCATTTTAAAATAGTTGTTCATCCAGGGCGTGGGTGGGGAAGCGTTTTACAGCCGAGGGCCATGTGGATTTTTATAACATTCGCAGGCCATGCAAAATTATCAGCTGAAAAATCAGCCCACTATATTTGGTCAGACATTTAACTAACTCACCTCCGATGTGATTACTGGAAATGCTTCTATTTTTAGTGAGGCGTGTGATGTTTGCTGGTATTGATGCTGTTGCTACTAAATTTGTTGATGATTGTTTATAAAGCTTCTAGATTTATTTAATTTTGAGTCCTGCTGGCGATTCTTTTGGCTCGGCCAGACCAGATGATTTCATAGGCTTCGTACGGCTTGAAGGTGGGGGTGTTCTCTGCCCCTCATCTAGAAGATTGATGTGCATAATGGTTCTGTACACAGATTTGGTTTTCCCATTCCACAACCAGAAATCCTCAGAAATCCATAATTTTGTTCTCATAGAAGGTGGGTCTTTAGAGCAGGACTATAAACCTGCTGTTTGTACAAGATTCAAAAAAAAAAAATTTTGATAAGGAAATTACACTTTGGGAGCTGTGGTGAAGTAGAGACTAGACTAGACTCTCATTTGCTGGCGTGTTGGAAATGGGTTCAGATCTGCTTTGGGGTGAATTTGTAATATGGACCTGAGCTCTCAGGTCGGCCCCGCCTAAAGTGGGAACCAGGAAATGTCTTGGGAAGTGACAGCGGCCATGTGATCTTGACCACATGACTCGCTGAGTGCTGATTGGTCTATACAAATATGGGTCCAGCTCCATATACCCAATACACAGGCATGCAAAAGTGTCCTTGACCTTGGCTTGTTTGAAGCGACACTTGAGGGAATATTTTTAAGGACCATGCAGAAAGATGTCAGTTTTTCATCCTTGGAGGATCCAGTTCAGATGATTTCTACCAATATTTCAATGTTACTTCCTACGGCAATAAATAGTCACATTGAGATTCTTTGTTGAAGTTATATTTCCATGTTTTTATATCCAATAAAGAGGAATGTGTCTCAAGTCTGCATTTTTGTCTGACTTCTCATCACCACCACATCATGTAGTCGTTAATTGATATAATTAGCCCCAAGTATTTCATGTCATGGGTATTGGCTGATGTGCTCAGAAAGTGAATGTTTGAGTTAATTGATGCACCTCTAGTTAGATGCAATTCCTTATAAGGATGGAGCAGTCCAGTCCAGCTTTTGGCTGTTTGTGAATTCTTGGCAAGTTTATGTTCAGTAGTTTGCCATTTCTTTCTGAAAGGCCAGTACTGATATCATTTATGAAAATCAATGCAAGGCTGTCTGCTGCCAAATTGCGCGCAGCTGTGTTACATCTGTAACTTCTTCACCACATAGATTAGCTGTACCCTAAGACATGAACTAAAAGATTGCACAGGAGTTGAGAAACCATTTCTGATTTGTTTATCACAACTGAAGAGTGCTCAGTAATAATGTGCTTGAGTATTTTCATGTGAATTTGTTCATTAACATACAGACAGTAATTAGGCAAGAACGATTTCCCTTGTGTTTTTGTGTGCTGAGAATTGATTGTGATTAAGTTGTTTCTATTGATTCCTGGATTGAGCTGGTGTTGAAATCCTGAGTTTACGATGTGCTTGAGTATTTTTGTGTGTTTCTGTTAATTAAAACGCATACAGTAATTAGGAAAGAACGATATCCATTGCATTTTTGTACTGAGAATTGTTTGTGATTAAGTTGATTCCTTGATTTGGCTGGTGTTGATATCCTGAGTTCATTGGTGGTATGTATTAGTGAAATACAGATACTGATAGTGAAATACAGATACTGTTAGTGAAATACAGATACTGTTAGTGAAATACAGATACTGTTAGTGAAATACTGATAGTGAAATACAGATACTGTTGGTGAAATACAGATACTGATAGTGAAATACTGATAGTGAAATACAGATACTGTTAGTGAAATACTGATAGTGAAATACTGATACTGATAGTGAAATACTGATAGTGAAATACAGATACTGTTAGTGAAATACAGATACTGTTAGTGAAATACAGATACTGTTAGTGAAATACAGATACTGATAGTGAAATACTGATACTGATAGTGAAATACTGATAGTGAAATACAGATACTGATAGTGAAATACAGATACTGTTAGTGAAATACTGATAGTGAAATACAGATACTGTTAGTGAAATACAGATACTGTTAGTGAAATACAGATACTGATAGTGAAATACTGATAGTGAAATACTGATAGTGAAATACAGATACTGTTAGTGAAATACAGATACTGTTAGTGAAATACAGATACTGTTGGTGAAATACAGATACTGATAGTGAAATACTGATAGTGAAATACAGATACTGTTGGTGAAATACAGATACTGATAGTGAAATACTGATAGTGAAATACAGATACTGTTAGTGAAATACAGATACTGTTAGTGAAATACAGATACTGATAGTGAAATACTGATACTGATAGTGAAATACTGATAGTGAAATACAGATACTGTTAGTGAAATACAGATACTGTTAGTGAAATACAGATACTGATAGTGAAATACTGATAGTGAAATACTGATACTGTTAGTGAAATACTGATAGTGAAATACAGATACTGATAGTGAAATACTGATACTGAAATACTGATACTGTTAGTGAAATACAGATACTGATAGTGAAATACTGATACTGATAGTGAAATACAGATACTGTTAGTGAAATACAGATACTGTTAGTGAAATACAGATACTGATAGTGAAATACTGATAGTGAAATACAGATACTGATAGTGAAATACAGATACTGTTAGTGAAATACAGATACTGATAGTGAAATACTGATAGTGAAATACAGATACTGTTAGTGAAATACAGATACTGTTGGTGAAATACAGATACTGATAGTGAAATACAGATACTGTTGGTGAAAACTGATAGTGAAATACAGATACTGTTGGTGAAATACAGATACTGATAGTGAAATACTGATAGTGAAATACAGATACTGTTAGTGAAATACAGATACTGATAGTGAAATACTGATACTGATAGTGAAATACTGATAGTGAAATACAGATACTGTTAGTGAAATACAGATACTGATAGTGAAATACAGATACTGTTAGTGAAATACAGATACTGTTAGTGAAATACAGATACTGTTGGTGAAATACAGATACTGTTGGTGAAATACAGATACTGTTAGTGAAATACAGATACTGATAGTGAAATACTGATACTGATAGTGAAATACTGATACTGATAGTGAAATACTGATAGTGATAGTGAAATACAGATACTGATAGTGAAATACTGATACTGATAGTGAAATACTGATACTGATAGTGAAATACAGATACTGATAGTGAAATACTGATACTGATAGTGAAATACAGATACTGATAGTGAAATACTGATACTGATAGTGAAATACTGATAGTGAAATACAGATACTGATAGTGAAATACAGATACTGTTAGTGAAATACAGATACTGATAGTGAAATACTGATAGTGAAATACAGATACTGTTAGTGAAATACAGATACTGTTGGTGAAATACAGATACTGATAGTGAAATACAGATACTGATAGTGAAATACAGATACTGATAATGAAATACTGATACTGATAGTGAAATACTGATAGTGAAATACAGATACTGTTAGTGAAATACAGATACTGTTAGTGAAATACAGATACTGTAAGTGAAATACAGATACTGTTAGTGAAATACAGATACTGATAATGAAATACTGATACTGATAGTGAAATACTGATAGTGAAATACAGATACTGATAGTGAAATACAGATACTGTTAGTGAAATACAGATACTGATAGTGAAATACTGATAGTGAAATACAGATACTGATAGTGAAATACAGATACTGTTAGTGAAATACAGATACTGTTAGTGAAATACAGATACTGTTAGTGAAATACACATACTGATAGTGAAATACACATACTGATAGTGAAATACTGATAGTGAAATACAGATACTGATAGTGAAATACAGATACTGATAGTGAAATACAGATACTGTTAGTGAAATACAGATACTGATAGTGAAATTCAGATACTGTTGGTGATATACAGATACTGTTAGTGAAATACACATACTGTTAGTGAAATACAGATACTGTTGGTGAAATACAGACACTGTTGGTGAAATACAGATACTGATAGTGAAATACAGATACTGATAGTGAAATACACATACTGTTAGTGATATACAGATACTGTTAGTGAAATACACATACTGTTAGTGATATACAGATACTGTTAGTGAAATACACATACTGTTAGTGAAATACACACACTGTTGGTGAAATACAGACACTGTTGGTGAAATACAGATACTGATAGTGAAATACAGATACTGATAGTGAAATACAGATACTGATAGTGAAATACAGATACTGTTGGTGAAATACAGACACTGTTGGTGAAATACAGATACTGATAGTGAAATACAGATACTGATAGTGAAATACAGATACTGTTAGTGAAATACACATACTGTTAGTGAAATACAGATACTGTTGGTGAAATACAGACACTGTTGGTGAAATACAGATACTGATAGTGAAATACAGATACTGATAGTGAAATACAGATACTGTTGGTGAAATACAGACACTGTTGGTGAAATACAGATACTGATAGTGAAATACAGATACTGATAGTGAAATACAGATACTGATAGTGAAATACAGATACTGATAGTGAAATACAGATACTGATAGTGAAATACAGACACTGTTAGTGAAATACAGATACTGATAGTGAAATACTGATAGTGAAATACAGATACTGTTAGTGAAATACAGATACTGTTGGTGAAATACAGATACTGTTGGTGAAATACAGATACTGATAGTGAAATACAGATACTGTTGGTGATATACAGATACTGTTGGTGAAATACACATACTGTTAGTGAAATACAGATACTGTTGGTGAAATACAGATACTGTTGGTGAAATACAGACACTGTTAGTGAAATACAGATACTTATAGTGAAATACAGATACTGATAGTGAAATACAGATACTGATAGTGAAATACAGATACTGATAGTGAAATACAGATACTGTTGGTGAAATACAGACACTGTTAGTGAAATACAGATACTGATAGTGAAATACAGATACTGATAGTGAAATACAGATACTGTTAGTGAAATACAGATACTGTTAGTGAAATACAGATACTGATAGTGAAATACAGATACTGTTAGTGATATACAGATACTGTTAGTGAAATACAGATACTGTTAGTGATATACAGATACTGTTAGTGATATACAGATACTGTTAGTGAAATACAGATACTGTTAGTGATATACAGATACTGTTAGTGATATACAGATACTGTTAGTGAAATACAGATACTGTTAGTGAAAAACAGATACTGTTAGTGATATACAGATACTGATAGTGAAATACAGATACTGTTGGTGAAATACAGATACTGTTGGTGAAATACTGATAGTGAAATACAGATACTGTTGGTGAAATACAGACACTGTTAGTGAAATACTGATAGTGAAATACAGATACTGTTAGTGAAATACTGATAGTGAAATACAGATACTGTTAGTGAAATACAGACACTGTTAGTGAAAAACAGATACTGATAGTGAAATACAGATACTGATAGTGAAATACAGATACTGTTAGTGATATACAGATACTGTTAGTGAAATACAGATACTGTTAGTGAAATACTGATAGTGAAATACAGATACTGTTAGTGAAATACAGATACTGATAGTGAAATACAGATACTGATAGTGAAATACAGATACTGTTGGTGAAATACAGATACTGTTGGTGAAATACAGATACTGATAGTGAAATACAGATACTGTTAGTGAAATACAGATACTGATAGTGAAATACAGATACTGTTAGTGAAATACAGATACTGATAGTGAAATACAGATACTGTTAGTGAAATACTGATAGTGAAATACAGATACTGTTAGTGAAATACAGATACTGTTAGTGAAATACAGATACTGATATTGAAATACTGATAGTGAAATACAGATACTGTTAGTGAAATACAGATACTGTTAGTGAAATAAGATACTGTTGGTGAAATACAGATACTGATAGTGAAATACAGATACTGTTAGTGAAATACAGATACTGATAGTGAAATACAGATACTGTTAGTGAAATACAGATACTGATAGTGAAATACAGATACTGATAGTGAAATACAGATACTGTTAGTGAAATACAGATACTTATAGTGAAATACAGATACTGATAGTGAAATACAGATACTGATAGTGAGATACTGATAGTGAGATACTGATAGTGAAATACAGATACTGTTAGTGAAATACTGTTAGTGAAATACAGATACTTATAGTGAAATACAGATACTGTTAGTGAAATACTGTTAGTGAAATACAGATACTTATAGTGAAATACAGATAGTGAAATACAGATACTGTTAGTGAAATACTGATAGTGAAATACAGATACTGATATTGAAATACTGATAGTGAAATACAGATACTGTTAGTGAAATACAGATACTGATAGTGAAATACAGATACTGATAGTGAGATACAGATACTGATAGTGAAATACAGATACTGTTAGTGAAATACAGATACTGATAGTGAAATACAGATACTGATAGTGAGATACAGATACTGATAGTGAAATACAGATACTGTTAGTGAAATACAGATACTGATAGTGAAATACAGATACTGATAGTGAAATACAGATACTGATAGTGAAATACAGATACTGTTAGTGAAATACAGATACTGTTAGTGAAATACAGATACTGATAGTGAAATACAGATACTGATAGTGAAATACAGATACTGATAGTGAAATACAGATACTGATAGTGAAATACAGATACTGATAGTGAAATACAGATACTGATAGTGAGATACAGATACTGATAGTGAGATACTGATAGTGAAATACAGATACTGTTAGTGAAATACAGATACTGATAGTGAAATACAGATACTGTTAGTGAAAAACAGATCAATCAATCATGTGCCATGCCGGAAAGCGTGGGCGGTCATGACTCGCCATTTCACTCGATCACCAAGGTCGTGGATCAGCTCAGTGTTCCTGTCTCGTCCATGCCATGTGGCCAAGCCATCCAGGTATTTTCCTCTCGGTCTTCCTCTTGGTCTGTTCCCTTCGATCTTGCCAGTTGTCACTAAGTTCTCCAATCCATTTCTTCTCATAACATGTCCATAAAATTTTGACTGTCTACGTCTAATTTCTCTAATCAGTTTACGATGTTCATTTGTCTCCTGTCTGTCCATGGTATTCTTTGCATTTTCCTCAGAAACCACATTTCTGCAGCCACCAGATGCTTTTCAGCTTGACTGCTCATTGTCCAAGTTTCACATCCATACAAAAGAACAGGCTCTATGTATCCCCTCAACACTCTTTTTCTCGTTTCAATTGACATCTTTTTATTGGTCAGAATGTTTTTCATCTTGCTAAAGGCTACTTTCGCCATGGCGATTCTTGTTCTAATCTCTTCAAGGCATCTCCCATCAGATGTTATGACTGTTCCAAGATAGTTGACATGAGATTGACACATGATAGTGCAACTTGGTTAGTTGGTTCATCTATGGCTTGGGAATGTTGTAAGTACACAGAATGGGTCACTTAATTGCTTATAATGGAACACTTAATTAGTCAGAACATGAAGTTATTAAGTGTGGGAATGATATGTTTTATACATGACAGTTGGAAGCCACATACATACCTCACAGATGTGACATTGTATATGTATTTACATCTAGTGTCAGACCTTAGTTTATTGTTTATATAGACATCTGCAGGGTCATTTCCTTATAAATTTTGCCAACTGTATTAGCTACACGGAGACCTACAGGGTCAGTTCTGATGTATAGATCTACAGGGTCAGTTCTGATGTATAGATTTATGGGGTCAATTCCGATGTATAGATCTACAGGATCAGTTCTGATGTATAAATGTACAGGAGCAATTCTGATGTATAAATCTATGGGGTCAGTTCCGATATATAGATCTACAGGATCAGTTCTGATGTATAGATATACAGGGGAAATTTTTATGTATAGATCTACGGGGTCAATTCCGATGTATAGATCTATAGGGTCATTTCTTTTTCAATTTTGCCAGCTCTATTACCTACATGGAGATCTACAGGGTCAGTTCTGATGTATAGATCTATGTGGTCAATTCTGGTGTATAGATCTACAAGGTCAATTCTGATGTATAGATCTACAAGGTCAATTCTGATGTTTAGATCTACAAGAGCAATTCTGATGTATAGATCTACAGAGTTAATTCTGATGTATAAATCTCCAGGGTCAGTTCTGATGTATAGATCTATGGGGTCAGTTCTGATGTATAGATCTATGGGGTCAGTTCTGATGTATAGGTCTACAGAGTAAATTCTGATTTATAGATTTACAGGGTCAGTTCTGATTTATAGATTTACAGGGTCAGTTCTGATGTTTAGGTCTACAGGGTCAGTTCTGATTTATAGATTTACAGGGTCAGTTCTGATGTTTAGATCAACAGGGTCAGTTCTGATGTATTTTGCCACTCATCAATTATACCAAAATCTACGTAATAATGTCCTATCTGCTATTGTCATGTATGTCAGTTATACAGAAATCTACTCAACTTCCTTTTTGCTATTGTCACATATGTTCCCTATACAGAAGTCTACACAATAACTTCCGACCTACTATTGTCACATATGTTCCCTATACAGAAGTCTACACAATAACTTCCGACCTGCTATTGTCACATATGTTCCCTATACAGAAGTCTACACAATAACTTCCGACCTGCTATTGTCACATATGTTCCCTATACAGAAGTCTACACAATAACTTCCGACCTGCTATTGTCACATATGTTCCCTATACAGAAGTCTACACAATAACTTCCGACCTGCTATTGTCACATATGTTCCCTATACAGAAGTCTACACAATAACTTCCGACCTGCTATTGTCACATATGTCACCTGCCTCGATGTGTCTTCCCGCAATAACTATAAAGGAAAATCCACAAATCGAAGTGTCTATAACTCGTCAACTGATAATACGAAACATTTCTCACCTGAACTTGAAGAACATGAAATAACTGACGGCAATTGGGAGAACGTTTTTAGCCATTTATTAATGTGCTGCAGAAACAACGGGATAAAGCTATACCAGAACATAGACTGCCCTTCAGACAGGGTCGGCGTCTACTTGCATATCTATGAATAAGCTCCCTATTCTACTAGTTCACCTTGAAGCCTGTCTTCCATCCCACGGTTCAGTTGTTTCATAAATCGCCTAGATTTTCCTCGCCCGGTTCTTTCATTGTTGGATCCTCGTCAACATATTCCTCTCCTGTCGCTCACTTGCCGATCTTCGCAATCATCGCGTCCAGATATTATCCCCTTTTAGACAGAGCCTTCAGAAAACACAGCCACTTCGTGTCGTAGTCTCACAGCGTCTGTTATTTTGTTGTCCTCTGACGTTTCAGGTTTCCCTTGGTGTTCTTGTTGACCATCCACTTTGGTGTACTTTATGGAAAATCCCTTTTCTCCTTTTCTGTATCTTCTTTTGGTGTGTGCCCATCATTTGGCATCACCTTTACAGAAGTCTACACAATAACTTCCGACCTGCTATTGTCATATATGTCACCTATACAGAAGTCTACACAATAACTTCCGACCTGCTGTTGTCACATATGTCACTTATACAGAAGTCTACACAATAACTTCCGACCTGCTGTTGTCACATATGTCACCTATACAGAAGTCTACACAATAACTTCCGACCTGCTATTGTCACATATGTCACCTATACAGAAGTCTACACAATAACTTCTGACCTGCTATTGTCACATATGTCACCTATACAGAAGTCTACACAATAACTTCTGACCTGCTATTGTCACATATGTCACCTATACAGAAGTCTACACAATAACTTCCGACCTGCTATTGTCACATATGTCAGTTATATAGCACTCTACCCAATAACTTCTACTCTGCTATTGTCATGTATCACTTGCCATATGACCTGGTGGTCTTGGGTTCAATTCCCCATCAAGGCAGGGATTTCATTAAAACTTGCCCAGGGCTCGCAGGTGACCGCAGCCTAAACTGGGTACTAAGACATGTTCTGGGAAGCAAAGGCGGCCCAAGTGATATTGACCATTCACTCACTGGGTATTGGTACAACAAATATCAGGCTAGCACCATGTACACAGTATGCCTCTAGATGAGCCCTGACTTGATTGTGCTGATTGCCATGTATGTCACTTTCTACAGCAGTCTACACAGTCATCCTTTTATCTGTCACTTTCTACAGCAGTCTACACAGTCATCCTTTTATCTGTCACTTTCTACAGCAGTCTACACAGTCATCCTTTTATCTGCCACTTTCTACAGCAGTCTACACAGTCATCCTTTTATCTGTCACTTTCTACAGCAGTCTACACAGTCATCCTTTTATCTGTCACTTTCTACAGCAGTCTACACAGTCATCCTTTTATCTGTCACTTTCTACAGCAGTCTACAGAGTCATCCTTTTATCTGCCACTTTCTACAGCAGTCTACACAGTCATCCTTTTATCTGTCACTTTCTACATCAGCCTACACAGTCATCCTTTTATCTGTCACTTTCTACAGCAGTCTACACAGTCATCCTTTTATCTGTCACTTTCTACATCAGCCTACACAGTCATCCTTTTATCTGTCACTTTCTACAGCAGTCTACACAGTCATCCTTTTATCTGCCACTTTCTACAGCAGTCTACACAGTCATCCTTTTATCTGTCACTTTCTAAATCAGCCTACACAGTCATCCTTTTATCTGTCACTTTCTACAGCAGTCTACACAGTCATCCTTTTATCTGCCACTTTCTACAGCAGTCTACACAGTCATCCTTTTATCTGTCACTTTCTACAGCAGTCTACACAGTCATCCTTTTATCTGCCACTTTCTATAGCAGTCTACACAGTCATCCTTTTATCTGTCATTTCATATGCCACACTGGCCAGATGGTTTGTGTGTTTTCTGTCTGCTCTATTTGAAGTGCGTTTGCATGTTCCTGTTGGTTATGTGTTAATTTGGTGGCCAGTTGTTTAACATTGCAGCAGCTTCTGATTTATTTTGTCCATAAGTGGAAGTCTGTATTACCAGCCGTCCATCGCCATCAGGTGTTTTTTTAGTGAACGTTTGTATAGTTTGACTTTTTATTCTAACCCATGTGGGTAACTATCCTTTATTATAGTTTGTTCTGCATTTTCCCTTGTAGACTTTCTTTACTTAACATTGCAGTTTGTTTAAATGCATTCATTTGGTTCATTTTATTAAGTTGTTAGAGTGTTTATTGTGAAAGTTGTATAGTTGAGATGTCTTCCAGTATCTAGTCTTGAGCAATAACTAGTCCTGAAGAGAACAAGCTTTTGTTTCATTTTCATTGCTCTTCCAGACTATGAGTTGGGTTATGTTTTGATTGCTTTCATAATAGCTGTACCTCCAGTTTCAAAACATGTTATTGCTTTTCATTTTTGTTCTATATTTTTTTGAGTGTTTATTGTTTATTTATATTTTGGATGTGGAAATTCGTTCAGCTAATGCTATTCCATAATGAAGGAAAACACTTTCAGCAGACATTCTTGAATCATGTTTACTACTCCTCTCTTGTGTCATGTAAGGGCTTTCTTATTTGATGTTTTATTTTTGTGAATTGTCATTGTCTAAAATACATAGACATGGAAATAAAGGGGGTATTAGATATTTTAAATTCACTCATCTACTGAATTAAAAACAAGAACATGAGGTGGATAATTTAATTTAGTTATTACATTTTCTAACATGAGGTGTTTCTATAGGTTTATCTGTTGTTTAATTTCCTGCACATGTTTTCACATGATGTTTAGCAGATTTGGATTACTTATAGCTAAAATTAATTCTGTAGTCAATGTTGGCGATGTCAGTGGTTTGAGGTGTTTGGTGAGTTAGCAGGCAAGATGGTGTTTTGTGTGATGAACATGGAGAGCGGAGTTTTTGAGAAAGGATGCTGAGAATGTGGTATTGAGAGTTGCAGGTGCCACAAGATCACTCATCACGACCTGGAGGAGAAGCCAAATGAACTGTAGAATAGAGAAATGAGTTGTTTGAAGGGGAGATACTTGATCAGAGAGGCAGGAAAACAGAGAGGTGCATACGGAAAGCTTAAACAGTTGAACATCAGCTTCATACAGAATATCAGATCCCAGGATTGGTGAGTCATGATTGTCAATGTCTCCCAGGATTGGTGAGTCATGATTATCAATGTCTCCCAGGATTGGTGAGTCATGATTATCAATGTCTCCCAGGATTGGTGAGTCATGATTGTCAATATCTGCTGGTGATAAGAAACCTGAAGAAGAAGATAGTTTTGTGGGTGCCAGTCAAGGCTCATGCATGTGCTCAGTGTGCTGTGGTGAGACGCTTGTGGCGTGTGAATTTTTACTTGCATGTCCTCTCTTGTGGATGTCATGTACATTTCTGTATTTCTGTGAAAGTTCACTGGTTGCTTTAAGCATGCTTTCCTAGAGTGTGTTGCTGGTGCTTCTGAAGCGAGTTGGATTTAAGATGCTGGTTATTATGGCAGTGTTGGATCTCTAGTTGATTCAGATGGGGGAAGAGGGGATGGAGAGACCAGTTAAATGTGCCTTAGTGTGTGCCTGCTGTTATTGTACTTTGTTCTTGTTGTTGTAAAATTATCTGAGGGTGTACTGTTTTGATACAGTGTGTGTGTTGCTTGGGGCAAAGAGGGTTGACTAGAGCATCATCTGACTAATGGTGACTGTTGATTGTCTATGTCTTTCTTATTCTGTTTATTTCATAGTTTTTGTGTGCATGCCTTTGTGAGATGAGATAAATGATAGTAAACATGTGGCTTATGGTAGCTTGAGTGCACATGGAAGGAATTACTTCTGAATATCAGCTCCCATGACCACAGATTCCAGAGCTCTGTCACGCTATGCCTTCAAATAAATCAACAAAACATGGAAAGAGGAAATGTTGGTTTGTTCACTGTATTTTTACAGCCAAACTACAGTTCAGCCCTCGTAGTTTTTTCTGCACTTATAAACACATGCATTCATGAATTTAACATAAAATGGTCTGTGAATAAATGCAGTTAAACATAGTTTCTGAAGTCTGCTCACGCAAAGTTTTAACAAGCTGTGCTTTTGATTAAACTAAGAATATTTTCTTCTTAATATCTGCTCACACAAACACACAGTTCCCAGAGACAAAACTAGATATAATTCAGGAGCCAGTCCCTATTTCTCAGGAACCAGCATATTTTGTTGTTGTTACACATATGGGCTAAGGAAGCAATTTATAAATTCAGGCACATGGTGCCACATATGGTGTGCCTAGATTTGTCTAACACATACACTCTTCTCTCTCCTCCCCCCTCCCCTCCTTTTCTTCCCCACTTACTCATAGATCTGTCAGTTAATAGACAGTACAGTAGTAAACCAGAAAGCCTAAACCAAACATTTTGAGCGAACAAAGAAGAAGAATCAAAAAGCAGGATTCCTTAAATAGTACTAGCAGCAAGGAATATTAGTGACCAAAAAAAAATAATCATGTTTTACATGTATCATTATTTGACTCCACGTACACTGTAATGCCAGAAGTGATCTGATCTTAATCATATGTCATTTTGTTTACACAATGACCAATGCTAAAATATCATTTATTTATCACATTTTACATTTGTAACATAATGCTGGCGTTAATATGTTTGCAGTCATGCTCATTGCTCTACAAATTGATTCAATTTAAACCGTACTGTAAATCTCCCATCATTCCTGTGCTTTGATCTCTGACATCGGCAGTTGACCATAACATCAAATGTGGTGATATTTACAGTTGTAAGAACAGCGTATGCATGATGAATCTTCTCATTGGTATTGACTGTAACTTCACCCAGGGAAATAGCTAAGTTGCAGATGTCTGATTGTGTCATTGTTGACAGAGATGTTCCACCATGGGTATATTGCACATTCTAGTATTGGTTACAGAAGTTAGTTAATTAGTTACACGTCCTTTACAGGACAGCGCCATCAACCCCATCATTTTTTTTGGCTGTGTGATATTTTTAGACAAACTTACGTTCAGTAGTTTGCCAATGCTTTCTTAAATGCAGAAGCACATACCATAGTTAAAAATCAACACAAGAATTACATGAATTTGAAAGCTGGAATGCAAATTGCGTTTGCTATCCCCTTTGCCACAAACACAGGTAGTTTCACAGGCACTTTAAACAAAAGCAATTTGGAACCAAGAGTTCCCAACAGTTGTGAAGTTTTGCATTGCTCAACGATGAAATGTATTCTATAATTTCACAATGAATTTTGGGTTTTCAATGCAATGCGAGACAATAAAATATACAATTTACATTGCTGAAAGCTGGCAGTTGAGTTGTCTGATGTAAGGTCGGTTCTTGCAAGTTAGTGCGGAAGTGATGGGTCAGGTCTCAGCACGATGTGTGGGTTACTGTGAGATGTTGACTTCATGTGTGGCATTTTGAGAGACCTTGACTTCATTTCTGGGTTATTGAGAGGCAATACTGCTACTGTGAGATCTTGACTTCAGGTATGGTTTACTTTTAGATCTTGACTTCAGGTATTGTTTACATAAATCTTGACTTGTATTGGTTACTGTGAGATCTTGACTTCAGGTATGGATTACTGTGAGTCCTTGACTTGTGTAAGTTACTGTGACACCTTGCCTTCATTTCTGGGTTATTGAGAGGCAATGCTGCTACTGTGAGATCTTGATTTGTGTAGGTTACTGTGAGATCTTGACTTCAAATATGGTTTGCCGTGAGATCTTGATTTCATGTACGGTTTACTGAAATCTTGACTTGTATGGGTTACTGAGAGATCTTAACTTCAGGTATGGATTACTGTGAATCCTTGACTAGTATGGGTTACTGTGAGATCTTGACTTGTATGGGTTACTGCGAGATCTTGACTTGTATGGGTTACTGCGAGATCTTGACTAGTATGGGTTACTGTAAGATCTTGACTAGTATGGGTTACTGTAAGATCTTGACTAGTATGGGTTACTGCGAGATCTTGACTAGTATGGGTTACTGTAAGATCTTGACTAGTATGGGTTACTGTAAGATCTTGACTAGTATGGGTTACTGTAAGATCTTGACTAGTATGGGTTACTGTGAGATCTTGACTTGTATGGGTTACCGTAAGATCTTGACTAGTATGGGTTACCGCGAGATCTTGACTAGTATGGGTTACTGCGAGATCTTGACTAGTATGGGTTACTGTAAGATCTTGACTAGTATGGGTTACTGCGAGATCTTGACTAGTATGGGTTACTGCGAGATCTTGACTTGGCTTGTATGGGTTACTGTGAGATCTTGACTTGGCTTGTATGGGTTACTGTGAGATCTTGGCTTGTATGGGTTACTGTGAGATCTTGACTAGTATGGGTTACTGCGAGATCTTGACTAGTATGGGTTACTGCGAGATCTTGACTAGTATGGGTTACTGCGAGATCTTGACTAGTATGGGTTACTGCGAGATCTTGACTTGTATGGGTTACTGTGAGATCTTGACTTGTATGGGTTACTGTGAGATCTTGACTTGTGTGGGTTACTGCGAGATCTTGACTAGTGTGGGTTACTGTGAGATCTTGACTTGTGTGGGTTACTGCGAGATCTTGACTTGTGTGGGTTACTGCGAGATCTTGACTTGTGTGGGTTACTGCGAGATCTTGACTTGTGTGGGTTACTGTGAGATCTTGACTTGTGTGGGTTACTGCGAGATCTTGACTTGTTTAGGTTACTGTGAGTCATTTACATCATGCATTGTTTACTGAGAGTCCTTGATTTCATGTATGGGTTACTGTGAGACCTTGACTGCTTGTATAGGTTACTTTGAAGTCTAGACTTTAATGTACGAGTTACAGTGAATCCTTGATTTCATGTATGGTTGACTGTTAGTCTGTGATTTTATGTATGAGTTACTGTAATTCTGTGACATCATGGATGGGTTACTGTAATTCTGTGACATCATGGATGGGTTACTGTAATTCTGTGACATCATGGATGAGTTACTGTGATTCTGTGACATCATGGATGAGTTACTGTAATTCTGTGACATCATGGATGGGTTACTGTAATTCTGTGACATCATGGATGAGTTACTGTAATTCTGTGACATCATGGATGGGTTACTGTAATTCTGTGACATCATGGATGAGTTACTGTAATTCTGTGACATCATGGATGGGTTACTGTGATTCTTTGACATCATGGATGGGTTACTGTGATTATGTGACATCATGGATGGGTTACTGTGATTCTGTGACATCATGGATGGGTTACTGTGATTCTGTGACATCATGGATGGGTTACTGTGATTCTGTGACATCATGGATGGGTTACTGTGATTCTGTGACATCATGGATGGGTTACTGTGATTCTGTGACATCATGGATGGGTTACTGTGATTCTGTGACATCATGGATGGGTTACTGTGATTCTGTGACATCATGGATGGGTTACTGTGATTCTGTGACATCATGGATGAGTTACTGTGATTCTGTGACATCATGGATGAGTTACTGTGATTCTGTGACATGGATGGGTTACTGTGATTCTGTGACATCATGGATGAGTTACTGTGATTCTGTGACATGGATGGGTTACAGCAGTGGTTCTCAACCTTTTTTGGCCTGTGCACCCCCTTCACCATATTTTCAGAACGTCATCCCGCCCCCTCTCTTCCTATCAAAAATGTGACCCGTGCCCCCCTTCACCATATTTTCAAAATGTCATCCCCCCTTCATATTTCCTACCGAAAAATCCCCCCCACCCCTACACAGTATACGGAAAAATGGAAGGTAAATGTAATAGCATCTATTAAAACAAGTCTAGACATCCACATAAAACATGATTTGTGGGTCTACTGACTTTATAAAATGAATTTTAGTAGGATGAGACGTACATAACTGTAAAGTATGAAGGGAAAAACAATATCAAGTAATCGGTTCTTGTATTAACACGATCTTGAAATGGTGTCTCTCCCCCCCCCCCCCCCCCCCCCCCCCCCCCCCGGAAACCCTAAAATTCCCCACTGGGTTACAGAGATACCTTGACTTCTTATTTAGTTACTATGAGTCCTTGACTTGAGATTTTGACTTATTTTTTACAAGATCTGCCATCAAACCCAGAGAGAAAAAACAGTGTTTACAAGATTAGTATCAAATCTATAAGGAACAACAGGATTTACAAGATTAGTATCAAATCTATAAGGAACAACAGGATTTACAAGATTAGTATCAAATCTATAAGGAACAACAGGATTTACAAGATTAGTATCAAATCTATAAGTAACAACAGGATTTACAAGATTAGTATCAAATCTATAAGGAACAACAGGATTTACAAGATTAGTATCAAATCTATAAGGAACAACAGGATTTACAAGATTAGTATCAAATCTATAAGGAACAACAGGATTTACAAGATTAGTATCAAATCTATAAGGAACAACAGGATTTACAAGATTAGTATCAAATCTATAAGGAACAACAGGATTTACAAGATCTGCCATCAAACCCAGAGAGAAAAAACAGTGTTTACAAGATTAGTATCAAATCTATAAGGAACAACACGATTTACAAGATTAGTATCAAATCTATAAGGAACAACAGGATTTACAAGATTAGTATCAAATCTATAAGGAACAACAGGATTTACAAGATTAGTATCAAATCTATAAGGAACAACAGGATTTACAAGATTAGTATCAAATCTATAAGGAACAACAGGATTTACAAGATTAGTATCAAATCTATAAGGAACAACAGGATTTACAAGATTAGTATCAAATCTATAAGGAACAACAGGATTTACAAGATTAGTATCAAATCTATAAGGAACAACAGGATTTACAAGATTAGTATCAAATCTATAAGGAACAACAGGATTTACAAGATCTGCCATCAAACCCAGAGAGAAAAAACAGTGTTTACAAGATTAGTATCAAATCTATAAGGAACAACAGGATTTACAAGATTAGTATCAAATCTATAAGGAACAACAGGATTTACAAGATTAGTATCAAATCTATAAGGAACAACAGGATTTACAAGATTAGTATCAAATCTATAAGGAACAACAGGATTTACAAGATTAGTATCAAATCTATAAGGAACAACAGGATTTACAAGATTAGTATCAAATCTATAAGGAACAACAGGATTTACAAGATTAGTATCAAATCTATAAGGAACAACAGGATTTACAAGATCTGCCATCAAACCCAGAGAGAAAAAACAGTGTTTACAAGATTAGTATCAAATCTATAAGGAACAACAGGATTTACAAGATTAGTATCAAATCTATAAGGAACAACAGGATTTACAAGATTAGTATCAAATCTATAAGGAACAACAGGATTTACAAGATTAGTATCAAATCTATAAGGAACAACAGGATTTACAAGATTAGTATCAAATCTATAAGGAACAACAGGATTTACAAGATTAGTATCAAATCTATAAGGAACAACAGGATTTACAAGATTAGTATCAAATCTATAAGGAAGGTTTCCGGTTTCAAGATGGCGACGGACGGTCGTGTTGTTTTGTGTTCGTTAACTTTTTCGCGTAGGGGATGGATTTATTCATCTCTTGCGTGTAATTGGTGTGCCAGGATGTAAAACCAGGAGTTTCTACTCAAGATCTGCGCGGGTGCTACGGAGTTCGTGCATCGAGCGAAGCCTTCCTTGAGTGAATTTTCAGCAGCGTGTGTGGTTCTCAGCAGTCTGTGTTTACGTTTTTTCAACATGGCGGAACAACGTGTGTTTTCCGAGGGTTCAGCAGTCAACATAACGAAGCGGCGTGGTAGCCGCGCAGGGAGGAAGAAACAAGGTAAGCGCGGTGGTTTGAGACGTTTTAGACTCAAGTGTCACCGTCTAGGACTCAGGAACATCCGTATTCTATATTGGAACTGTGCTGGAACTGGGCGATCAGCCACTCCGAATTGCCGGCTTCAAATGTTTCTACAACAGACGACATCTGGGAACGGCGATTCTCGTTCGCGACAGCATGGTGGCGTCAGAGCTAGACATGTCCAGTTGGGACAGTTACGATATACAAATACAGGCATTGAGAGTTCATTCCAGTATACCATTCGTGTTGGTTAATGTTTATGCCCGCAATGCGAGTGTGGACGCACAGAAGTGGCAGTGCTTAAGTGGCATATTAGGCCACGAGAGAAATGTTATTTTCTGTGGTGACTTCAACGCTAAAGGCAGATCATGAGGAAACACTTCCTCCAATACACAAGGGGAGGAGCTCGAGACTGCACTGGAAACCATCGACCTGGTTTGTATCAACAGTGGCTGTGTCACCAGGACAGCAAGGCGATGAGGACAGTGCTATTGATCTGGCGCTAGTTTCACCTTTACTCACTACAGTGTGTAGATGGGGTGTCCTAGGACACCATGGCAGCGACCACCACCCTTGCAGCATATTGGTGGAGAAAGGCAGAACCAGGCAGCACAAGCTAAAGGTAAAGACGTTCCAGTATGACAGTACAGGGCAAGATGTGGTGAGTAAAATAAGACGTGACAAGCGCAGAACGTTTCAGGGCAGGAAAAAAAGCTGGGAGCAGCCACCGTGGTGGAGTTTCGAGGTGGAGAAGGCTTGGGTGGACAAGCGTAGTGCTGTAAGGAGATGGCAAAATGCCAAGAAGAACAGAGCTGGTCATCCTGGTCCCTGCTTGCACTTAGAAAGAGAGATGCACACAAAAGTAAGCTATTTCAAAAAACTGGTCACGGTGGTTAAAAGCGAAAAATGGGCAGAGGTGTGTCAAAGAGTAAGCACAGACAAGTCACTGAAATTATTCTGGCGACTACATAAAAGCATGAGTGGTGTAGTCAAGAATAAGAGAATTTCTGACTTCCAAGGTGCTGACCTCATCTGGCAGAGGACTGACGAGGACAAGGGCAAAGCCCTCTTTGAACGCTACCTTGAGCAGAGCAACCAGACAGACATGGGAGGTCGAAATCTGGCCAAGGAGGTCACCGCAGACAGATGCAAGGCCCAGAACACTTCGGATGAAGACACAGTGACAGTGAAAGAAATCAAGGCTGTGCTTCGACGATCAAAAAACAGTGCTCCAGGTCTTGATGGCATAAGATACGACGACATAAATAGGTGTACCGGACAATGAGCTAGAGAAACTAGCAGACATGTACAACAACAGTATAGGGAGTGCTAGCATCAAGGAGGAATGGTTACACAGCTATCTGATTCCCTTGCCGAAGCCTGACAAAGACCACAAAAAAATTCAGGGATATCGAATTATAACCATGCAGAATACAATAGGCAAGCTGCTGGAGAAGGTAATTGCCAGGAAAATATCAAGCCAACTAAAGAGGCAAGGTGTTTTCCCACCTACCCTGGGTGGGTACCGTCCAAAAAGAGAAACCTGGACCAATGCAGCAGTCTTTGCCCATGATGTCTATGAAGGTTTCCACTCAGGCACTGAAACCGTTGCTGCAGCGATTGATCTTGAGGACGCATACAACAGAGTACCACTGGATTTTTTAATGTTTCAGCTTCTTGAACTAAACGTAAGTCCATTCCTCCTTAGTTGGATCGCTGCAGCCCTCTTCCAACGGAAAGTAGTTTTTAGATGTGGCAGTTGGACTTCGGAACCAACAACAATATATCCTGGCCTACCACAGGGATCACCATTATCTCCGGTACTGTTCAACGCCTACACAGTGAGAATCACCAGTGAGCAGATCACTGGACCTGGCAGGACATTGTCATATGCCGATGATGTTTTAGTGTATCGTCAGGGTAAGGATAGAGAGGAGGTTGCTGGGGAACTACAAACCGAACTCAATCGCATAAGTACTTGGTGTGATGAAGCTGGGGCAATGGTCAACCCAACAAAGGCAACAGTGACTTGGTTCTCGTTGAATAATCATATTGTCAACACTCCAACACCAACTGTAATGCTGTGTTCAGAGACGGTGGAAAGAACGCAGGCAATGAATTACCTGGGGATACGGTTTGATCGAAGCCTTGCTTATAATGTGCACATAGACCAGGTGATAACAAAGGCCAAGCGGGGTTTGGCAGCGATGCGGGTGATGGCGGCAGCAAACTGTGAGCAGCGCCATCTATGTCTTCTGTACGAGGGACTGGTCATGTCTGTTTTGGAGTATGCAATGGCAATCTTGACTCTCAGCCATAAGCAGATAGAAAGGATGGAAAGGATACAGAATGAAGCTATGCGCATTATTCTTGGATGTACAAGAGATACAGCATGCAGGGCGATGCGCTACCTTCTTGATTTTCCAACCATTGAAGAGAGAATACAAGTTTGCAGGGCACGCGCCTACCTCAGAATTAACGCAAACACACAACATCCACTGCATAGTGAAATTAGGAAGGTGAAGGGCAGCAGGTTAAAAAGAGGACGGTCGTGGATGGGTCAAGCCGAAGACATTCTTCAACAGGTGTGTTCACTTGAGGACTTAGAACCTGGCGAGGAGTGGGTGCAAGTGCCAACAGACTTCTGCACATCCTTTTCAGTTTGCATCCAACTAGATAGAAAATCCGGCTGCTGTTGAGGCTGAAGTACAAGCGTTGATTTTCGAGAATTCGCTAGACGGTGACGCGGTCATCTACACAGATGGGTCGGTCGTCCGACATGTGAGAAGCTCATGGGCCTTTACAGCTCGGGCCGGAGGGAGAATTGTGAAGGAGGACTCTGGTGCTTTCACTGAAACCACAAGTAGCCTGACCATGGAAGTCATGGCAGTAAGTAAAGCAACATGGCTCGAGACACAGACATTCACCAGGGCTTGTTTCCTTAGCGACTCAATGAACATGATCAAGAGGATAGAGGAGGGGTCGATCCGAAGAGAATGGTTGCTGCCTCTGAAGCGGTCTCGGCTGGCAAAGATTAGTTTCTTTCATCTTCGTGCCAGGGCATGCGGGAGTACAAGGAAATGAGCGGGCTGACAAGCTCGCAGGTGAGGCTACTGTGGAGGGCGGACGCACCATGGAGCAGGCTGACATTCTGAATGCTCTACGTGATGTGAGACTTTTGCGAGAACCAAGTGATGACTGTGAATCTACAACAATGGCCAGACTGCTAGAGCAGCAAATTAAAAGAGGGGTGGCCAAACAAGAACACTACGCAGGAAGCCAAAGAAGATTGATAAACCAACACAGAACTGGCGTCGTTAGCCGCTACACGCTGCGGGATTTGCTGAGGAGGGGATCCGAGCACTTATGGACTGAATGGTTCGATGTGCAACGAGGATGATCTGTCGACTAACTAACTAACTAACTATAAGGAACAACAGGATTTACAAGATTAGTATCAAATCTATAAGGAACAACAGCATTTACAAGATTAGTATCAAATCTATAAGGAACAACAGGATTTACAAGATTAGTATCAAATCTATAAGGAACAACAGGATTTACAAGATTAGTATCAAATCTATAAGGAACAACAGGATTTACAAGATTAGTATCAAATCTATAAGGAACAACAGGATTTACAAGATTAGTATCAAATCTATAAGGAAAAACAGGATTTACAAGATCAGACATGAAAACTATAAGAAAAAAATCAAAACAGTATCTACAAGACCAGACATCACAAACGTATGGACAAACAGGATTTTCAAAATCAGCATCAAAACAATAATGAAAAACAGGATTTACAAGATCAGTCATAAAAAATCCTCAGGAGAACAGAATTTACAAGATCAATTATCAAAATCATAAGGAACAACAGGATCTACAAGACAAGTCATCACAATCATAAGGAAAAACAGCATCTACTAGAAAAGTCATCAAAAACGTAAGGAGAAAAAACAAACAGGATTTACAAGACTCAAAATCATAAGTAAAAACAGGATGTATAAGGTCAGTTATCAAAATTAGCACAAGTAAAACAGAGGTAATGACTATAACTAAAGAAGAGAAAACACAACAGTTCACCTAAATGAACATCCCTTGAAACAAGTAAAGAGTTTCAAGTACCTAAGAAATATATCATCATCAAATGACAAATCAGAAGATGAGATCAAAAATAGATTCAATAAGGCAAACCAACTCATTGGACAAATAGCACCAATACTAAAGAACAAACATGTAACAATAACTACTAAGAAAGCACTTTACAACACAATTTTCCTACCAACTCTATGCTACTAATGTCAAATGTCTTATATATATATGTTTCATATTCAAGTCTAAGCATTCCTTTACTGCTCGAACTTGGACTTTACGTCCGTGGACAATGACAGAAAAAGAGAAAAGAAAAATCACAACAGAAATGAGATTCCTGAGAAGAATTCTCAATGTATCAAGAAGAGATAAGATCAGAAATGTAGAAATCAGGACTAAAGTGGGGGTTAGCTGCGCTAGATTTTATTTGAAGGCAGCAAGTCAAAAAGTTTGGCCATGCAAGTAGGTTACCAACTAACAGTAAGACACAACAAACAACGATGTACAGACCAGATGGAAGCAAAGGAAGAGGGCGACCACGTAAACGATGGACGCAGGTAATAACAGAGTCCATGGGAATATCGATACATGAAGCTCATAAGCGGGCACTCTCCCGCTGTTTATACTTCACCTCGACACCGCAAGGTACAAGAGGAACATGATGAGATGAGTTATCAGAATCATAAGGAAAAACAGCATCTACAAGATCAACCATCAAGATAATAAGGAAAAACGATTTACTGGATCAATCATCAAAACCATTAGGAATAACAGGGTTTACAAGATCGGTCATCAAAATCATAAGGAAAAACAGAATGTACATTATCAGTCATCAAAATCATAAGAAAAAATGACTTAATAGATTAGCCATCAAAACCATAAGGAATTACGGGATTTACAAGATTAGCCATCAACATCATATTTAAAAAAAAACAACAACAGAATTTACAAGATCAGTCATAAAAATCATAAAGGAAAAACGATTTACTAGATCTGTCTTCAAAACCATGTATCAGGATTTACAAGATTAGTCATCAAAATCACAACGAAAAACAGGATTTACAAGATCAATTATCAAAAATAGTTTAGTTTAGTTTAGTTTAGTCGATGGATCAACATCACGGCACACGGGTGCAACCCATAAAGTGCTCCGTTCTCCTCCTAACTCAAACCTAAGTCTGGAGAAACTCAGCTCAGTGCACGAACTCCGTAGCACCGGCGAGGATCCTGAAATACTTTGGGTAGATTTTTAGCTCGAAATTTTGCCCTGGCAGCGCAGTTAGGCAGCAGGCTACTCTTTTTCGATTTCCAACTGCCAAGGGATTTTTTACGTGCGCAACAATACACACGGGCGTCCGATCTCACTACCCAGAGACCAGGGGAAACTTTATTACTAGAAGTCTACGTGAAAAAATACCTTGAACCTGGGACCTCCAGCTCTCGAGGCGGACACCATACCTCGAGACCATAATTATCAAAACCATAAGGAATAACAGGGTTTAAAAGATCTGTCATCAAAACCATAAGGAATAGCAGGTTTTACCAGATAATCATCAAAATCATAAAGAAAAACAGGATTTATAAGATCATTTATCAATATCATATAAGGAAAAACGATTTACTAGATCAGTCATCAAAACCATAAGGAATAACAGGGTTTACAAGATCAGTCATTAAAACCCTAAAGAATAGCAGGTTTTACAAGATAATCATCAAAATCATAAGGAAAAACAGGATTTATAAGATCAGTTGTCAAAATCGTAAGGACAAAAAAAAAAAAAAACCAGCATCTAAGAGATCAGTCATCAAAACCATATAAGGAATAACGATTTACTAGATCAGTCATCAAAACCATAAGGAATAACAGGATTTACAAGATTAGCCATCAAAATCATAAGGAAAAACAGGATTCACAAGATCAGTTATCAAAACCATACGGAATAACAGGGTTTACAAGATCAATCGTCAAAACCATAAGGCATAGCAGGGTTTACAGGATAATAATCAAAATCTTAATCTTAAGCTATTTACATATAAAATTAAAGAAAGTCAAATATTCACCAAGAAAGACAAAATTTGATCTACAGGCACTGAAGAGTGAGGAGATAAAATATAAATTCAACGTAGAGGTAAAGAACAGATTCGATGCATTGTCCGTTTGGAAATATTATTTCAAGACGCCAGTGACCAATGGGAAATATAGCAATCAGTCAACCAAGCTGCAAAAACAACCATCCCAAACATAATAACAATAGGACGCAAGAAATGGATGACGGAAGACGTCTTAAAACTCATGGAAGTAAGAAGAAATAACAAGGAAAAATATGAAGAGATTCACAGGAAAATTAGGAAGCTATGCAAAGAGGCAACAGAAACATGGCTTGATGAAAATTGCAAGGAAATTAAAAACCAACACACACCCGGAATACCAAATTAATGCACACAAGAATTAATGACATCACTAACAAAAGAACCTCCCACGATGGTGTTTCCACCTTGTCGTGGTGGGGGAGCTTGAGTTTCTCAATGACCCTGAGAGCTATGCCGGCGGTAGCGTAGCTACCAGCAGGGCCTCCCAAGCCGGACAGGTCAAAGGGTAGAGAACAGACAAAGAGAAACACCCTGGTCCTCCAGGTTGGGGGTTGAAGTGTGGGGTTAACATCCCCACCTTTGTAAAAACCTTTCTTTGTTACGAAACAAATACATGAGCCTCGATATCGGACTGACTTATCTGGACAACGACCTTGGAACGTTAAAGGACTTTTGAGATTTGGAACATGGAATGTACGGACACTATATCGAGCTGGAGCGGCCGAAGAACTAACCCGGTTGAATATCAAAGGAATATAACAGCAATTCAAGAAATAAGGTAGCCAGGAGAGGGTACTTTAGAGCAAAATGAAATGATTATAATATATGGAGGAAACACCCAAAATAAACATGAATTAGGAACAGGATTTATCATCAAAAAAGAGTTATATGGGAACGTTTTAAACTTTAAAGCTTTTAATGACAGGATTAGTAAATTACGAATAAAAGGTAAATGGAAAAATATAACGATGATTAATGTACATGCACCTACTGAAGAGAAAGAAGATGATATTAAAGAAGACTTTTATAATGATCTGGAAGATGTCATAGAAGAAACCCCCAAACAGGACATCCTGATTGTGCTGGGAGACTTCAATGCAAAAATAGGTAGTGAGCAAACTAATAAAATAGTGGCCGGTATGGAAAGCCTACATACAACTTCAAATGATAATGGATGGAGAGTCATCAACCTGGCAGAAGCCAAAGGACTGCAGATTAGCAGTACCAGACTACAAAGAAAGGATATACACAAACAAACTTGGAAATCATGTGACAAGAGAACCTATAATCAAAATAGATCACATTTTAATTAACAACAGAAAAGCATCAAACATACAGCAAGTCAGAAGTTATAGATGAGCTGAGTGCCACAGTGACCACTTCCTCGTTGGAGCAAAATTTAAAATAAAACTTAAGTGAGCTTTCTATACTAAATTACAAAGATTACACCCAACATATAACAGAGAAAAACTACAAGACATTACAGTCAAAGAGAAATTTACAGATGAAATAAAATGTAAACTTGAAACTCTGCAAAACCCTTCGGAGGAAAGCGTTGACCAAACTTGGTTTAACATCAAGAATACAATTCAATCTACCGCAGAAGAATGTCTCAGTGTGTTAACCACGCATAGAAAGAACAGATGGTTCAATCAAAAATGTGAAGAAGCAGTCATTAGGAAGAAGAATGCCAGACATGTATGGTTAAATGACATCAATAACATCAAAAAGGAAGAGCATTATAGAAATGAATGTAAAGAGGCTACAAAAATAGTCAGACAGCAGAAGCGAGAATATATGAGTAATATAATCAAAGATATGGAAACTAATCACCAGAAAAATGAATCCAGAAATTTTTTTAAAGAACTGAAGTCAATGAAACGAGGGCACCAACAAAACACATATGGTTTAAAAGACAAAAATGGGAATATGATAAATACCAATGAGGAAATGTGCAACACATGGAAAGAATATTTTATTGAATTACTAAATTGTGAAGCTCCAAGTAACATTTTCCCACAGGAAGAGGTTCTAACATGCGAACCACAAATTGAAGAACCTACATTTGAAGAAATCCTATATGTAATCACACGACTTAAAAACAATAAGGCAACTGGGACTGGTGGAATTGCTGCTGAATTTATAAAGGCAGGTGGCCATGCATTACATCTAAAGCTATACGAACTAATAATAAAAATCTGGAGAACAGAAGAATTACCGCATGACTGGAAAGAGTCATTATTGATACCTATCTTTAAGAAAGGAGACAAGTTCCAATGTGGAAATTATAGAGGAATATCACTACTGTCCACAAGCTATAAGATACTATCCGCAGTATTACTAAATAGACTAAAACCATATTCAGAAGACATATTAGGTGACTACCAGGCGGGTTTTAGACAAAACAGATCAACAATAGATCAGATATTTATCTTACGACAAATAGCCGAGAAACATTGGGAATATAAAAGAGATCTCCATAACATTTTTGTGGATTTTAAAAAGGCTTATGATAGTGTCCATAGGAATAGTCTATGAAATGCTAAGCAGGAATTTGGAATACCAAGAAAGTTAATCAACATGACCAGACTATGCATGGAAGATACTTATAATATAGTAACATATAAAGGCAGGAAATCAGACCCCTTCTACATAACATCTGGCTTGAAACAAGGTGATGCACTATCGCCGCTACTCCTCAATCTGGTTATAGAGAAAGTTGTAAGAACGATAAAGGAGGAATGTGATATTGGAGGAACATCCAACCTGCTTGGTTATGCAGATGATATAGATATTATAGGGCAAAGTGAACAAAAGACATTGGAAATATTGACTCACTTAAAGGAAAAAGCCCAACAGATGGGGCTGGTTATCAACCAAGATAAGACAGAATATATGGTAATTTCAAGAGACGGAATGGCTTACAGGTAACACCGTCTGCTGAATTTCATGGTTATTATTTGTGTAATAACGCATGAGAATTCCGTTAAATTTTCTAAAGTACCAAGATGCATTCTTAGTCACTTTCGCTCTTTCACCCAAAAATGTAAAATATGGTGTAATTGTTTGGTCGGTGCATTGTGCCTCGATAAATTTCTGTCGAGTAGTGTTGGTATCTGCATCACTTGGTGTTAATAGCTGTAGCATTTCATTTTGTAAGTCAGTATAGTTTGTTTCTGTATCTGACCTTGTTACAGCGTTAGCCATATGTGTATGTTTCCAGGCTCTTATGTCGTCGTCTGTACATTCTTTAAATACATCTAGGCATCCTAAAATAAGATCCGTGCATGGATCTTGCAGGATAGCGCACGTAAACGTGCCGGTAAGGAACGGGGTATTTATATGCGCTTTTGCCAGTGGATATTTCTCAATGGTCCCAGAGAAAGTACGGCATTTGACAAATTCACCTGTATAGTCTTCTGGTCTAGCAAGTTCTCTCCTTAAACCCAGTAGAGTGCTTCCGCTATCAACTAAACATTGGCATGGTTGACCATTGACCAGTGCATCGTAGAACTTAAGTTTACCTCTGGAGGCACTTGCTGCGTTAGCATCTTCATTTGAACATGGTATTATGTGCCCACATTCCAATTTACCATCCGCATGAAACTGATGGCATACTTTACATTTCTTAAAGTCTAAAATATCTGTTACTAATGACACACTCTGACATTCACTCGTTGGCAACACATTTACAAGTTCTGGATCAATGTCACTCTCATCGTCTGATGATGTATCGATGAGTGCTGCATTATTTGCCTTCATTCTCTGTCTCCCAGTACATTTATTACTATAATGGCCATAACTTGAACAAAAATAACATTTAACAGCACGTTTAAAGGATGATCTTCTGCTTTCTTGCTTCTTTAACACTGCTTCTAAGTGTGAAGGATATGTGGGGTTCTTATCACACATCGAGTAAATCGGATGAAAAAGATTGCAATAATTACATCGAGGTGGTTTCTGATATGGTTTGTCCTTCTTACGGTAATCTTTCTGGTTGTAAGATCTATCAGGAACTTTATTTGCAAAAGCTGTAATTTCTGTGTCATGTGATGTAGTTTTAAATATGTCCAGATTAGATGAAAAATAAGCTGACCCCCGTTTCTCTAATTGCTGAATGGACTCAATATCTGACTGTTGTAAGAACTTTGCAAAAGGGGTAGGAACGGTAGAAATCACCTTGTCCATTACCATCAGCTCTTCTAGTTTTTCGTAGTTGTTACCTACTTTAGCAACTCTAGTCCACTTTTTAAATGTGCTCTGCACGTTCGAGATGTAGTCTAAGAAGGTTTCAGTTGCTTTTGGCTTAATCTGTGAGAATTAAATTTGGTACCCAGTAGCGTCTAACAGAAAATGTTGCATTATCCTATCGTGTATGTACTGATAATTGTTTCTAAGCTCTGTAGGTATGGATTCTATTACTTTTAAAGGCTCCCCACTTAGGTTCCTCATGTAAATCATTGCCCAATCATCTAAAGGTATTTTCTGTGTCTTTAGTTGGAATTCTATGTTCTCAGTCCATGCGCTAATTGAATCATCTACACCAGTGTTTCCCAACCTTTTTTGTGCCATGCCCCACTTAAGCCTTTCTAAAATTCATATTGCCCCCCTCCCCTGCCCCACGCCCCCCCCCCCTCAACATATACATTATTTTTAATATTCAAAAATTGAAATGTTCACTAAAGAAACTTGAATGATAGGTTTTAGGAAGAAATCACTAGGTAATTATTGAGCAAACACAGTAAGTAAATTTTCAAAACATATAATGGAGAACTGAAATTCAAGTACAAAATAATTTTAATGAAAGATTTTTCTATATTATTTTAATTATTAGTAATTATTTATTATTTAAATTTAGTGAGATCCTTGCGCTTGATGCTTGCTGCAAAGAGATCTTATGTCAGGTTCCAATTTAGTTAACTTCAGTGTCAAGTCTCCCCGTTTTGTTATATTCAGCCGATTTCTTCCATTTTCGAATTGCCCCCCTTAACAGTCGAATTGCCCCCCTGTGGGGCGTGGGCCCCACGTTGGGAAACACTGATCTACACTGTATGGTTTGATAAGGCCCTTATACTTACTAAATTTGTTCTGTTCTTCTTGGCTCTTTTGTTTGCTAGAGGCTATTTGTATGTTAGAATCTACCTCCATTTCCTTCATCTTTAGTTTAGTCTCTGAGTCTACTTGTATTTGCTTTTCTTTGGTGGCATGATCTAAGTCTAACTGTTTCTGTTTGATAGTTTGATCTGACTCTAATTGTTTCTGTTTGGTAATCTGATCTAAATCTAATTGTTTCTGTTTGGTAATCTGATCTAAATCTAATTGTTTCTATTTGGTAGCCTCCTCGATCTCTTTCATTTCTTTTTGATGCTGCCTTTCTAATGCTCTTTCATCCCTGTGTTGAGCTATTTCTTCTTTATATTTTTGATCCGCCCACATTTCTAATTTTTCACCCGTATGGCCCATTGCGATGCCCGCCTGGATACATTCATTTAGTGACACCATTTTGTGGCGTAATGTTAGTTCAAAATGATAATACAATAATATTCACACAATAGTTTGTAATAATGTGTTAGTAAGTATACATCTTTTACTGAAAAAGAAGATGCATGATTAATTTAGAGCATACCAAAATATTCGGAAAATATACTCATCTAATTCTTTGGAAAGTACGGTTCTTGGGATGTCCCACCGCTGTCTTTCACACTTACAAAATGATTTGACTTGATAACAAAATGGCTGCTTCTGTTTAGTAGAGCAGCAAAAATTAGACACACGCTTATGTTGTCAATACAAGCTTATATTTCATGCGAATAATGAATGAAAAATGTGATAGATAGTGATAAATGGTATTAATGGATGAATGATATGATCGTCTGAATGATTGTTAGATGATATGTGATATGATTCGTCGTATGACAGTCAATGTCGTCTTGTCTTCACTTTCTGACTATGGTGTAACTTCGTTCTAGGCTTCAGTTCGTCGCTAATCTATTTACTGACTTCGTAGAATGGTGACATTGATGGCTGTATCACACACAATGAAATGTACACGGTGGTTACGATGGTAATGTTCACTGATGATTGTATACATTTCTATTGCTTTTAGTATAATACCACACTTTCTAATTAATATTGGTAGAATTTCACACTTTACCGATTTAATTTGGCTCAATTGTGGTTCACACTCCACACATTAGTGATCTTATAATTTACCAAAGAAAATTATTTATGCCATGTATGGAAACACATTTGCATTACTTTGAAATATATCACACAGCAATGATGTTGAATCGTGCAATGAACTGATGCTGGTTCAGAATTTTCTAATACCAATCGATAGCTAGCGTTCGTTCAGTGGTTTATAATACCACTTGCCTGCTGGCGTTAACTGTTCGTTGAATATAACAACAATTGCCTGCTATGACTGCTCAAAAGCGTTGGTTCACTGTAATCTGACACCAATTGGGGTCCTGCCTGTCAGCGACTTGTGCGCTACAGATTCTCAGGACTCCCCTACTTTCGCACCGCACGAAATAACTCGTGACATTTGCGAAAGGAATGCAATTTATTTAGAGCCGACATTTGAATGGCTCTACGAGCGTTATACTTCATCATCATTATACAACATGAATGCAATGAAGTGGTGAGAAATGATGCTAGTAATCACAATCTAAATGAACAGCCCTATGTTTGCCTATTGCCTAGAAACTATAGCATTTGTCAAGGATACGTCTGCTCTCTACCGTCTCCAGTCGGGTCTGTCCACACGCTACACATTGCGTGGACAAGCACGGACACTGTCCCCTCCGTGCAGTAGCTATTATTGCGTGCATGGTCTCGCACGCCCGCTGGATTGTGAGTTAGAGTAACCGGGCATTTCACGGTTACTCGCAAGGACAAGCTTCCCAATGGCTTGGGGAAAGCCCTCGCTCAGTTGTACGCATTGGCCCCTGGTCTGACACAAATGTGTCTCCTTGTGAGGCTATTTATAGTGCTTGGTGTCTCTCTGTCTGGTGTCTCCCTACTAGACTAGTGTTAACTCCTATTGCCTCTGTAAGGCCTTATTGGAGATCTTGACAGGCCACATACAAATAGATAATATGACCATTAAAAGAACGGAAACATACAAATACCTGGGTACAATCTTCAACTGCTCCAACATCATCTCATCTCATCATGTTCCTCTTGTACCTTGCGGTGTCGAGGTGAAGTATAAACTTCGTGAGAGTGCCCGGTTATGGGCTTCGTATATCGACATTCCCATGGATTCTGTTATTCCCTTCGTCCAACGTTTACGTGGTCGGCCTCTTCCTCTGTTTCCATCTGGTCTGTATATCATTGCTTGTTGTGGCATGCTGTTGACTGGTAGCCTACTTGCATGGCAAAACCATTTGACTTGTTCATTTCTGATCTTATCTCTTCTTGATACGTTGAGTATTCTTCTCAGGAACCTCATTTCTGTTGTTGTGATTTTTCTTTTCTCTTTTTCTGTCATTGTCCAGGTTTGGCATTGGTAGCACAGAGTTGGTAGGAAGATTGTGTTGTAAAGTGCTTTCTTAGTAGTTATTGATACATGTTTGTTCTTTAGTATTGGTGCCATTTGTCCAATGAGTTGATTTGCCTTATTGCACCTATTTTCGATCTCGTCTTCTGATCTGCCATTTGATGATATTATACTTCCTAGGTACTTGAAGCTCTTTACTTGTTTCAAGGGATGTTCGTTTAGGTGAATTGTTGCTGTTTGTTCTTCTTTAGTTATAGTCATTACCTCTGTTTTGCTTGTGCTAATTTTCATGTTATGTTCCCTACACATTTCGTTTAGACTATTCATGTGGTCTTGTAATTCAGCTTCTGATTTTGCTATTAGTGCTTGGTCGTACGCAAACAGGAGTTCTCTAATGGTTAGATTTGCAGATGGTTCTTCTTCTGTGTTCTCGTCATGCGGTATTCTTGCTGTCTCTGCTTGGCTGGTTTCTTTACATATGTTGTCTATATATGTTATGAACAAGAGAGGGGACAGGACACAACCTTGTCGTAATCCAGATCTTATGGTGAAGGGTTCTGAGTGTCCCCCAGTTGCTCTCACTATGTATTCACTGTTGTTGTATAAACTTCTACATAGGTTTGTTAGATGTGTACTCACTCCATATTGTTTAAGGATTTCCCACAGCTTGTTTCTATCTACCCTATCAAATGCCTTTTCTTAGTCAACAAAGGCTAAGTAGAGTGTTTCATTGAATTCAATTGATTTTTCTATAAGTTGTCTAAGAGAAAAAATGGCGTCTGTGCATCCTTTGTTTTTCCTAAATCCAAGCTGCGTTTCGCTTAGCTGGGGTTCTAAAGTAGTTCGTAATCTTTTTTCAAGAATTTTGCAAACTATTTTCCCAGTATGACTCAACAGTGAAATGCCTCTGTATTGTGTGCAATCTCTTTTGCTGCCTTTGTTTTTCCAAATTGGGATAATTATGGCGTTTCCCCAGTCTCGTGGTGTCTGTTGTTCTACCCAAACATGGTTGAATAGTCTATGTAGCCAAGCTGTTCCTACTTCCCTTGCTGCTTTAATTAGTTCATTTGGTATTTCATCCTGTCCTGGTGATTTGTTCAATGGGGCTAATCTGATGGCTTCTATAATTTCTTCTTTTAGTATGTCTGGTTCTAGTTCCTCGGTGACATCTGTGTAAGTCTCTTGAATTCCTGTGACATCTGATGGGATGTTGAGAAGTTGTTCGAAATACTGCTTCCATCTTATTAGGATCTGTTTTTGTTCACTTATTGGTTCTCCATACTCGCTGTTAATTATTTCAGTTGGGTCAAAGGGTTCTCCTCTGGTTCGCATTGCACTTATCTTTTTGTAGAAGTTTCTAGTTGCCTCCTTGTAGTTTTTATTTAGGGTTTCTCCATACTCTTCCCAGTCTTTCTGTTTTTCCCTCTTTACTATTCTACTCACATGTCTTCTCGCTATTCTGTATTCTCTGTAATCACATTCCTGTTTGCTCTTCAACCACTTTTTATATTTTTCCTTTTTTTCTTTTACCGCTTTCTTTACTTCTGCGTTCCACCAACTTGTTATTTTCTTTATCCGTGTTTTGCGTTTTTTCGTGGTTCCGCATGTTATTTTTGCAGTATTTAAAATGCTTGATTTGAACATCTCCCATTCTTCTTCCACTGTTTTTCTTTCCGTAGGTAATTTTACAAAGAGTTCAGTTAGTTCTTTCTCATAATTTTCCCTTACTGCCTCGTCTTTAAGGTTTTTTAAGTTTACTGATTCGCATGGCATGTATTTTCCTGCTCTTTGTTTTCTTCTTCTAATGGTTCTTATTGTGGCAACGACTGCTTTATGATCTGTGTTTATACTGAATTTGGGCACTGCTCTTGCATCTAATATATTTCTCTTTCTGTTATTTCTTTTTAATATAAAATCAATTTGGCTTTTAGTATCTAGATTGTTCCATTTATACCAGGTGTATACTTGCGAATCTTTATGTTTATAGAATGTGTTTGTTATATAGAGGTCGTGTTGGCTGCAAAGCTCTATCAGTCTACTTCCGTTATCATTCCTTTCATTTTGCTGATCTCCAAATGCTCCCAGGTGTTTTTCTATGCCCACTCTATTATGTCCTAGTCTTGCATTGAAGTCTCCCATAACTATGATGTTGTCCTGCTTATCTATTTTATTTAGCACATCATGTATGTCTTCGTAGAAGTCCTCGCATTCTTGCTCATTATTGTTTGCATTACATGGTGCGTATATCTGTACATATGTTGTGATTGTTTGTTCTTTTATTCTCACTGTTATGATTCTTTCTGATATATATTTTATTTCTAGTATTGCTCTTGCTAGCAGTGGTTCGATGACTATTCCCACACCGTGTCTTGCCCTTTCTTGCTGTTCTACTCCAGAGTAAACAAACGTGTAACTGCGGTGGAGCTCCTTGCATCCTTTCCCTTTTGTTCTGGTGTCCGCTATTCCCATCAGACCAATATTCCTCTTCTCCATTGTTTCTATAAGCTCTTCTTCCTTACTATTGAAACCACAGACGTTCATTGTGCCTATTTTTTGAATCGCTGATCTATCTCGTAGTCCATTAACATTGCCGGGTCGATAGCCGTTTGGGTCAGTCCGTTTATACTTCTTAGTTTTTCTAACATCATAAGGGAAGAAATACAAACTAGAATCAACTCTGGAAATAAGATATACTATGCACTACAACATCTACTAAAATCAAAGGCTCTATCTCGTAACACCAAAATCACAATATACAAAACACTGATCAGACCAGTTGTGCTGTATGGCTCTGAAACCTGGAGTACAACGAAAGGAGACGAAGCCTTGTTACAAACCTTTGAGAACAAAATTTTAAGACGCATCTTTGGATCCATTAGGGATACACAAAGTGGAGAGTGGAAAAGAAGAAGTAACAAAGACATTTATGATCTGTTTAAGTCCCCGCTAATCACGAGTATCATGAAGGCTAATAGACTACAATGGCTGGGGCATATAGAAAGAATGGAAGATAATAGGGAAACAAAACTCGCTTACACTCAGGAAATAAATGACCGTAGACCCCGAGGTAGATGGAGAGGTAATACATGTACAGACCTACAAGCACTTGGAATCAACGACTGGCAAGAGAAGGTCCACCAGAGAGACGAATGGAGACGGATTGTATTTGCAGCAAAGAACCTCAATGGCTCGGAAAGCTGAAGAAGAAGAAGAACAACAAAAGAACACACACACGTCATCGGGTTGCCTAAAAACCAAAGATGGCAAAATCATAATAGAAAAAAATGCGTGGTCAGATTATATGAAAGACCTTTATGATGATACAAGAGAAGAACAATATCATCATCGGAATAATAATGAAGGACCAGCAACTTTGAAGATGGAAGTTCAGAATGCTCTTAACCATATGAAAACTGGCAAGACCCCGGGTACAGATAACATCACAATAGAAATGATCAATGCTTTAGAAGAATATGGAATAGATCAAGTCACCAGACTGCTGAACGCAATATACGATACTAGAGATATACATCCTGAATTATGTAATTCTATATTTATTGCAATCACGAGCCTTGGAATGCTATCAACATCGAACAATTAGTTTAATGAGCCACATCACGAAGATTCTGCTGAGAATTATCATACAAAGAGTCAGGAAGAAAATAAAATCCGAAATATGAGAAGAACAATGTGGGTTTGTAGGAGGCAAGGCCACAGTAAATACTGTGTATATACTGGGAACAGTAATTGAACGTTCTATAGAAGCAAACAAAGATCTGTATCTTTGCTTTATTGACTACACAAAGGCTTTCGATAAAGTGGGACATGTCGACATGATAAGGATGCTTGAAGATATACAAGTTGATGGAAAAAATCTTAGACTTATAAAAAACGTCTATTGGAAACAACAAGCTGCCATCAGAATTGACAACGATGCAGGTCAATATTAACCTATTAAAAGAGGCGTGAGACAGGGGTGTGTAATGTCTCCAGATCTTATTTCCCTGTACAGTGAAAATATTTTCAGAAATATAGAAGATATGGAAGGAATCAATATTGGGGGACGATACATCAATAACATTAGATATGCAGATGATACAGTCATGATTGTAGACAATGAACACGACCTGCAAAATTTAGTAGATGCAGTTGTTGCACACAGTGAACAACTAGGGTTAGAACTGAATATTAAGAAGACACAGATTATGGTCGTCACTGGGAAAAAGGAAATTCCACAATGTGATATATAAGTAAATGGGCATATTCTTAAGCAAGTGAATCGATACAGTTATCTCGGCATAGTCATACCATCTGATGGGAGATGCCTTGAGGAGATTAAAACAAGAATTGCCATTGCGAAGGTAGCCTTATGCAAGATGAAAAACATACTGACCAAGAAAAAGATATCAATTGAAACAAGAAAAAGAGTATTGAAGTGCTACATAGAACCTATACTTTTGTATGGATGTGAAGCGTGGACAATAAGCAGTCAAGCTGAAAAGCAGCTGACGGCTGTGAGAATGCAAAGAATACCACGGACAGACAGAAAAACCAATGAACAAGTCCTTCAAGAAACAAATGAAGATCGTAAATTGATTAGCGTCATTAGACTTAGGCTAAATTGTTTGGGCATATTATGAGAAGAAATAATTTGGAGAACTTGGTGACGATTGGCAAGATCAAAGGGACGCGACCAAGGGGAAGACCGAGAAGTAAATACCTGGATGGATTGGCCACGTGGCATGGTCGAGACAGGAACAAAGAGCTGACCCACGACTCTGGTGACCGAGTGAGATGGCAGAACATGACTGCCCACGCTTTCCGGCATGGCACATGATGGATGGATGGATGGAATCAAAATCATGAGGGAAAAATAGGATTTACAAGATCAGCCATAAAAATAAGGAAAAATGGGATTTACTACAAGTTCAGTCATCGAAATCATAAATAAACGGGGGGGGGGGGGGGGGGGGATTTTTAACCGATTAAGTGCCATGGAATGATAAATCGTCTCAAGCAACTTCTCGTATCTGCCATGGGATTATACGAGGGGAAGTCAATAAGTAAATCACAAATGGCTGCATAGAACTGCATGCTCTCTTTTCTAAACAACGTTTTCACTTCACATTCAACTTCGGCATCATTCGGAAATGTCTCCCACCAAGGTGGGTTTTCAGTGGACTAAAAAGGTGGAAATCGCTAGGGACTAAGTCGGGGCTGAAAGGTGGATGTTCCAGAACTCCCACCGTAGTTGGTTAATTTTCTCCTGAGTTAATCGAGCCATATGTGGTCTGGCATTGTCATGAAGAAGCAACACTCCTCTAGTCAGCAGTCCTGGAAATTTCAATCGATTATGCTGTATGCTGAACCATGTGAGCACCCTATTGCAGATGATACAGAGTCTATTGTTACTCGCCTGCCACCTCTAATTATCTCCTCCACCCGCTGCACAGATGCTTCTGTTGCAATCTCAACAGGACAACCAGATCGAATTTCATCATCAATTTTAGAGCGTCCTTGAGAAAATTTTTATACCCAGCTATGCATTGCTTTACGGGACAAACATTTATCAGCATAAACAGGAAGCATTTCCTTATGAATGTCCTTTACAGGCAGTCCTTTTGCCCACACAAAAAAAAAAGCACAACAGCACGTTGCTCTTTCGTTGTACACGCCGTAAATACAGTCGCCATTTTGCTTATGCGCTGCGCATGCGCACGAGACATCTAGTGCCACCTGACGAACGGGAATATAAAGTTCAATGTTGCTGTCACTTAATGACACCTGTAGAAAACACCAACTATATGTACCTGCCATCCCACAGAACTGTGTGACTTACTTACTGACTCGCCCTAGTATATAGTAGTTTTCCTTATGCAACACCCTATGATTTTGATATATAATACCACATGTCTGTTACCATATTAACAACTTTTAAGTCATAACTTTGACACCCCCCCCCCCTCCCACTTTCCTCCCATCTTCCGCCTCCATATCTGTTTGGTCTAAACCTACATTTTGTTTGGTACTGAATCAGAACCTGTGTGGGAGCCTCCGTTGTGAAGTGGTCAAACCGCCTGGCTCGGGCTCCGATGGTTGTGGGTTCGATTCCGGGGCGCGTCCTTCGATTCATGAGTGAATATTTTTGGAGACTCCTGGTGGTCGTCGGTGGAGCTATGGAGTTCGTGCTGTGTGCAGCGCTTTCCGCGCTGCGGAAAGAGACTGAACCATATAGGATAAAAACCCTGTGCAATGAAGTCGACCCTGCCGACTTATATTTTATCAGTTAATGTGTGCATTTAGCCGGCTCCCTGGCCGAGGAGTTAGCAGCTTTCCCCGTTAACCCCGAATACTCTCGTGGTTGACGTGAGCGCACGAGAATTAGAAGTGGTTCGAGTAGCGCCAGTGACTCATGAGAGTATGGAGCCGGTCGCTCAGAAAGTCGTGGCGTGCTGATGAGCGTAATCTAGCCTAGGAATCAACATACAGCTGAAAGATGCTGGTGTTGACCGCAATATCCTGAAACAGGATGGAAACGCGGGGGGAAAAATGTGTGCATTTTGTTGACCGATGTAGCACAGAGCTAGAAAGCGGACATCTGCGCACTACTATCATACGATGGAGGGTACGCACCACCCTGTGTGTGACCCATGCTCGAATACACGCATAGCAGGAGTTGATCACAGAAGAAGAAGTGTGTAACGTACACATGAGTCCTACATTTTTAATGACTGCAGTATTTGAAAATTGCCGGTCCAAGTTTTGTATTTACCTATTATGTTGCATGAACTTTACAGAGGATAAATACAAAACTTGGACCAGCAATATTTTCAAACACTGCACAATCATTAAAACTACACTCTATAATTTGTATAGTTTGATAACTGATTCAGTGCCGAAGGATAATATATCGCCAATTATGACCTCCCATTTGCACAGAAGGACGATATATCGCCGAATTAGGGTCCTCATGTTATTTGTTATGTTTTGTGGCATCTTCAGCAATTTAATTGCTCGGCGAACAGAAATTTACATTAGAATACTTGTTCGTTTGATTGTGCAGCATGTTTGGTCCGAACTTACTTTTTGTTTAACACTTCCAATTACAATTTTCGAAAGAAAAAAAATCCAAATTCGGTCTCGTCTAACCTGCTTCCTCAGCGGTGGTTATTTTGAGAGCCGTGGTTTTTATGGGTTCATTCACCATAATTCTTGTCTTGTGCGCTCTTTCGAGTTGGTCCTGCTCCGGACTGGTTATATCGGCTTTTGTGTCTGTGACGTCAGCTGTGGGGTTGGTGGCGGCTGTCTATTGTGCCCGTCTCCTCTTGTTGTTTTCTTTGATGGTGCTGTTTCCTGGCTCGTCTGGGTGCCAATATTTACTGATGAAGACATCGTAGAGATAAAGAGGAAATACGAACTCAAATGCGAGGAATACAAAAGAAGAAAAACCAAAGAAGCACAAGAAACTCAAGGGGAAACCAATGCCCTGCAGTATCGCTGAAGAACCAGATATATACGAGGATGACGAACACCCATGGCAATACTATATAGATGACGGAGAGATCGTCCCATGGCTGACCACAGAGGAAGCAATCGAAAGACAGCAAGAACTCAAACGGGAAAGTCAAGAAAGACGCAAGGAGGAATATCACATTGAAAAGCTTCTACGGGCGTCCTCTCTGCCGTCGTCAGGATGTTCATCTCGGTTTTCTTCGGATGTCTGGCGGGATATTGGCTTTCCTTTGAATGTTTCGAGCGCCGTGGTTGCTTTCTCTTGCGAATCAGGCTTTGTCTCTTGGTTTTTATTTTGCGATTTCTCTGTAATTTCTTGTACAGCTTCTGTTTTGTTTCGGGAAAGTTCCATTTCAGCTTTCTTAGTTCCCGCTCTGATTTAATGCTTTGTCGGATTTCTTCGTTTTCCTTTTTTTTTTTTTTTGTATCAGTGCCATATGTTCCATTTCTTGCTTGATGTTTTGCTGGATCTCCTTCATTTCCGCCAGTAGTTTTTCGTTGCCGCTGGTCGGAGTCGGTGTCAGCAGTGCCTTGACTTGTTTCATCAAATCGTCTATCTGTCTTTGCAGTTGATCTCTTTCAGCTTGTGATATACCCGTGTCTGTCTCGCACCTCCGCATTGCTTCGTTGTATGGTGTCTTTGTGTTGATGGCGAGCTTTAATACGTCTCTGTGCCGTTGCAGGTACGGACAGCCCAAGTATCTTGCTCCATGCTTGCTCAGGCAGTTGGCGCACTTTCTTTTGTTGTTTGGTGCTCGAAAGTCCGTGTCCGGCTTGGCCAGCGGACACTCCTTGAAGGCATGGTGATCGGCGCAGTACCGACAGATTTCCGTCTTGCTGCGACATGCAGCTCTGCTGTGGCCGGCCCTCTGACATCTGGAACATTGATTGATTCTTGGGATGAATCTCTCTGGCCGTTGTATTTTCTTGTTGATTGATACTGTGGTCGACATTTCGCTGCCGTCCGTCATCACCACTGCCAAGGTTGTAGGTATCTTGGAGTAGGTGAGGAGCCGCTCCCCCTTCAAGAATCGTATATGTAGATTCTCTTCTCGTAGCTGCTTCATGATTTCTTCGTCTGATAGCTACACTTGGATACGCTTGACAGCCCACTTGCTTGTCGGTAAGTCGGTGTTTCCGACTCTGGTGTCTAATGGTGTTTTTCTCCTCCCTCTTCTTCTCAGTAGGTTTGGCTCTTGTCTGTTGTGGACTGTCGACGGTCTCCCTCGTGGTGGCTTCAGTAGTAGCTGTAGTTTCAAGTTCTCTGTTACAGCTCGCAGGCAGGCTCTCCACGTTCTTCTTGTCGGCTCCCACGCTGCACATCTTGGATACCGCGTGTTTCTTGGTGTTCTTTCAACGTGCCATTTTCCCTCGTAGGCTATCAGGCTTCTTGATTTGTTCAGGCGACTTGTCTTGATAGCGCTCGCAGTGCGAATGACGACGACGACGACTTGTTTGACACCGAATCAGCCAACCAATAAAATACAAGAGATCAAAACAACGCTTGGAGACTTCTACGCTAAAGTAGAAAAATAGAGACGGGAGGATGTCGTTAGTAGTTACAGCTTCAGAATAAGGAATGAGACGGGAGGATGTCGTTAGTAGTTACAGCGTGAGAATAAGGAATGAGACGAGAGGATGTCGTTAGTAGTTACAGCGTGAGAATAAGGAATGAGACGAGAGGATGTCGTTAGTAGTTACAGAGTGAGAATAAGGAATGAGACGGGAGGATGTCGTTAGTAGTTACAGCATGAGAATAAGGAATGAGACGAGAGGATGTCGTTAGTAGTTACAGCGTGAGGATAAGGAATGAGACGGGAGGATGTCGTTAGTAGTTACAACTTTAGAATAAGGAATGAAAGGTAAAAGGGGAGAAGCGAGAATTGGCAGAGTGATGTGGTTGGAAACACTTGGATTGTTGTGTTGGCATTCTGGCAGCGGCCTTATGCATGTATGCTTGTGCGTGCTGTTGGTTTGCCCGATTGCTGTCTGTTCCACTTTTCACGTAGGGCAGTGAGGCGCTTTTTGTGTGATATTCACTGGCACAGGAGCGGAACATTATGGGGTGACCATTTGCCGTGAAGCTGGAACCGCGACTAACCAACTTAGGAGACCATGAAGTTGTATCTGTTCTTCCACATTTGAGTCCCATACGCGTTATTTGTCTTCTGGCTCTTCTGGCCCTCGCTCTCTGACATAAGCCTGGGTCATTGACATTGAGTTAAGTGACCGGGCATGAGAAAGAATGGAGATGAAAGTGGGAGACAGTAAAGTGACTGACCTGGCTATGAGAAAACAGCCAGTCCTGAGAAATAATGGGAAGGGTGAGGGTGGACCCCAGGGGATGGGGGAAGGACAGTCTAGTTTTGTGTGAAGTCAAGGGACTTCAGGACAGTTAATGTGTAGATGCCGAACTGGTCGATATTCTAAGGAGAAGCGGAGTTAGAGATCTCCGTGTTGTGTTGTTCTCCTAGTTGTGAAGACAGGCCTGAACCAGAGTGGGTTCTGTAGGGAGTGAGGGCCAAAACCCAGAGTGGGTTGCATAGTTGAGCAGTGGCTCCGACCCAATGTGTGGGTTGTATTGTAGGAGATCCAGCCGTGGATAGTAGCTGGATTACCTGTCTTGTGGATTTTGATATGAAGCAGGCTTGAGAAGGCATTGATGTGTGCTGGTTAAATTGTGAGGAGGATATTTATAGTCTATGGATTACATTGTTTCTGGATATATACATATGTTCCGCGAGTCTGTGTTATTTCTGTAATAAAGGATTATGTGCGCCAACTGAATCTTGGTTAATGACTGGTGAATATGCATTGCGGGGGTGAGTTATATTGCAAGACAGTTAGATATCTCCATTGACACACCATGAGTATCGTTACCTAAACAACGACCATCACACGACAATATCATGAACATATCATCGTAAGAACTTCGTGATATTATCATCAAGAACGACGTGTGACACTCTCCAATTTCTCGGTCTCCTCTCCATTCCCACGTCTTCTTCTCTTCGCTCTGTCTTCGCTAATTGTTGAAGATGAAATCAAGCTCAGAGCACGTACTCGGCAGGCGATATGGGAGCAGATTGCTAGTGAGCATCTGTTGGATATATCTCTAGGACTTGCTGGTGTGGTGGGAAACGAGCTGGAGAACGGACTGACTGGGCCTGCATTCCTTGGTAAGATAGTGGTGCAACTGTCGTGTGGTGGAGTCTTATGTATAATGCAGGAGAATAGTTAGAAGTTCCATCACGGCGTGGAGAGAAGGGTGCTGCAAGGAGTGACCAAAACTTGGGGGGGGGGGGGCAGACGGACACATAATAAGACTGCTACTGGTACCATCGGTATTGGGACTCTTCTCTGGCTGTTGCAGATGAGGACGGAGCATGTATGGGAATGTCCCGAGTGCTTTGATATCGGTTCTTGATTCAACCCAACCCTGCTTTGTGTTGATTTCGATGATATAAGCTTCAGCAGTTCAGAAAGCAATGGCAAACTACTGATCATACCACTGTCAGGCAAATCACAAACAGCCCCGGTAATCGTAACACTTGTTCAGATATCAACAAGCTCAAGTTGACTGCAGCTTACTTTAACTACATTCAGGTTGACATCTAAAGGTGCATGAAGAAGTACTTAGACTGCCACACTCCATACCACAGGTATGTCGGTAGCAAAAGCGTCCCAGAGGCATGAAATAGAATATTGCTTTGCTAGCAAATCCATTACGCGGAAAGTCCGAATCAAAAGCTCACTGTGTGGGCTTCATCAAAGGTTGAAAAAGTGTCATAGTGGCACGAAATGGAATATTGCTTGGATAGCAAATCCATTACGTGGAAAGTCCGAATCGAAAGCTCACTGTGTGGATGTCATCTGCAGATTGCATTCTTCTGGTTTCCGAAGGAATAGCCAGTGCTGACTGGAATGTTCAATATACGGAAGTGAGGCTAAGCAGCCATGTGCAGGACGTGACGATTCCTTGGGTGAGCCGAGTACCAGAGCGCCATATGTCGGCTCTACAATTATGGAAGCCTCCTTGGATGGCGAGGAATGCCCATGGTCTGCCCCTGCCTTCCCTTAAGGGCTGACGAGGATGTTTTCGGCTGTTCTAAATGGGCCAGCTGGGGTGGGGGATAACACCACAACAGAGAGAGTCAAACGTCCTAAGAAACCCCCGGGAAGGTTAACCTGGTCAACAAATGCCCGCAGAAGTCGGAAGTGTCTGCCTAACGGTGCAAGAACGCAGCTCTGCTGTAAATAGGCAATAACTCAATCATGTCCGAAAAAAAAGTCTCCGGATGAGCGCAGCAGAAGAAGAAGAAGAAGAAGTAACACTTGTTCATATCGAGGAGTGGCTGGCCAAGTAATTAGAACGCCGGGTTCCCATTCGCGAGACCAAGGTTCGAATCCTCGGTAAGGTTATCGGTGTTACTTATGTCTGAGGAAACAAATAAAATCCTAACCAGTAAAGTTTACGGTGACTGCATTAGTCAGGCGGCCTGAATTACTCAGGCTCAAGATATCCCTGTTCTACACCACAAGGATAGGCAGCAATGAAAGTTGTTTTAAGGAACCCATTTTCGTGTATCTGCCCAGAAGCCATCCCACCCTCGGAGGGCCAGCGTTAACACCGCATCGTAACTGACCGAGGGGAAGCCAGCTTCTTTCCCCGGCAGTCTTTACCCCCACCTGGGTGGCTAGCTATGACCTCTAGCCCAGTTGCTAGCGATAATTGTTCTGTCTTTGTCATCACTTGAGGTTTATGTATCGCTTGCAGACAACTCTGAGATGAGTCAAGAACTATAACACTCGGGGCATTCTCATCCGTGCTCCCTCCTCATCTTCAATAGCCAGGGAAGAGTCCCAAAATTAATGGTACCAGTAGCAGTCTGATTATGTATGATTATTCCGCCTCGTCTATCCTGAGTGTCGACCAAATCCTCTGGGCACTCCCTGCAGCTCTATTCTCTCCAAGCCGTGATGACTTATCTGTTCTAAAATATACACACGATCACACGTCTGCCTTATCGTGCACCAATACCCCACCAAGTGGCGCAGACCCAGCCAATCTGTCCGTCTGCTCGTTTCCCACAACACCAGCATGTCCTTGCGGGGTGGGAGGAGAGGAGGGGGGGGGGGAGAATTCAACAGATGCTCTCTAGTTTTGATCGTGGAATTGAAGCCTACTACAGTACACTGCCAGAAGCATGTCTATGTGAGGTCATAGTACTCAAAATAATGGACTTGTGGGACCAAGTGGAGTCAGCGCGGGAACAGACTGAGCACCCGTATGTTGAGAGAATGATATGGCGAGCGATCGGCAGGGGTTCTGGACGAATCTCAAAACTGAGAGCGAAGACCAGGAGAACTTTCAATCAGATGGCGGTTAGAACGATTAGCAGTATGACTCTTCGCTGGCTGTTAAACGGGGGGACGGAGAGCGTGTGGGAATGTCTTGAGCGCAGTGGTGTCGTTTCGCAGCTCAACGCAACTCAATTCAACACTACTCAACTCAACTCAGCTCAAAGCAACTCAACGCAACTCAACTCAACTCAACTCAATAGACCTTTGACACGTCTTAAACCAAACCGGGCACACGGTGCTAGAACCCGATTGTTATAGCCCAATCGACACTCGGTAGGTGGCGTTGGCAGTATCACACCGGCCATCTTGACTCCCCAAATCAATTCCCGGTACTCATTTTAGCCTGGGTCGGTCTTGGAGCCCAGGTCAATTAAATAAAAATTGAAATCGCCCGAACGTGGATCGAACCCAAGGCAGGCGAGTGTAGTCGCTCCGCCATGGCGGTTCCCAACGTGTGTTGTTTTCATGGAATACTTGCTGCACGACTCCATCAAAAGATACACTGAGAATCAATCAATCAGGTGCCGAGTCCACAATGAAAGTTGGCTGCAATTGATCTCTAACACTGTCTGCCTCTCGCCCTGACTGTAAATTCTGTCAGGCTGATGTTCGTCCATCTCTTAATTTTATCTTCCCATTTGTATCGTTGTCTACCTCTTGCTCGCTTTCCCCCAACCTCGCCCTCCAGTATGGTTTTTCTAATAGTATCGTGTCTTTTAACGTGGCCGAAATATTTCACTTGCCTCCTCTTTTTTTCGTTCATCAACTCTCTCTCTTCATTCCCAATTTTTTATAGAACCTCTGCATTTGATTGTTTTTGTTTCCACAAAATACGACATATTCGTCTGTATATCCACATCTTCATGGCCTCTAGGCGACTTTCTAGTTGCCTTCCGTGTGTTGTTCAACACACAAAGTAGTCGATTGTTAAAGTTTGCTGAAGCTATACTAATCAACCTCCGTAAGCCGTCCTTGTGTAAGTAGAAAGACATGTTAGTCAGTTTAAAATTACCGTGGTAGACAATCGACATTACTGTGCGAACATGTGTATATTTCAGTTTGAAGGATTTATCTAATTTATTCACGTAAGTTGTGTGATTTCTGCAGTATGTACCTGACGAGATGCAGCGAAATATGCCAGGCAATAAATCATGCAATCTATTGTTTGTGTCTTCGTTATTCAAATTCATCACGGGAAAACATTGTTTTGACTTTCTAGTTGCTTGTTCAATGTCCAGGCTTCCGCGCCATACAGTAGCGTTGACTATATTTTTATTTTTAATGCGTTGTTAATCTCTCTAGATGTTAATACTGATTTCATGCCGTTAAAAGCATTTTTGGCCATTCCTATTATCTTTTTGATTTCAATTCACTTTTCCCATCATCTGTTGTTATATGTCCAAGATAAGAGAAACTTGTTCTAGTATCTCTCCGTTGACTGTGATGTTCATTGATAAACCTTTTCTTTCCACGGCTAATTATCATAGATTTTGTCTTTTGGATGTTAATATCTAAGCCACAGTCTGCACTATCCCTTGTTTACTCGTTCCACTAGGTCTTGTAACTCTTGCTCGCTTCCTGCTACACGGTATCGTCAGCATAGCTAATATTGTTTATGATTCTTCCGTAGATGTTAAGTCAAGGCAGTTCAATTTGTTTGAAAATTCTTTCTGTATATAGGTTGAAGAGGCTTGGGGACAACACACATCCCTACCGTACTCCTCTTTTTATCTCTGAAAGATGGAAAGAGTGAGTGAATGAGGGAAATAGTGAGTGCGAGAGAGAGAGAGAGAGAGAGAGAGAGAGAGAGAGAGAGAGAGAACGATAGAGAGAGAGAGAGAGAACGATAGAGAGAAAGAGAGAGAGAGAGAGAGAGAGAGAGAGAGAGAGAGTGAGACAGTGGGAGAATGGATGTGTACGTGAGTAGTATATTAGGGCGTTTAGACACGTATTTTCCCTCGTCCACGGCGAGGCAGACCGAGGCAGGTAATATTTGGCGAGGGTGAAGTGTGTGAAAAATCTGGAAGTGTGGGAAAATCTGGAAGTTATTTTTGTTGGTTGGTGAATCTGGGGCGGGGTGTGACGGAACGGGGTAGTCTGTAAAAGTAATTAGTCGAAAGTAGGAAGAGTGGCGGAAAAAAGTAGTGTGAATCGTCGGTGCCTGTCAAATGTGTGAGGGGGTATGTGTTTAGTGGAATGTTAGACAAGTATGGGTGCTGAGGCAGAGGTGATTGTATAGAGTAGTGAAAACGTGTTGGATAAATTTCGAAGGGCGGGGTGTGACGGAACGGGGTGTATGGTCCCTGCCAGTGAAATAAGACAGTACTTGTAGTGATTATCATTAGTTGATAAGAGGTGTTATGTAGAGGTTCGCAGTCACTATCAGCTGAAAAAATAAAGATGGTCGTAGGAGTCTGGTGGACTGGGCTTAGTAATATATTGAGGGGATCGTAGTTCTGAGTGGATGGGGTGATGTCCGCCGTAGCATCAGTGGTGACGGTGGGGTTGTCGGTGTCTGCGGGGTCGGAGACCACGCGGCCTGAACTTTGATTGTCAATACACTTGACAGATGGTCACTTTCTTTGCTATTATGAATTTCAGGAGTTTTGTGTCGCTGTTTCTTTGCAGCTGGAAAAGTGGTTGTAATGATATGGTGGTGATTAAAGGGTGGTAAATTAGTGGTCAAGCAGTGGTCAACCAGTGGTCAAGGGAGGAAAATTTTAGGGAAAAGTGGTTGTAATGATATGGTGATGATTAAAGAGTGGTAAATTAGTGGTCAAATAGTAGTCAACCAGTGGTCAAGTGAGGAACATTTTAGGGAAAAGTGGTTGTAATGATATGGTGATGCTTACAGAGTGGTAAATTAGTGGTCAAGCTGTGGTCAAGCAGAGGTCAAGTGAGGAAATTTTAGGGAAAAGTGGTTGCAATGATATGGTGATGATTAAAGGGTGGTAAATTAGTGGTCAAGCAGTGGTCAAGCAGTGGTCAAGTGGTCAACTGAGGAAATTTTAGCGGAAAGTAGTTGTAGCGACATCGTGATGATTAAAGGGTGACGTCAGGTTTCTTGTTTGTGTATGTTTCTATTAACTGTTGTAATGCAGTCTTTGTGGCTGTGATTGCTGGGCATCCATAGAAGAGATGATCCTCTGTTTCTTGAATATTGTGTCTACATAGTTGGCATGGTTTTATTTGCTTGGATGTCTGTGCTACTCTCCCGGTTGTAGGGGTCATATTATAAATTAGCCTGCATGTTACTTCTTTGGATTTCGATGTGATATGTTTGTTGTGCAAGTTAGTGAAGGTACAACTATAGTCTGTCATATAATATTTGTATCCTCTTTTGATTCTCAGATGTAGTGGTGGGGCTTGTTGTTTCACTATATATTTGTATATCTGCTTGGTTGTCTGTTGTGTTACATGTTCATTGCCTTGAATTGCTTGCATACATGGTATGTAGAAGTGCGGTAGTGTGCCGTAATAGTGCGGTGTTGTTTTGTCTATTTTCTTAAGTCTGTGTAATCTAATTGCAATATAGTATAATGCTAGCGAGTGTTGATCTGGATGATTGATGATGCGTCCTATGTGGTTGATTCTTATTGCTTGAATTGTTGTGTGTAGGTCCTGTAAAGCTACTCCACCTTGTTTCTTATCTTGTATTAATGTTTTGTGTTGTATACTGTGAATTGTGTTGCTGAAGATGAAATGTCTGATGTGTTTGTTTATGTCTGTGATTGTTTTTTTTTTTTTTTTGGGGGGGGGGGGTCTAACACTGAAGCTAAATATATTATTTTAGGAATGATGAAGGTGTTTACAATTGTGCTTCTTACAAAAAGTGTTGATGTCTTGTATTTGTATCGTTGTAGTATGTCAATAATTTGTTGTGTCAGTGATTGCCATGTTTCTGTATGTGTTTTTCTGGGATCGGATAGAAATGTGTTATCTGTAACTGTTAGATCCGGGGGAATTCTACTTTATTCTTCCACTTCCCCAGACCCATTATTTTAGACTTATGTATGTTTATTTTGGCCCCACTTCCTTCACCAAACTGTCTGAAGGTGTGAAGTATGTTTGTTATGGAAGTTTTGGTTGTAGGGAAGAAAGCGGTGTCATCTGCATAAGCAATTAATTTCCGATCCCCTGACCCTTGTATAAATGTACCTTTAATGTTAGTGTCCTGTCTAATTGCTTCTAAGAGTGGTTCTAGTGTGAGTACATATAGGATTGGTGATAGTGGACACCCTTGTTTGACAGATCTAGTGATCCTGAAACTGGCAGTGAGTGAATAATTCACCAGTACCTTACTTTCAGGATTATTGTACAATATTTCTATCCACTGTCTATAGTACTGTCCTATGTTACAGTGTGCTAGTGTTTTGTGTAAGTATGAGTGTGAATTTCTGTCAAAGGCCTTCTCCTGGTCTAAGGATAAAAGGGAGGATTGACAGTCTTTTTGGTGGGTGTATGTAATGATATCTCTAATAAAGTGTGAATGTTGGTGTATGTTTCTGTATTGAATACTGCACTGTTGGTCTGAGTGTATGAGTGATAGCATGAACATTTTTATTTTGTCTGCAAGTGATTTTGCTAGAATTTTGTAGTCTGTTTAATAATGAGATGGGTCTATAGTTTTTCAGCTGTGTTTTGTCTGTGTTGTCTTTAGGTATGAATGTTATATATGACATGTTGCAAGTGTTTGGAAGTTCTTGTTTGTGGAAAGCTTCTTGGTAGACTTTTAAAAGGAAATTTCCTAGGATAGGAAAGAAGTGTTGGTAGAATTCTACAGTGAGTCCATCTGGTCCTGGTGTTTTGTCTTTTTGCATTTGATTGAGTGCATGTGTTATGTCTGATAATGTAATCCCTGTGTCTAGTGTGTCCCTATCTGTGTCAGACAGTTTCTTTATTGTAAAAACCTATGTTGTATTTGTGCGTTGGCGGGTTCTGCTGTATATAGGTCAGTGTAGTATTGTTGGAATGTTTCTAGTATACGCATTGCCTCTGTTTGTGTGTTTTCTTGCATGTCTGTTATTGCTCCTATTTGTCTGTTACGTTGAATGTTTTGTTCTAATGCAAGGTGTTGTTTACTGGGACTTTCTTCTGATATGTTAGTAAGTTTAGTTCGAAGGAGTTCACCTCGGAATGTGTGTTGCTGGTGTTGTTCTAATTGTGATTCTAGTGTGTGTAGGTGTAGTGCATTCCCGTCGGTCTGTTTTGTGAGTTGTATTGCTGTTTGTATGATATGTTCTTGTTGTAGTCTATCTTTGTTATGATGAATGCTAACTGTTGTGTTCTATAACGTATTGTATTCTTTAGTAAATTCCAAATTTGTGTTACGTTGTCGGTGGGTGCACTATTAGTGTATGTTAGAATAAGGTGTGTCATGTTTTGTACATAACCTGTGTTTTGGAGTAGTGTGTTGTTGAATTTCCAATGTGGTGATCTTTTTGATGGCCTTGTATTTGTAGTGTCTGTAGTGATATGTGCCCATACTGCTTTGTGATCTGTGTATTGTAATGTTACTTGTAGATGTTTTGTGTGTATTATGTGGTGTGTTGAAGGTGTGTATATTCTATCTAGTCTGGCAGATCTATTGTAAGCCCTATTTTTGTGTGTTGTTGCAATGTTATTAGGGTGCCTGTATCTGAAAGCGTCTGCTAAATTGTGTGTGTCTAAGGTATTCTGTAGTATATCCAGTTGATGTATTCCATTCCTGTCACTTCTCCTCAATTGTGTCTTGATTTCTGCTTTGCTTACCCCACGATATCCAAATCTGAGAGTACAAAATTGAAATCCCCTGCAAGGATAACATTTTGCCCTCTGTATGTTTGTATAAGTAAGGTGTCTAATTCATGGTAAACATTTGGTTGATGATTGTAATTAGGTGGTGCATGTATGTTCACTATGGTGTGTGCATGTATAGTGTTTTCAACATGTATTATGGAGATTCGTCCCTGGTTATCCGTGTGTGTTTTAATTATATCCCACCTGTGTGATGTCTGCAGAATAGCTGTTCCTGACCCGATTTTGTGTATGCCTAAACTAAAGCATGAATGTTTGAGGTCTAGCAGTGTGGTGATTGATTGATTGATTTAGGAACCGACATCACAGCATTCGGGGCATTCCCATAAGCGCTCCGTCCCCAGTCTCAGCAGCCAGCGCAGAGTTCCAACACTAATAGTTCCAGTAGCAATCTGATTAAATGTCCGTCTCGCCTTTCCTCTGAGCGTCGTGCGTCGGCCAGATCCCCTCGTCACACCTCGTTGCCTCATTCTTACCAGACTATGGTGATCCATTTGCTCCTCCGAGGTGTACACGTGCTCCCACAAGGCCGCAACCACGTCTGCCTTGTCATGCATCAATACTCCACCAAGTTTTGCCCAGCTAGCCAATCTATCCGCCTGTTCATTCCCCAGCACACCGGCATGCCCCGGAGAAAAGATCCAGGTGATGCTTGCTACCCGTGACCTCCGAAGCGAAGCAAGCCACTCTGTACGAAGCTTGCCTGTCCTCATCCCCCTCAGCATGCTTTCTGAGTCAGTTACAATCACAATGTGTGTATGTATCGTGTTCTCCATTCAGCGGAAAGCTGCACTGACTGCCTCCACCTCCATTCTTAAGCTAGATGTTGTGGCGTCATTGTCACAGAATGATGATAGTTTAGTGATTCCCAGATAAAATTAAATGTAACATTAATGGCAATATATGAGGAGAGTTAACAATCGAGTCTGTCAATCTGAGAGAAGGATAAATTGAAGGTTATTGACCGACAATATAAAATAGGGACAGGTGTTCGCAGAGGTCATTGACTGCCGATGTTAACAGATGAAGCAACGGAGGCTGGGAGACTTCGGGAACGGAAAACACCGCGGAGACGGTGATCAAAGGGGTCGGACACTTTGAGGTACTAGCGTCGGAGAATACAGGGAAACAGCGTAGGAACGGAGCGGACTGGAGCACGGAGCGCCCGGACGTATACGTGATTTCACTGAACTTTTGATGTTACGGGTACGGCAAATTTGATTGTAGATCAAACAATCAACGGGGGATTGGACACTCAATATAAATAGTGGAAAGGTAGTTTTATATTTAGTGTGCTACCAAACTGGACGGAAAGCTGGATTTATGTGTCCTGTAAATGAAAAGAAATATCCTCCCTTATAATGGGATAGAGTGCTTATGTGCGGATAAATTTCGATTCGGTGACTTACATTAATTCTATATATATAAGGTAACACTAATATTAGAGTAATATTAGCATAGGGAAATATGTGTTTGGGCTTAGGGTTTACTGTTGCTTTCTATTTAGTGAATAGTTTAGACTTTATTGAATTCTGCTGTTTATGTCAGAGTATTCTTTCGGAAGCTTTTTCATTACGGCTGGAGAAAGACAATCACATAAACAGTAATATGAAGCAGACTTAAATCACCTGATTTAATGTTTATTACCCAGGTTCCACTACACAGCCTGACATATCAAAGAAGATAAACCAGTACGGCTCTTGTACAGAGGAAGCAATGTTGATAATAACTGAAAGAACGTTCACTTTTATCAAGCACTTCACAGGTGCAGTGAAAATATGTCACTATAGCAAATTCAACCTAAACAGTCAATAAGAGGGGGTGACATAACGAATGCCAAGAAACATGTTTTGGTGACCCTCAGTGAAAGACCTTTATTCAAGCAGAGCAAATAGGCTAGAATATAGTGCAATTAGGTAATCACCTAAAAGAAACATTGAAGAACACGAGAACATTTAACATAGAAATAGACATTTATAAACAGTGGTAATGTGTATTCAGTGGTGGACTATACTACCTTCCAAAACAGGACATATCTGAACTTCAGTGACTTACCTTTATTGGATTATGTTTCTGATGATAAGACATTGACAATTGTTTTCAATAATTGGATTAAGTCAAGACTCAAACCGGAAAGGAGCATCCAGGGTGAGACCGTTCCACTTCTATGTGTAATGTCCGATGTTTTGGCCGTTTGAATATGCTAGAGAAACTACGAAGACTAACGTCTAAAAGTCCTATCTTGCAATCACAGTAACAGACACACACAACTACAGATACACATTCAATACATACAACTGACATAGTTTTCAACAATAAACAGGTTATTCATTGTTGGAGGAAACTGTTGTCAGGGTATGTTATGAAGGGGAGAGAGAGAAATATAGTGTATGAAAGACGGAAGGGAGGAGTGTAGACAAAAGTCATTCAATACTTCCAATAGTAGAAGGATATTAAAAGTGTGCTTGTCGAGACCACTTTCCTCCAGGGACGATTAGTTACAGTCATACGCCAGGCTCTCCTGCACTAAACGTCGACCAATAGCTTTTGCTTAGAATCCCCAGGCACCTCTCCTACCTCTCAACACCGAACCACCCGTGTAGATAATCACATCACCCGGGCGAGCATTATCCTGAATTAGTTGCTGGATTGCCACTTCCGTGGCCCCTGCTGGCCACTCCCTGCACTCCCGACTCAATATGATTATAACTCTGCACAAGTATGACTGCTCCGCTGGCACTCTGACCCACTCCTCTCCTCGCCTAATGTTCTCCAAGGGGCACACCTGTCTGATCGTACCCTCCGCCTGAGCCATCCATGATTTCCCTCTTATCAGACTCTGACCATTAACTTCGTCCATCGCCTCATGCAACTGGTGATCTGTGTCAGCAGCTACTCTGAGGTATGCCTTCGTCTGCATCACCTTGAGCCTACCTGCAACAGACGGCAAAACAAGGATGTAGCGCATACACACTACTGGTGTATCTCTGGTGCATCCCAGAATGACCCGCAAAGCTTCGTTCTGTATGCGCTCTAATTTCACCAGCTGACTCTTTGAGACAGTAAGCAGTCCTAGTCCATAATCAATCACTGAGAGGATCAAGTCCTGGTATAGTGTGAAGAGCATTCTCAGCTCTGTGTCCATTGCAGCCATAGTTTTAAGTGCATTGAGTCCCTTTTGAGATCTTGTCACAACCGTCTCCACATGGTCCTTGAAGGACAGACTCCTGTGAAATGTGATCCCCAGATACTTCAGTTTGTTCTGTCTGTTGACGCTTCTACCATCTATCGTGAGGCCTGGGGCATCATCTCTCACAATCCTGTTGTCCAGAGAGCACCACAAAACAGCCGCCTTTTCCGGGTGGATGACAGCACTAATTTCAATGCAACAGTCAATCACTTTGTCTACTGTCGTCTGTAGCTCCTGGGCTATTTACTCCCTATCTCTCCCCTGCCTATATGCAAGAACATCATCTGCAAATGTTAGTATCCTACCAATCCCTGGTGCTTCTAGGTTTGCAATCTTGCTCGTATACACATTAAAGAGCACCGGTGAGATTGAAGATCCCTGTGGCAGTCCCGGGGTTAAAATATATGGCTCTGAGGTCCATGCACCCAGATGGAGAGCAATCCGACGAGGATACAGGACGGCTGCTATCCAGTTCACCAACCATGGATTGACCCCCTTCACCATACGTGCGGTTATCAAAATATCATAGCGAACTCTATTGTACGCATCCTCGAGATCAAGCGCTGCCGCCATTGTTTCCTGTCTACTCTGGAACCCCTCATAAATGTCAAAGGCAAAAGTGGCTGCATTTGACCAGGTATCCTTTCCATGGCCTGTAGCTCCCCAGGCTTCTTGGAAGAAGCTTCCCCCTATCCAAAATATCCTGCAGCTTAACAACGACTATCTTCTCTAAAACCTTCCCAAATGTATTTTGAAGGGTGATGATCCCAATGCCGCTGAGCTTTGAATGATCCTTGAATGGTTTTGGGAGAGGGATGAGATAGCTATGTAACCAATCCTGCGGTACTGATGCTGTCCTAATGCTCTGATTAAAGCAATCGGCCATCTCCTTTAGGTCTACATCGCTCAAAATCTTCATGTGGCCATACCTAACCCCATCAGGCCCTGGTGCCGTGTCTTTTGCCTTTTTCATAATATGTTTAACATCTTCAACCCGTATGATGTCTTCATAATGCATATTCTCCATTGTGCCAGATAATTCCTCTCTAACTGCATCCCTGGTATCCGCATCATTATGATTGGTCTGCTCTAAAAATCTCTCAAGAAACGCCTCCCTTTTCTCTTTGTCTGTTGTCACGCGTACACCATCCTCTTTATAAATTGTTCCCACTGTCATAAGCCGATCTTTTCTTTGCATTTGTCTGTGCAGTTTCCAGAATTTTCGCAGTGTATTATCACCTCCAATCTCCTTCATAAAACATTCCCGTTTTACGTTCTTGGCCTCTGCAGCACATCGCTTGAAATCCCCCACCTTGTCTTTCTTGTCATTTTCCGCTGTGTCCACTTCCTCTCGTGAGCTTCGGGGTGTCTGTCGCACATTCCTTAGCTGCTTCACTGCAGCTCTCTTTGCTTTCCAGGCATGGCCTACTTCTGGGGTCCACCATGGGGGTTGCAAAAAAGGAGTTTTAACAGTCCTGTTGCATGCCCCCTGTCTGAGGCGTCCAAGCAGGCTCATGCCGGAAGGTCTTGCGTGCTCTCCCAGTCTTAACTTTCCTGGATTTAGAGATCAGGACTGAGCATGGCATGTGATCACTCCCATGGTCAGTCAATACAGTCCACTTTACACCAAGGACTGATGACTGGGAGACAAGTGCCAAGTCAATAGCAGTGTCTGCATCACCAGGCCTCACTGCCATTCTAGTCTGCCTACCATCATTTATGCAGACCACATCGGAGTCCACCATGGCATCCGCAAGGGCAATTGCCTGTCGGTTTTCTCCTCTGCTGTCCCAATCTCTGTTTCTCGCATTGAAGTCTCCACATATGAGTAGCCTCTCACCTGGTAATTCCTCCAATTCCTTAAGCCAGTCCCATTGTTCCTTTCTGACAAAGCAGTCCACTGTGGCATATACATTTATGATGTTCCAACTTAGGCCACCAATCCCCATTTGTATACCCTGGACCTCTCTTGCACTGTGATTCCACTAGCTCAAGTCAAGTACCACATGCTTCACTTCTTTCTTCATCAGCAGACCTTGCCCATGTCTCTTCTGTCCAGTCGGGTTTATATAACTGACGTACCCAGGGCAATGGTATTTGTCTCTATGGTGATATGTTGTGGGAATGTTTTTGAACATATATTTGTTTCTTGTAGTAGTATAAAGTCTGGTTTGTGTTTGTTTATTAGTGTGATAATGTGTTGAAAATTTGTACGTATACCACAAATGTTTAAAGTAATGTAGCCCTAGGAGGCCAGTAAACAAATGTTGTTTTCCCCACACGAGGAATTAGAATACATTCAACTAAAATAACTAGTGTAATTATTCTATTATAATTTAAGAAATTAATGTAGAACTCTAAAAGAGATTATAAAATGTTAGTAATAATGATTAAAAATACCTCTTGTAAGGAATCTAAAAGTATTATCCTTTGAATTATAATATCTGACTTCTGTATTCACCATTTAACTTCCACAAAATTAGCAGAGATTTCTAATTTAGTTAATAATATTATAGCTAATATATGATTTCTGTTTTTAAGTTTTAGTTATCTCCCTTATACGATTTTGATGTCATGATGTTACAGGAACTGAATACGAACTCTTTTAAGTGCCCTGGCCATACACGTTACATCAACACAACTGGGCAGGGAGGAAGACATGGGCAGGCTCTGGTGGTCAAGGACGGTTTACAGCATTCAATACTGGATATGAGTGGGTGGGGTCAGGAGCAGTGTTGCCATCCCCCTTTGATGAAAAAGCACTAAAATCGAAAAAAAAAAAAAGCACCTACTGTTTTTATTACAAATGTAACAAGGTAGCACAGTATAATTTATTATTATCACTTCATATTACAATGAAGTTTATTCCAGATCCGCCAAATCCCAATCAGAACTACTTTCGAGCCAAAAAAGCACCAAACTGCAATACTATTTTTTGGGAAATCACTAAATCAAGCACTGGTGGTATTCATTCAAAATGTTATAAAGTAGCACATTATAATTTATTATTATAACTGAATATTAGAATGAAGTTTATTCCAGAATTACCAAATCCCAGTCAAACAACTCCTCTTCAGTTTCTGTAGCTATTTCCTGTTGTGTTTGCACCTGCGATGATGAGGATGAGGAGGGTGATAGAAAGAAACATGTATATGCCTCCTGTGATCCAATTTGTCGCAGAATATCCTTAGGTAGTTTATAATCATGACAGCATTTGCCATATCTTTTCATTCCATATCTAATAGTCAAAACAGCTGTCAAACTCTTGATGCTAAGTCTATTCCGCAATTTTGATTTTATAACTCCCATCTGACTGAAAATACGCTCCATGTCTGCATTAGAATGAGGTAAAATGAGCACAGTTAAAGCTAAATCTGTAAGATCTAGGAAAGGATTTTCACCGGTGGCATCCCTGTATGAGGCTATTTCTGCCAGCCACATGTCAGTAGTGTTCTTAGATTTCAATTCCGATTTAGTTTTATCATCAAAGGTGTCGTTGCTGATAATTTCGTCAGTATTTTCGGTTTGTCTTTCCTTCTTTTTTTGGCGTTGATTTGGTTGGTGAGTTTTCTTCTTCTTCTTCTTCCTTAGTATTGCTTGTTGAGTTTGGGCTTAATCCTCGTAGTTGTCTTTTTCTGGTTTTGGAGTGGAAACAGTTGTAAAGGTTTCTTCTGTTTGCGTTTCCAGAATGTAGTTTTCGTGATTGTCTGTTGGCGTATCCGTTTGTTGTTTTTCTTGTTGTGTGGGCTGTTGTTCAAATTGTTTTCCGCGCTGTTCGTTTTGCTGATGTTGTGTTGGTCCTTGCCTTATCAGAGGTGGAAAATTTATTACATCTTCTTGTGCCACAACAGGCTTGTTTGTAGGTTTGGCTGGACATTTGTTGGACCAGTGGTCGTCCATACCACACACATGACAAGCAGTTCTCCTGCTGGGCAATGTTATCAGAATTTTGTGAGCGTTTTTGGTAGCCCCTGTTATGTTTAGATTTATGTAATGGGGGATGTCCTGGACGGGGTTACATAAGGCTCTCCATTTACCTCCAGAGTTTTTTTAGTGGAAATACCTCCACATTCGGGTCCCCAGTGGCAAGTACGGCGATTGCCTTAACACCCTCTATCTCCATTGCCGCTGGGATCCAATGCAAAGTAAGTTTTTGCCTTTCTTTGTCTACATGCTCCAGACAAATATTGATGTCCGAATTCGGTACTTGTAACTGTACCCGGTGTAGCCTATCGTACAGTTTGACATGCATGTCTTCTGTCAAAGTCACGAACCACCATGTCGGTGACTCATACCTGTGTAGACTGGCTATCGCACCTAGCGGCCCCGCCGGCCAGTCCAGCGAGTGCGCTCGCTATGAACGCTGGAGTCGACTTGGCCGCGGCTTCAAGGCCGGAGAGAGACACAACAATTGTACCTGAGCGGTGGAGCAGGTTTCCGTTGAGCACATCTGACGTCAGTGTTAGAGATGAACTTGTCATTTTCTATCAATATCCTTTAGAATAACACACTTGAAAGTTGATAAAAAATACTTGAATAATCCGTCACAGGGAAAATCTTTGTGCTTTGTCCGTATGTCAAATTATTCAATTTACAAGCAATGGAACCTCGGCTCCGTGGCCGAGGGGTTAGCAGCTTTCTCCGCTAACCCAGAATACTCTCGTCACGTGACGCGACGAGAATTAGCAGTGGTTCGAATCGCAAAAGTGACTTATGAGAGTATGGAGCCGGTCGCTCAGAAAGTCGTGGCGTGCTGATAAGCGTAATCTAGCCTAGGAATCAACACACAGCTGAAAGATGCTGGTGTTGACCGCAATATCCTGAAACAGGATGGAAACGCGGAAAAAAAAAACAAGCAATGGAACTGTTTATACGTTGTGCGTAACAAGTTTGGAGTTAAGCAAATAAAAATAGCCTCACCACAAGTATTTTTTTTTTTGCATATCCTTTACAGGACATCGCTGTCAACACCAGCATCTTTCAGCTGTATGTTGATTTCTTGGCAAGATTACGCTCAGTAGTTTGTCATTGCTTTCTGAGCGACCGGTTCACATACCCCGTAAGTTACCGATGCGATTCGAACCACTGCTGTTTCTTACCGACATCATGTTACCCACGAGAGTATACGAGATGACGGAGAAAAGTCATAACCTCTAATCCACGAAGCCGGTGCTGTCACCACAAGTATTTTTTTTTTTTTTTTTTTTTTGCCAGGTTGTATTAGGATTTATTGTGTAGACAAATGAACATCGTAAACTTGATTAGAGAAATTAGACGTAGACAGTCAAAATTTTTTGGGCATGTTATGAGAAGAAATGGATTGGAGAACTTAGTGACAACTGGCAAGATCGAGGGGAACAGATTAAGAGGAAGACCGAGAGGAAAATACCTGGATGGCTTGGCTACATGGCATGGACGAGACAGGAACACTGAGCTAATCCACGACACTGGTGATCGAGTGAAATGGCGAGTCATGACCGCCCACGCTTTCCGGCATGGCACATGATTGATTGATTGATTGATATGAAGTAATCAGATCCTTTGTAATGTTCTACTGAAGGCATAATTCTGTAATGAAAGATGCCTTGGAAGCACTGTGATGATTCTTTAGTACATTAATGTGGTACCTGGGATGCAGAGGGGCTGGTGTGCCATGGTTGGAGTTTTATACTGATGAAAACCTCTTTCCATCTACCCATGGGACATCCTGGACAAACACAAGTTTGGCTAATGACAGGAGGATTGATCATTGTATAGACCTGCACCGGTCAGAAAAAAAACAATCCTGCCTCTGCCAAGGATTGAACCTGGATCACTGTCTCGACAGGCATGCACACAATCCACTATACCACTGCTGCTCCAGCATAATTAACAACCACTATGTATTTCAAGGCAGTCCCCCTGTTTAGATTTTGTAGAGTTTTTCAGTTGAAAGTTGGAAAATGTCAGCTTGATAAAGCTGTTCTGGTCAGATGTTGTCATGTGATGTGTTCATGTCCGATTGTATAATACTGTTTTTATTTGTTCTTGTCGCGTGCCTGATTTGTTCTAGATGATCTCCATCTTCATCTTCACCCTCACATCACGATGTCAGCCATTATCGCGCAGGGCAAAGAATGCGCGACTCACCAACGGAGCGAGAGCGGCAACAACAGCATAGTAGCCACAGGCGCTACACTCGTAGACGCCGCTCTTCCAGAAGAGCTAAATTCTATTTTCCCCCTTCAGTTTATAATTCTGTTATCATACCTTACAACTGTACAGATTTTAAAAAGTAGTAAATCATGCATATTCATAAAACACACACAGGATGTTTCAACTGTAAAATATACATCAATATGTACACATAAGTTTGTACATCAGAGACAAATTGTTATAATCAGACAAATTTTACAACCATGCAATGTGCTTGGGATATTGCACAGCTAAAACATAGTAACAGAAGACCTATTTTAAATATATACATCTTTGTTAACACCCATGCCATCTTTAACTAAAACCTATAACAAGTGGTATTAATATACACGCTTCAATAGTCTGTGTTCAGTTTTGAAACTCTAGATGTATGAATATTACACACTTAGAAAAAACATCAATGAAAGTTGAATTACTGAACTTGTATACGCTTCTCCTCACCCTTATAAAACAGCTGATCACCTCTGCAAATGTCCTGCATTTTCAGATACTGAGAGTAGCTAAAACTGTTATCTGCAAGTGGCTAACTCACTGCAGGGTTTCCTGAACCAGTTGCATGTCCATAAGAAATGGGTTTCCTCAACCAGTTGTATGTCCATAAGAAATGGGTTTCCTGAACCAGTTGCATGTCCATAAGAAATGGGTTTCCTGAACCAGTTGTATGTCCATAAGAAATGGGTTTCCTGAACCAGTTGTATGTCCATAAGAAAAGGGTTTCCTGAACCAGTTGTATGTCCATAAGAAATAGGTTTCCTGAACCAGTTGTATGTCCATAAGAAATGGGTTTCCTGAACCAGTTGTATGTCCATAAGAAATGGGTTTCCTGAACCAGTTGTATGTCCATAAGAAATGGGTTTCCTGAACCAGTTGTATGTCCATAAGAAATGGGTTTCCTGAACCAGTTGCATGTCCATAAGAAATTGGTTTCCTGAACCAGTTGTATGTCCATAAGAAATGGGTTTCCTGGACCAGTTGTATGTCCATAAGAAATGGGTTTCCTGGACCAGTTGTATGTCCATAAGAAATGGGTTTCCTGAACCAGTTGTATGTCCATAAGAAATGGGTTTCCTGGACCAGTTGTATGTCCATAAGAAATGGGTTTCCTGGACCAGTTGTATGTCCATAAGAAATGGGTTTCCTGAACCAGTTGTATGTCCATAAGAAATGGGTTTCCTGAACCAGTTGTATGTCCATAAGAAATGGGTTTCCTGAACCAGTTGCATGTCCATAAGAAATGGGTTTCCTGGACCAGTTGCATGTCCGTAAGAAATGGGTTTCCTGAACCAGTTGTATGTCTATAAGAAATGGGTTTCCTGAACCAGTTGTATGTCCATAAGAAATTGGTTTCCTGAACCAGTTGTATGTCCATAAGAAATGGGTTTCCTGAACCAATTGTATGTCCATAAGAAATGGGTTTCCTGAACCAGTTGCATGTCCATAAGAAATTGGTTTCCTGAACCAGTTGTATGTCCATAAGAAATGGGTTCCCTGAACCAGTTGTATGTCCATAAGAAATGGGTTTCCTGAACCAGTTGTATGTCCATAAGAAATGGGTTTCCTGGACCAGTTGTATGTCCATAAGAAATGGGTTTCCTGGACCAGTTGCATGTCCATAAGAAATGGGTTTCCTGGACCAGTTGTATGTCCATAAGAAATGGGTTTCCTGGACCAGTTGTATGTCCATAAGAAATGGGTTTCCTGGACCAGTTGTATGTCCATAAGAAATGGGTTTCCTGGACCAGTTGTATGTCCATAAGAAATGGGTTTCCTGAACCAGTTGTATGTCCATAAGAAATGGGTTTCCTGAACCAGTTGTATGTCCATAAGAAATGGGTTTCCTGAATCAGTCAGTTGTATGTCCATAAGAAATGGGTTTCCTGAACCAGTTGTATGTCCATAAGAAATGGGTTTCCTGAACCAGTTGTATGTCCATAAGAAATGGGTTTCCTGAACCAGTTGCATGTCCATAAGAAATGGGTTTCCTGAATCAGTCAGTTGTATGTCCATAAGAAATGGGTTTCCTGAACCAGTTGTATGTCCATAAGAAATGGGTTTCCTGAACCAAAATTGTATGTCCATAAGAAATGGGTTTCCTGGACCAGTTGCATGTCCATAAGAAATGGGTTTCCTGGAACAGTTTACTTTAGTTCTTCTGGATTACATCATGGACACCCCCCCCCCCCCCCCCCCTTACAAACTTTTCTACTCCTAACCAACTTAGCGATCGTGGTGCCAACAGGTATTTTTTTTTTCTCTCATTGTAATTAGGTTGATAATAAACAAAGTGGAAGCAAGCATAATCGGGTTCACTTTTTAGCAAACTGTTTATACGTTGTGAAGAGAAACCAGAGTAATAATACCAGGGCGTCCATTGGGAGACAGTCGTTAACATCGTGCACGGAACTCGCAGTGTTGAAACATTGTATATATTGCATTAACAAGTACATTTTATTATTTTTAGCAGCAAAAGTATTTTAAACTTTAGGAAGTCATATCATTGTGTTAAATGTAAATAGATCATGGCATTATATTAAACATTTAACAATTAATATAACTAATTGCTTCTTTATAAAAACGTTTGCGAGTTATGTCCCTTGCAAACTATAACATGAATATTATGTTCCCGTGAAAAAGAGGTATTTGTTTCCCCTTACATTTCGCTTCAGTTATCAGTTATCAGTTGGGGTATCTTCATTGCACTCGGACATGTCCATGGTGCTCAGATCTTCCCCCCAGCATGCATCAGCGTCCGGTGGCTAATAGTGCCAGTTCTGTGTTGGTTGACGAGGCGCCTTGTTTTCCCGATGTACCTCTCTCGTTTTTTTCCCGATGTACCTCTCGTGTTTGGCCGTGCCGATTCTTACTCCCAAGTCTTTCATCCTAACAGCGATGTTGATTCACTGACGTCAAAGTCCCCTGTTCTCGCCATATCTTTGAGGACGTTAATAACATCGGCACGATCCATGGGCTGGCCATCTACAGGGGGTGCAGAGCCAGCCAGTTTGTCAGCTCGTTCATTTCCCTCGACTCCCGCATGTCCCGGGACGAAGATGAAGGTGACTTTACGGACAGCAGACTTACGCAGCGACTCAGTCCACTGTCTACGTACAGATCCAGCTTCGACCTTCCGAATCATGCTCATTGAATCACTTAGTACACACACGTTGGTATAATGCTGTGATTCCAGCCATATGAAAGCCTGTGTAACTGCCATCACCTCCATCGTCATGCTGCTCGTGGTCATAGAGTGGGCACCACTGGATTCTTGAACGGTTCGGCCCGCTGAACGGGCTGTAAATGCCCACGCACTTCTCTGCTGCTTTACAACAGATCCATCTGTATAGATGAGCACTTCGGGGCTATCTGAGTGTTCATAGATGAGCGCGTTGACCTCTGCATTGACAGCGACAGGGTTCTGCTCTCTGCACCGTCTGTCGAGTGTGATAATGCAGGAGAAAGTTCACTTAAAAGCTGGAGGCACCGGCACCCATTCCTTGCCGGGGTTGATACTGGTAAGACTGCAGACCTGTCTGACGACATCTTCCGCCCGACCCATCCATGATTTGCTCCTCTTTAGCCTGTCGCCCTTTTCTCTGAATATAGCATCATGCAGAGGGTGCTGCTCATCTGCACTTATTTTTAAGTATGCACGAGCTCTCCAGATCTTGATCCTGTGTTCCATTGTCGGGAAGTCAAGAAGGTATCTCATTGCTACACAGCTGGTGTCTCTCGTGCAGCCCAAAATGATGCGCATGGCTTCGTTTTGTAAATTTCGCTTACCAAGTGCAAAGGCCGTCGAGAGCAGTGTTGACATCCTCATTTGATGAAAAAGCACCAAAATCGACCCAAAAAAGCACTAAGGAGCACCAAAATTTTTTAGGAAGCACCAAAAAAAAAAAAAAGCACCAACTGATTTTATTACAAATGTAACAAGGTAGCACAGTAACACATAATTTATTATTATCACTTCATATTCCATCCATCCATTGGCACCTTGCCGTCTTGACAGACAATAGTTTGTGCTTTAAAAAGGCATAATAACTTTTAACTATGGCGGTAGCGAGTGTGACTGATAAGGCCAATTTGCGCTGTAAATGTCCGTTCACAGTGGGTGCATCTGAACACGTGGTCATTTCCACCATCATGCACCATCTTACGTCTCAAACGCTTGGTGTGTGACTTTTCTGCAATAATTTTCTCCTTTTACTTTATTCCATTTCTGATATTTGCCCTCCGTGCAACACGTTCAGCGGCGACTTGCTCCCAATGTGCATTATCAATGCCTGTATCAATCATGTCCCGCTTACACACATCTTTGTATCGTAGTAGAGGCCGACCCTGAGATCTCTTACCCATCTGTAATTCACCAAAAAAGATATCCTTTGGTATTCTACCATCATCCATCCTCCTAAGATGTCCTATCCATCTAAGTCTACGAAGACTGAGCATGGAATAAACTGTCACACAACCTGATCTTTCCAATACTTCAGTATTTGTGATTTTGTCTTGCCACTTAATACCAAGAATTCTTCGCAGACACCGCATATGAAAGCTGTTTAAATTGTTCTCTTGGTGTGAGTAAGTTGTCCAGGTTTCACTGCCATAGAGAAGAGTACTAAGGACACGACACAGGCTTGATAGACAAGGACTTTTGTTTTGGCAGTAAGCTTCCTGTTCTCCCAGACTCTTTTTCTTAACCTGTTCATTGTTGTTGCTGCCTTACCAATCCGGATGTTGATTTCCTGATCTAGGGATAATTTGCTATTTACCACTGATCCTAGATATGTAAAATGGTCTACTATCTCTAGTTCGGCGTCGTCAATAAAGATTGATGGTACCCCATGTGCACCTTGTGACATAATCTGTGTCTTCATTTTGCTAATTGTTAAACCAAATTCAGAACAAGCATTGGAGAATGCAGATAGTAGACATTGCAATTCTTCCTCAGAGTGGGTCGTAACTGCAGCATCATCTGCAAAAAGCAACTCTCTGATCAGTACCCTCCTAATTTTGGTCTTAGCCTTCAATCTCTCAGCATTGTAGAGGCCGCCATCTGAGCGTGAGTGAATGTATATATCACCATCCTGATCACGAAATGCATATTGAAGTTTATTCCAGATCCGCCAAATCCCAATCAGAACTACTTTCGAGCCAAAAAAGCACCAAACTGCAATACTATTTTTTGGGAAATCACTAAAACAAGCCCTGGTGGTATTCATTCAAAATGTTATAAAGTAGCACATTATAATTTATTATTATCACTGAATATTAGAATGAAGTTTATTCCAGATCTGCCAAATGCCTGTCAAACAACTCTTCTTCAGTTTCTGTAGCTATTTCCTGCTGTGTTTGCTCCTGCGATGATGAGGATGTGGAGGATGATTGAAAAAAACATTTATATGCCTCCTGTGATCCAATTTGTCGCAGAATATCCTTAGGTAGTTTATAATCACGACATCATTTGCCATATCTTTTCATTCCATATCTAATAGTCAAAACAGCTGTCAAACTCTTGATGCTCAGTCTGTTCCGCAATTTTGATTGTATAACTCCCATCTGGCTGAAAATACGCTCCACGTCCGCATTAGAATGAGGTAAAATGAGCACAGTTAAAGCTAAATCTGTAAGATCTTGGAAAGGATTTTTACCGGTGGCATCCCTGTATGAGGCTATTTCTGCCCACAGTCCAAGTGTGTCAGAGGTCTGTGTCCACTGCAAAAGATGAAGTTTTCTCCACTGGAAATCGATGCGGGTGAGAGTAGCTGCTCTTCTACAAACATTTTAGCAAGATCCAATATACAGGGCTTCATTGGCTGTAGACATTCACTGCCACTAAGACATGATATGGACTGCAACACTCGAACGTTATCGGGTGTACGTAAACGCAGCTGTGTCAATAGCTCTATTAAAAACTGGATGCACCTTCCACGAATTTCTTTCTCATCGGGAAACTTGTAGTCTGCTATTTCTTTCTCAAACTCATAACCTAGATTGGGATTAGGATCTAAATAATCTTGAATATCATCACTTTCTGTTATTTTTTTCCCAGGAATAGCAATCTTTGAACTGATAGAATCAATGAGCTGGATAAGATCGCTGAGTAGTTTTGTTGGATCCTGTATATCTGCTTCGAATTTCTTATTCACACTTTGAACTTCTCCGAGAATATGCTTGAGAAATATGAGATACACATAGTTTTTCATGTTGCTAAACATATAATGTAGAAGTTCTGCTGTATAACAGCTTTCGCTGAGTCTTGCTACATCAAAATGAGTTCTGAGCTCGACCCACTGCTGCAATATTCTGACAATGGCAGATAGAATGGACATCCATCGTGTCTGGCTTAATTGAACAATCTTTAGCGGATGTTGTCCATCATTTATTGAAGCAAAAAGCTCCCTGTACTTTGCTTGACGAAGACTTGAGAAAACCAGTTATATGTTTCTCTAATCATGAACTCAATGTTCCTGGGCAGACAAGCAGCTGCAGCCTGTGACACTGTCAGCTGAAGGGAATGACATACACACCTAATTAGTACCAGATGAGGAACTTCGGATTTTAATTTTGTATATACTCCATTCTGTGTTACAAGTAGTGAAGTCAAAGAAAAATATTCACTGTGATGTAAAATTAAATATGAATATGCATCTTTACCTTATATTCCTTTTTATGCAAATGGGGCGTGGAAAGGAGTTGGCAATTCCAAATTTCTTGTATATTATAACAGTATTATCGGTTGCTTGTCTTAAATAGAAATGGTTATGGGTTGATTGGCTATAATAAAATGGGTCACAGCTTGAAGTTTGGGAAGCGTTGGCATGTCTTCCTCTACTGTCGTCTTCTTCTATTCCTCCATTTACTTCAGTGAAGTGTTGGGAGAGATGTAAAGATCTGTTATGCGCTCTTTCTAATGCATTTTGTAAGTTAGTATTCATTGACATGTGCAACTGCAAATATAAGCTTGTTCTGTCAGCAAACGGAAGATACAATGAAAATAGGGGGTTTCTTTCAGTCGATAATTAAGTTTAGTGTAAACATGCATTGCTGCTAGTTTTGTGTTCAATCAGTTTTAATATAAAGCGAAAATATTCCAGTTTTCATTGTCTTTAAAAGTGACATATTTAGATATTAATTGGAGAACTCTTTGAGGCCAGTAAGACAGTTCATAAATAAACAAATATATTGTTTTATGTTGTCTAGTACCTCCTCTAGTCTCTACTTCTTTCTTCTACTTATATGACAGCTAAACAATACACTTGTTGTTGTTGTTTTGTTTTTAAAAAAAAAATAGATATTTAGATGTTATGCATCTATTCCGGTTCCCTGGCCGAGGGGTTAACAACTTTCTCCATTAACCCCGTATACTCTCATGGTTGACGTGAGCGCACGAGAATTAGAAGTGGTTCGAGTCACGCCAGTGACTTATGAGAGTATGGAGCCGGTCGCTCAGAAAGTCGTGGCGTGCTGATGAGCGTAATCTAGCCTAGGAATCAACATACAGCTGAAAGATGCTGGTGTTGACCGCAATATCCTGAAACAGGATGGAAACGCCGGAAAAAAAATTGCCTTGATTGCTCACTACACTTATTATCAAATAAACACCTATTTGAGCAATGAGTAGGGGACATAAACAGATAAAGTTATGATAAAGGAGTTGAGTTGAGTTGAATTAAGAACCGACATCACTGCGCTCAGGACATTCCCATACGTCTTCCGTCCCCTCGTTCAACAGCCAGCTAAGAGTCATACTACTAATCGTTCCCACCGCTATCTGATTAAAAGTTTTCCTGGTCTTCCCTCTCAGTTTTGAGATTCTTCCAGAACCCCTTCCGATTCCCCGCAATCTCATTCTTTCCACATATGGGTTCTCAATCTGTTCCTCCGCCTTCTCCACCTGATCCCACAAGCGCACGACCACCTCCCCCTTGTCCAAAGGCAAAATTCCACCAAGAGGTGCATTCCCTGCTAGCCTATCAGCCTTTTCATTCCCCCGTACACCCGCTTGGCCAGGGCAAAATACCCATACAATTCTCACGATCTGTGACCTCTGAAGCGACGAGAGCTATTCCACACGAAACATTCCTTTCTCCGCCTTGCTAAGCATACTCTTTGAATCCGTAATGAATACAACGTGTGTTGCAGTAGTCTCCTCTAGCCACCGGAATGCCGCTGTTACTGCTTCCACCTCCATTCTCATGCTGGAGGTCGTAGTCTCATATGCCAGACTCTCCTTTTTCAAGACTCGCCCATTAGCTTTTGCAATAAATCCCCAGCCACTAGGTCTGTTCTCACCACTGACCCATCGGTGTAGATGACTATGTCACCTTGATGTGTGTTGCTTTGGATCAGCTGTTGCACTTCAAACTCAGTGCGGCTCGCTGTTCATTCTCTGCAATCACGACCCAGTGTTATTATTACATTGTGCCAGTCCGTCATGTCTTCCGGAACTTCAACCCACTCTCTTTCACGATTGATGGTCTCTAGGTCCCATACCTGACTTATAGAAAGTTCTGCCTGTGCCATCCAGGACCTGCCTCGTATTAGTCTGTGACCCTTAACCATATCCATTGCTGCATGCAGCGGGTGATCCCTGTCTGCGGCAACTCTCAGGTACCATTTGGTCTGAAGGACCCTATGCCTATCCGTCATTGTTGGTAGCGCCAGAATATGCCTCATGCATATAATTGGTGTGTCCTTTGTGCACTCCAGGATTACCCGCATGGCAGCATTCTGTATGCGCTCCAACCTTTCAAGCTGGCTTTTTGATACTGTCAGCAGCCCCAAACCATAATCAATGACATAAATTATTAACTGCTGAAAGAGCCTGTGGAGGATGTGTGGGTGGGTGAGTGTGTGTAGGTTGGGGGATGGATGGGGAATGTGTGTGTGTGAGTGGATGCGGGAGTGTGAGGGGAGATTGTGTGGGTGGGGAATATGTACAAGGAGGATGTAAGTAGGGGATTTGTGGGTAGGTGCAGGATTTTCTGCAACCACTCTTCTTTGGCAATTCTGCACGTGTGAAGTATTTCTATGTCTATTAATACATACTCAGGAGCGGGGGGCGCAAACTACGGCCATTCGGCCGCATGCGGCCGGGCAACTGATATTATGCGGCCCTTGAGGACATTAAGAAACAAAATAGTTTTTAAGTTATTTTGTTGAATTTTACAGAATTTCATGTACCGTTATTATTGTTTTAACATTTTTGATAAAATTTCTTTCTAATTTTCTATTTTTTTTTTTTTTTTTTGTAAACAGTCCTTGACCTTCGTAATGTAATGTTAAATGCGAATTTATCGATTTGAATATAGAGAAATATTTATCGACATGTAAAAATTTATTAAAGTTGATTTTTATGAAAAACGTATATTTCTCCGGTGAACAAAATGATATATTTTGCAAGAAAATATTAAATTAAAATTTTTTTCGCAGGTCCGCATGGCCGAGTGGGTAAGAACGCGTATTCTTAAACAATCGTTGTGCTGATGCCGAGGTTAGGGGTTCAACCCCTACACCGGACAGCTGGACTAAAACGGTGACCTGAGCATGACACCAGAGCATGACAGTCATTTCAAAACTTTTACATGGTCCTCGACCATGTCTAATTTGTTATAAAATATATACAAATCTTCTACTTTATGTCTGCTGTTAGCGCATATACTTGTATTATTCAGAGGTTTGCCATGGAGTTTCACTCTAATAATACTCTATTTGAGATTGTCCAAAATCCTTTAACCCGTCCTAGCACTCGTTTGATCCACAATTATACCATCTCCCCTTTTGTAGTCCCTTCCTGCTGAGTAAACAATTCTATACTTATGAAACATTTTTCCTCTGCACCTGGCCATCGCATTAAACTAATCTTTAATAAAGTATAGATGTGGGTTTTTGTTTACTTCTACAGAGCGTTCAATTAATGTTCTAAGCATATATACAGCATTTATTGAACCCTCTTGCCTTCTACAAAACCAAATTGTTCTTCTCATATTTCTATAACCATTATAATTGCTATCTCTGGCTGTTTTTCTCTCCATCAGAATGGATTATGCTGTTTTTCTCTCCATCAGAATGGATTATGCTGTTCCTCTGAAGTTATAATGCCCTCTGGTCTCAGATAAACTTAACATATGAATAGTCAGTATTCTCATTTCTTTCTTAATGTTATCAATGTTAGGGATCATCATCATCATCATCATCATCATCATCATCATCATCATCATCATCATCATCATCATCATCATCACCACCACCACCACCATCACCATCACCATCATCATCATCATCATCATCATCATCATCATCATCATCATCATCATCATCATCATCATCATCATCATCACCATCATCATCCACTTCTGCCGTGGGGAGGAATAATTTGCGCTTCAGCGCCCGATGGGCGGCACTAGATAGTGTCATTCCGTGTGATTGTACAATGTCTTTGATGTCGTCAATCCATTTTCTACTTGGACATCCTCTTAGTCTCGTCGCAGATGATCTTTGATGAAAAGCCAGTGATGGTAGCTGTTGGTGTTGCATTCTAACGACATGGCCAAACCACTTGATCTTCTGTCTTTCAATAAATGTGGCACAAGGTGTTGATCCCACTGTCTGTCTGATAACAACAGTTCTTACTCGGTCTCGGATTGGTAAGTTGGTAGCTCTCCTCAGTCATCTCATTTCGCAGGTGTTGATTTTTCGAAAGTGTGATTTGGATAAAGTCCAAATTTGATTTTGGTAGCATAGGGTTGATGTGAATATGCTGTTTATTATATGTCGTTTTGCGGACATGGGTATATTTGGATGTTTCAGTAAGGGTGATAGTTGATATGTACGTGCACTACCACAGTGGTTCTCAACCGGTAGAGAATTCCTCCCCAGGTAGGAATTTTAGGGTTTCCAGGCGGGAATTAAGATTATTTCAAGTTCGCGTTAATACAAGAACTGATTACTGTACATTGTTTTTTTACTACCATACTTTACGTTTCTGTACTTCTTGCCCTTCTGAAATTCATTTTATAAAGTAAGTAGACCCACAAATCACGTTTTATGTAGACGTCTAGACTTGTTCTAGTATCTGTTATGAAATTTAACTTCCATTTTTATGTATACTGTGTAGGGGCGGGGATAAGGTCGGGTGGGGGGATTTATAGGGAGGAAATACAAAAAAAGGGGGGGGGGGAATGACATTCTGAAAATATGGTGAAGGGGTGCACGAGCCAACAAAGTTTGAGAACCACTGCATTTAGCATTTTGACATCTGATTTCGATTTCTCTGTTCAATCTGCCATCTTCTGTGATCATACTTCTAAGATATTTGAATTCTTTAACTTGTTTCAGAGTTGTGCTATTTATCTGTATACTTAGTGGACCAGGCGATCTGCTAACTTGCATTACTTCGGATTTGGCTGCGTTTATGCTCGTATTGTATTTGCTGCATGTTAAACTCAAATTATTAATATGATTTTGTAGTCTGCCCTCATCGCTGTAAAACAGGCACTGATCGTCTGCACTTAGAAGTTCATTTATTTAATATGAATCAGTTGTTTCATTTGGAGTAAAGAGTTCTAGAATTTCTGAATCTGTTCTGTCAAGACTTGCTTCTTTGGATAATCTGTCCATGTAGATATTAAATAGCAGAGGAGAGAGCACACATCCCTGTATCACTCATGTATTGACTGTGAACATATCTGATATAACTTCTTGTGTTCTTACTGCACTTTGGCTCGAGTGGTACATAGTTATGATGTTTTCAAGCAATTGTCCTTGCATCCCATAGACTTCAAGATGACCCATAATCTGTATCTGTCTACTCTATCGAAAGCCTTTTACGGATATGTGTGGTTATTTTCCTTTAAATTTTATGTAGCCCTCGGAGGCCAGTAAAAATGTTTTTTTTTAAATCGTTTATTATGTACATAAACAGTGTCTTTTTACATTTGCGAATAGAGCGTATACATTCATGCACATGTGACATTATATTCTTGGCATGGTGTAGTAATCATTTGCTCGCATGCATACCAAACCATTTAATTGAAACTTTCACACTGCAGGCAACCTCATGCAAGCTTAGTTTCTTGTAAACAAGTTCAATAGTTTTGATGAATCACAAGCACTCCCCTTAATCACAAGTGCAAAGGATTTGTTTGCGGCGGGCTGGGCTGAGACCAGGAAAGCTGTCAACAAAGATGGAGAGAGGGGGGAGAGGGGAGAGAGAGGGAGAGAGAGAGAGAAAGAGAGAGAGAGAGCGTAAACAGACTGAAATTTGTTCAGTTCGCTACACAGGATGGCAAAATTACCACCACTTCAAAGAGTTTACCTGAGCTGGCCTCTGGCGAAGGTCAAACCTCGGTCGACAAGACCACTGACTCAGAAAGGGCACCCTCCCATCGTTCTGTCTAGGTTGGGCCAATAGACTCAGTAACAAAGAAGGAACATGTATTCCCTTCATGATGGCTTTATACAGATTAGTTATTTGGCCCTTTGTTCCCCAATGATTGAGCTTAGTGGTACACATTAGGAGTATAGAATTATCTGTGAGAGTGTGTGTTTGAACATATATATTATGGAGTGTGAACTTGATGGGAGTGGCGCTTGCTTAATCTGAGAATAGCTGAAAAATTTTCTGTTGAAAATGTGTGATAGTATGTGTGAGCGTATTGTGTGGTAATTGTGTGTGGCCGAGTTTCGACTAGACCAATTATGTTTCTATACTCCGCTAGTGCTACAAGTAGTTTAGTGTATTTGTATTTTGTGGTTGTAGGTATTGTGTTTAGGAATATTGCTTTGTATACGTCAGTTTTCTTGTTTGTGTATGTTTCTATTAACTGTTGTAATGCAGTCTTAGTGGCTGTGATTGCTGGGCATCCATAGAAGAGACGATCTTCTGTTTCTTGAATATTGTGTCTACATAGTTTGCATGGTTTTATTTGCTTGGATGTCTGTGCTGCTCTCCCGGTTGTAGGGGTCATATTATAAATTAGCCTGCATGTTACTTCTTTGGATTTCGATGTGATATGTTTGTTGTGCAAGTTAGTGAAGGTACAGCTATAGTCTTTCATATAATATTTGTATCCTCTTTTGATTCTCAGATGTAGTGGTGGGGCTTGTTGTTTCACTATGTATTTGTATATCTGCTTGGTTGTCTGTTGTGTTAAATGTTCATTGCCTTGAATTGCTTGCATACAAGGTCTGTAGAAGTGCGGTAGTGTGCCGTAATAGTGCCGTGTTGTTTTGTCTATTTTCTTAAGTCTGTGTAATCTAATTGCAATATAGTATAATGCTAGCTTGTGTTGATCTGAAAGATTGATGATGCGTCCTATGTGGTTGATTCTTATTGCTTGAATTGTTGTGAGTAGGTCCTGTAAAGCTACCCCTCCTTGTTTCTTATCCTGTATTAATGTTTTGTGTTGTATGCTGTGAATTGTGTTGCTGAAGATGAAATGTCTGATGTGTTTGTTTATGTCTGTGATTGATTGTTTTGGGGGGTCTAACACTGAAGCTAAATATATTATTTTAGGAATGATGAAGGTGTTTACAATTGTGCTTCTTACAGAAATTGTTGATGTATTGTATTTGAACCGATGTAGTATGTCAATAATTTATTGTGTCAGTGATTGCCATGTTTCTGTATGTGTTGTTCTGGGACGGATGGAAATGTGATCCCATGTATTTTCATGTTATCTGTGACTGTTAGATCCGGGGGGAATTCTACTTTATTCTTCCACTTCCCCAGACTCATTGTTTAGACTTATGTATGTTTATTTTGGCCCCACTTCATTCACCAAACTGTCTGAAGGTGTGAAGTATGTTCGTTATGGAAGTTTTGGTTGTAGGGAAGAAAGCGATGTCATCTGCATAAGCAATTAATTTCCGATCCCCTGACCCTTGTATAAATGTACCTTTAATGTTAGTGTCCTGTCTAATTGCTTCTAAGAGTGGTTCTAGTGTTAGTACATATAGGACTGGTGATAGTGGACACCCTTGTTTGACAGATCTAGTGATCCTGAAACTGGCAGTGAGTGAATAATTCACCAGTACCTTACTTTCATGATTGTTGTACACTATTTCTATCCACTGTCTATAGTACTGTCCTATGTTACAGTGTGCTAGTGTTTTGTGTAAGTATGAGTGTGAATTCTGTCAAAGGCCTTCTCCTTGTCTAAGGATAAAAAGGAGGATTGACAGTCTTTCTGGTGGGTGTATGTAATGATATATCTAATAAAGTGTGAATGTTGGTGTATGTTTCTGTGTTGAATACTGCACTGTTGGTCTGAGTGTATGAGTGATAGCATGAACATTTTTATTTTGTCTGCAAATGATTTTGCTAGAATTTTGTAGTCTGTTTAGTAATGAGATGGGTCTATAGTTTTTCAGCTGTGTTTTGTCTGTGTTGTCTTTAGGTATGAATGTTATATATGACATGTTGCAAGTGTTTGGAAGTTCTTGTTTGTGAAAAGCTTCTTGGTAGACTTTTAGAAGGAAATTGCCTAGGATAGGAAAGAAGTGTTGGTAGAATTCTACAGTGAGTCCATCTGGTTCTGGTGTTTTCTCCTTTTGCATTTGATTGAGTGCATGTGTTATGTCTGCTAATGTAAGCCTGTGTCTAGTATGTCCCTATCTGTGTCAGACAGTTTCTTTATGTATTGTAAAAACCTATGTTGTATTTGTGCGTTGGCGGGTTCTACTGTATATAGGTCAGTGTAGTATTGTTGGAATGTTTCTAGTATACGCATTGCCTCTGTTTGTGTGTTTTCTTGTATGTCTGTTATTGCTCCTATTTGTCTCCATAAGAAATGGGTTTCCTGAACCAGTTGTATGTCCATAAGAAATGGGTTTCCTGAACCAGTTGTATGTCCATAAGAAATGGGTTTCCTGAACCAGTTGCATGTCCATAAGAAATGGGTTTCCTGAACCAGTTGTATGTCCATAAGAAATAGGGGTGTACCGGATTTCGGCTCCGGCTCCGGCAAATCCGGAATCCGGCCTTTTTTACAAATCCGGCTTCGGCTCCGGCTCCGGCCGGATCTCACTTCATAAATCCGGCCAAATCCGGCTCTGGCCGGATTTCAAAAATTTGAATCCGGTACAGCCCTAGTGAAAACACTCATGGCTTTCTTCCAGAAAGAAGGTAGTGATGCTGGGATCAAAACTATGAAAGCAGCCCTGCTTGAAGCTGTTAGCAGCAGATTTGAGGACATTGAATCCAACAGTATTTACACCTGTGCCACACTACTGGATCCTCGATTCAAGCTGTGCTTCTTCTCCGAACGTGGTAGAAGTTATGCACGAGCCCATCTGCTGTTAGCAGCTAACTCCATTATTGATTCAGCAAACACAGTCAGTCCACAGGATCCATCAGCTACTACTAGTAGTAGGAGTAGTACGTGTGTTTTTACTTCCGTGAGCACTGCCACACAGTACGAGTTCAGCCTATGGAGCTGTTTTGACACAATTGTCGAGGAAAATCCCACCACAGATCGTTCTGCAAGTGCTGAAGGCAACAGCATTAACACTGAGGTGACACAGTACCTGTCAGAGCCACTTCAAACTCGACAGTCAGATCCAGTTTCATGGCTACAAGTGTGCCATCGGAAAGGCTGTTCAGTACTGCAGGAGACATTATCACTGACCACCGTAGTAGCCTTTTACCACAAAATGCGGAGACGTTGATTTTCCTGAAATACAACTCGTCCCTTCTTGACTCTGAGAGTTCAACTTCACAGCCATAATGAAGACTGACTGACTGAAATAGTGAAATTACTGAATGAATGTATTTCAATAAATTCAATCTGTTCAATGTACTGTTGTTGTGAGTTGTAACTGAGCTGCCAATTTGCCAACTGAAAACAATGTGAAAACTAAAAACTGAAACTGAAAACTAAAAATTAAAATTACTAAATTAGCATTATGTGCTTATGTATTATGTTTCATCTTGAACTTATGGAACTTAATATTACTTAATTACTTATTCTAATGTAAATGTAATTATTTTACATTTAAATGATTTAATATGAGTATATGTTATCATTGTCATGGCTATAGTAATGAACTGCAGTAATGAACAGTCGAGTGACTCCACTCACCTAAGTCAAGTGATGTAGTAAGTTATTTTATTTTTATTTTTTTTTATTTGTAAATCCGGCTCCGGCCGGATCTCACTTCATAAATCCGGCCAAATCCGGCTCCGGCCGGATCTCACTTCATAAATTCGGCCAAATCCGGCTCCGGCAGGATTTCAAAAATTTGAATCCGGTACCGCCTTAATAAGAAATGGGTTTCCTGAACCAGTTGCATGTCTATAAGAAATGGGTTTCCTGGACCAGTTGTATGTCCATAAGAAATGGGTTTTCTGAACCAGTTGTATGTCCATAAGAAATGGGTTTCCTGGACCAGTTGTATGTCCATAAGATGAAAACACTCATGGCTTTCTTCCAGAAAGAAGGTAGTGATGCTGGGATCAAAACTATGAAAGCAGCCCTGCTTGAAGCTGTTAGCAGCAGATTTGAGGACATTGAATCCAACAGTATTTACACCTGTGCCACACTACTGGATCCTCGATTCAAGCTGTGCTTCTTCTCCGAACGTGGTAGAAGTTATGCACGAGCCCATCTGCTGTTAGCAGCTAACTCCATTATTGATTCAGCAAACACAGTCAGTCCACAGGATCCATCAGCTACTACTAGTAGTAGGAGTAGTACGTGTGTTTTTACTTCCGTGAGCACTGCCACACAGTACGAGTTCAGCCTATGGAGCTGTTTTGACACAATTGTCGAGGAAAATCCCACCACAGATCGTTCTGCAAGTGCTGAAGGCAACAGCATTAACACTGAGGTGACACAGTACCTGTCAGAGCCACTTCAAACTCGACAGTCAGATCCAGTTTCATGGCTACAAGTGTGCCATCGGAAAGGCTGTTCAGTACTGCAGGAGACATTATCACTGACCACCGTAGTAGCCTTTTACCACAAAATGCGGAGACGTTGATTTTCCTGAAATACAACTCGTCCCTTCTTGACTCTGAGAGTTCAACTTCACAGCCATAATGAAGACTGACTGACTGAAATAGTGAAATTACTGAATGAATGTATTTCAATAAATTCAATCTGTTCAATGTACTGTTGTTGTGAGTTGTAACTGAGCTGCCAATTTGCCAACTGAAAACAATGTGAAAACTAAAAACTGAAACTGAAAACTAAAAATTAAAATTACTAAATTAGCATTATGTGCTTATGTATTATGTTTCATCTTGAACTTATGGAACTTAATATTACTTAATTACTTATTCTAATGTAAATGTAATTATTTTACATTTAAATGATTTAATATGAGTATATGTTATCATTGTCATGGCTATAGTAATGAACTGCAGTAATGAACAGTCGAGTGACTCCACTCACCTAAGTCAAGTGATGTAGTAAGTTATTTTATTTTTATTTTTTTTAATTTGTAAATCCGGCCCCGGCCGGATCTCACTTCATAAATCCGGCCAAATCCGGCTCCGGCCGGATCTCACTTCATAAATTCGGCCAAATCCGGCTCCGGCAGGATTTCAAAAATTTGAATCCGGTACCGCCCTAATAAGAAATGGGTTTCCTGAACCAGTTGCATGTCTATAAGAAATGGGTTTCCTGGACCAGTTGTATGTCCATAAGAAATGGGTTTTCTGAACCAGTTGTATGTCCATAAGAAATGGGTTTCCTGGACCAGTTGTATGTCCATAAGAAATAGGGGTGTACCGGATTTCGGCTCCGGCTCCGGCAAATCCGGAATCCGGCCTTTTTTACAAATCCGGCTTCGGCTCCGGCTCCGGCCGGATTTCAAAAATTTGAATCCGGTACAGCCCTAGTGAAAACACTCATGGCTTTCTTCCAGAAAGAAGGTAGTGATGCTGGGATCAAAACTATGAAAGCAGCCCTGCTTGAAGCTGTTAGCAGCAGATTTGAGGACATTGAATCCAACAGTATTTACACCTGTGCCACACTACTGGATCCTCGATTCAAGCTGTGCTTCTTCTCCGAACGTGGTAGAAGTTATGCACGAGCCCATCTGCTGTTAGCAGCTAACTCCATTATTGATTCAGCAAACACAGTCAGTCCACAGGATCCATCAGCTACTACTAGTAGTAGGAGTAGTACGTGTGTTTTTACTTCCGTGAGCACTGCCACACAGTACGAGTTCAGCCTATGGAGCTGTTTTGACACAATTGTCGAGGAAAATCCCACCACAGATCGTTCTGCAAGTGCTGAAGGCAACAGCATTAACACTGAGGTGACACAGTACCTGTCAGAGCCACTTCAAACTCGACAGTCAGATCCAGTTTCATGGCTACAAGTGTGCCATCGGAAAGGCTGTTCAGTACTGCAGGAGACATTATCACTGACCACCGTAGTAGCCTTTTACCACAAAATGCGGAGACGTTGATTTTCCTGAAATACAACTCGTCCCTTCTTGACTCTGAGAGTTCAACTTCACAGCCATAATGAAGACTGACTGACTGAAATAGTGAAATTACTGAATGAATGTATTTCAATAAATTCAATCTGTTCAATGTACTGTTGTTGTGAGTTGTAACTGAGCTGCCAATTTGCCAACTGAAAACAATGTGAAAACTAAAAACTGAAACTGAAAACTAAAAATTAAAATTACTAAATTAGCATTATGTGCTTATGTATTATGTTTCATCTTGAACTTATGGAACTTAATATTACTTAATTACTTATTCTAATGTAAATGTAATTATTTTACATTTAAATGATTTAATATGAGTATATGTTATCATTGTCATGGCTATAGTAATGAACTGCAGTAATGAACAGTCGAGTGACTCCACTCACCTAAGTCAAGTGATGTAGTAAGTTATTTTATTTTTATTTTTTTTTATTTGTAAATCCGGCCCCGGCCGGATCTCACTTCATAAATCCGGCCAAATCCGGCTCCGGCCGGATCTCACTTCATAAATTCGGCCAAATCCGGCTCCGGCAGGATTTCAAAAATTTGAATCCGGTACCGCCCTAATAAGAAATGGGTTTCCTGAACCAGTTGCATGTCTATAAGAAATGGGTTTCCTGGACCAGTTGTATGTCCATAAGAAATGGGTTTTCTGAACCAGTTGTATGTCCATAAGAAATGGGTTTCCTGGACCAGTTGTATGTCCATAAGAAATAGGGGTGTACCGGATTTCGGCTCCGGCTCCGGCAAATCCGGAATCCGGCCTTTTTTACAAATCCGGCTTCGGCTCCGGCTCCGGCCGGATTTCAAAAATTTGAATCCGGTACAGCCCTAGTGAAAACACTCATGGCTTTCTTCCAGAAAGAAGGTAGTGATGCTGGGATCAAAACTATGAAAGCAGCCCTGCTTGAAGCTGTTAGCAGCAGATTTGAGGACATTGAATCCAACAGTATTTACACCTGTGCCACACTACTGGATCCTCGATTCAAGCTGTGCTTCTTCTCCGAACGTGGTAGAAGTTATGCACGAGCCCATCTGCTGTTAGCAGCTAACTCCATTATTGATTCAGCAAACACAGTCAGTCCACAGGATCCATCAGCTACTACTAGTAGTAGGAGTAGTACGTGTGTTTTTACTTCCGTGAGCACTGCCACACAGTACGAGTTCAGCCTATGGAGCTGTTTTGACACAATTGTCGAGGAAAATCCCACCACAGATCGTTCTGCAAGTGCTGAAGGCAACAGCATTAACACTGAGGTGACACAGTACCTGTCAGAGCCACTTCAAACTCGACAGTCAGATCCAGTTTCATGGCTACAAGTGTGCCATCGGAAAGGCTGTTCAGTACTGCAGGAGACATTATCACTGACCACCGTAGTAGCCTTTTACCACAAAATGCGGAGACGTTGATTTTCCTGAAATACAACTCGTCCCTTCTTGACTCTGAGAGTTCAACTTCACAGCCATAATGAAGACTGACTGACTGAAATAGTGAAATTACTGAATGAATGTATTTCAATAAATTCAATCTGTTCAATGTACTGTTGTTGTGAGTTGTAACTGAGCTGCCAATTTGCCAACTGAAAACAATGTGAAAACTAAAAACTGAAACTGAAAACTAAAAATTAAAATTACTAAATTAGCATTATGTGCTTATGTATTATGTTTCATCTTGAACTTATGGAACTTAATATTACTTAATTACTTATTCTAATGTAAATGTAATTATTTTACATTTAAATGATTTAATATGAGTATATGTTATCATTGTCATGGCTATAGTAATGAACTGCAGTAATGAACAGTCGAGTGACTCCACTCACCTAAGTCAAGTGATGTAGTAAGTTATTTTATTTTTATTTTTTTTTATTTGTAAATCCGGCTCTGGCCGGATCTCACTTCATAAATCCGGCCAAATCCGGCTCCGGCCGGATCTCACTTCATAAATTCGGCCAAATCCGGCTCCGGCAGGATTTCAAAAATTTGAATCCGGTACCGCCCTAATAAGAAATGGGTTTCCTGAACCAGTTGCATGTCTATAAGAAATGGGTTTCCTGGACCAGTTGTATGTCCATAAGAAATGGGTTTTCTGAACCAGTTGTATGTCCATAAGAAATGGGTTTCCTGGACCAGTTGTATGTCCATAAGAAATGGGTTTCCTGAACCAGTTGTATGTCCATAAGAAATGGGTTTCCTGAATCAGTTGTATGTCCATAAGAAATGGGTTTCCTGAACCAGTTGTATGTCCATAAGAAATGGGTTTCCTGAACCAGTTGTATGTCCATAAGAAATGGGTTTCCTGGACCAGTTGCATGTCCATAGGAAATGGGTTTCCTGAACCAGTTGCATGTCCATAAGAAATGGGTTTCCTGAACCAGTTGCATGTCCATAAGAAATGGGTTTCCTGAACCAGTTGTATGTCCATAAGAAATGGGTTTCCTGGACCAGTTGTATGTCCATAAGAAATGGGTTTCCTGGACCAGTTGTATGTCCATAAGAAATGGGTTTCCTGAACCAGTTATATGTCCATAAGAAATGGGTTTCCTGAACCAGTTGTATGTCCATAAGAAATGGGTTTCCTGGACCAGTTGCATGTCCATAAGAAATGGGTTTCCTGAACCAGTTGCATGTCCATAAGAAATGGGTTTCCTGAACCAGTTGCATGTCCATAAGAAATGGGTTTCCTGAACCAGTTGTATGTCCATAAGAAATGGGTTTCCTGGACCAGTTGTATGTCCATAAGAAATGGGTTTCCTGGGCCAGTTGTTTGTCCATAAGAAATGGGTTTTCTGGACCAGTTGTATGTCCATAAGAAATGGGTTTCCTGGACCAGTTGTATGTCCATACGAAATGGGTTTCCTGGACCAGTTGCATGTCCATAAGAAATGACACCATAACACCATGATGCCAACAGCAGACAACTGAGCAGCACTGGAATAGACACCAATAACAATAATATGGCCCTCCTACCCATCGCATCCTTTTGACACTTGGCAATACTTGTGGCAGCAGAAGCCGCAACCTCAGACAGGCACATTTATCATCAGTGCACTGCAGGGCAAACAGCATCTTTAACATCTGCTGAGACAGAGCACAAATGACAACTCTCTTGTGCAATAGCGCCAACTATTTAATTGAGGCAGACAGAGCACAAGGGGGCATCTCCCACGTGTAATAACGCCAACTCTACTTAATTGAGACAGACAGACAGACAGCACATGTGGGCAACTCCTATGTGCAATAACGCCAATTCTATTTAATTGAGACAGACAGATAGCAAATATGGGCATCTCCCACTGCAGTAATGCCAACTCTACTTAATTGGGACAGACAGACAGCACATGTGACATCTCCCACTGCAATAATGCCAAATCTACTTAACCCACCAAGGAAGGCTTGGAGTTTGGCAAACCAGAGCACAGTTTACTTCTACATCTATCATTTTCAATCAATCAAAAGATCAGGGGGGAAAACATATTATATTTGTTTTAATTTCAACAATTCAGCTTTCAGTTGATGTTTACTTCAAACATGTAACATTTATACATCCACAGTTACTTAAGTGTAACATCATAAAGACTTTATGCACACACTGTATATTTTAAACAATGCAAGAAGGTGTTTGTTTTATGATTAATCCATGCTTTCACCTTTGGTTTTCTATTTCTCTTGTGCAGGCCTAACTTTTCGTGTTTGTTTTGGATGACCCAGTTGTAGCTGTGGTGCCAGTTTTGGCGCTGGTGATGACCCAGTGTAGCGGTGGTGCCAGCTTTAGACGCTGGTGATGATCCAGTTGTAGCGGTGGTGCCAGCTTTAGACGCTGGTGATGACCCAGTTGTACCGGTGGTGCCAGCTTTAGACGCTGGTGATGATCCAGTTGTAGCGGTGGTGCCAGCTTTAGATGCTGGTGATGATCCAGTTGTAGCGGTGGTGCTAGCTTTAGACGCTGGTGATGACCCAGTTGTAGCGGTGGTGCCAGCTTTAGACGCTGGTGATGACCCAGTTGTAGCGGTGGTGCCAGCTTTAGACGCTGGTGATGATCCAGTTGTAGCGGTGGTGCCAGCTTTAGATGCTGGTGATGACCCAGTTGTATCGGTGGTGCCAGCTTTAGACGCTGGTGATGACCCAGTTGTAGCGGTGGTGCCAGCTTTAGATGCTGGTGATGACCCAGTTGTAGCGGTGGTGCCAGCTTTAGACGCTGGTGATGACCCAGTTGTAGCGGTGGTGCCAGCTTTAGACGCTGGTGATGATCCAGTTGTAGCGTTGGTGCCAGCTTTAGACGCTGGTGATGATCCAGTTGTAGCGGTGGTGCCAGCTTTAGACGCTGGTGATGACCCAGTTGTAGCGGTGGTGCCAGCTTTAGACGCTGGTGATGATCCAGTTGTAGCGGTGGTGCCAGCTTTAGATGCTGGTGATGACCCAGTTGTAGCGGTGGTGCCAGCTTTAGACGCTGGTGATGACCCAGTTGTAGCGGTGATGCCAGCTTTAGACGCTGGTGATGATCCAGTTGTAGCGGTGGTGCCAGCTTTAGACGCTGGTGATGATCCAGTTGTAGCGGTGGTGCCAGCTTTAGACGCTGGTGATGACCCAGTTGTAGCGGTGGTGCCAGCTTTAGACGCTGGTGATGATCCAGTTGTAGCGGTGGTGCCAGCTTTATATGCTGGTGATGATCCAGTTGTAGCGGTGGTGCCAGCTTTAGATGCTGGTGATTACCCAGTTGTAGCGTTGGTGCCAGCTTTAGACGCTGGTGATGACCCAGTTGTAGCGGTGGTGCCAGCTTTAGACGCTGGTGATGATCCAGTTGTAGCGGTGGTGCCAGCTTTAGACGCTGGTGATGATCCAGTTGTAGCGGTGGTGCCAGCTTTAGACGCTGCTGATGATCCAGTTGTAGCGGTGGTGCCAGCTTTAGATGCTGGTGATGACCCAGTTGTAGCGGTGGTGCCAGCTTTAGACGCTGGTGATGATCCAGTTGTAGCGGTGGTGCCAGCTTTAGACGCTGGTGATGATCCAGTTGTAGCGGTGGTGCCAGCTTTAGACGCTGGTGATGACCCAGTTGTAGCGGTGGTGCCAGCTTTAGACGCTGGTGATGATCCAGTTGTAGCGGTGGTGCCAGCTTTATATGCTGGTGATTACCCAGTTGTAGCGTTGGTGCCAGCTTTAGACGCTGGTGATGACCCAGTTGTAGCGGTGGTGCCAGCTTTAGACGCTGGTGATGATCCAGTTGTAGCGGTGGTGCCAGCTTTAGACGCTGGTGATGATCCAGTTGTAGCGGTGGTGCCAGCTTTAGACGCTGGTGATGATCCAGTTGTAGCGGTGGTGCCAGCTTTAGATGCTGGTGATGACCCAGTTGTAGCGGTGGTGCCAGCTTTAGACGCTGGTGATGATCCAGTTGTAGCGGTGGTGCCAGCTTTAGACGCTGGTGATGATCCAGTTGTAGCGGTGGTGCCAGCTTTAGACGCTGGTGATGACCCAGTTGTAGCGGTGGTGCCAGCTTTAGACGCTGGTGATGATCCAGTTGTAGCGGTGGTGCCAGCTTTATATGCTGGTGATGATCCAGTTGTAGCGGTGGTGCCAGCTTTAGATGCTGGTGATTACCCAGTTGTAGCGTTGGTGCCAGCTTTAGACGCTGGTGATGACCCAGTTGTAGCGGTGGTGCCAGCTTTAGACGCTGGTGATGATCCAGTTGTAGCGGTGGTGCCAGCTTTAGACGCTGGTGATGATCCAGTTGTAGCGGTGGTGCCAGCTTTAGACGCTGGTGATGATCCAGTTGTAGCGGTGGTGCCAGCTTTAGATGCTGGTGATGACCCAGTTGTAGCGGTGGTGCCAGCTTTAGACGCTGGTGATGATCCAGTTGTAGCGGTGGTGCCAGCTTTAGACGCTGGTGATGATCCAGTTGTAGCGGTGGTGCCAGCTTTAGACGCTGGTGATGATCCAGTTGTAGCGGTGGTGCCAGCTTTAGACGCTGGTGATGACCCAGTTGTAGCGGTGGTGCCAGCTTTAGACGCTGGTGATGACCCAGTTGTAGCGGTGGTGCCATCTTTAGACGCTGGTGATGATCCAGTTGTAGCGGTGGTGCCAGCTTTAGACGCTGGTGATGATCTAGTTGTAGCGGTGGTGCCAGCTTTAGACGCTGGTGATGACCCAGTTGTAGCGGTGGTGCCAGCTTTAGACGCTGGTGATGATCCAGTTGTAGCGGTGGTGCCAGCTTTAGACGCTGGTGATGACCCAGTTGTAGCGGTGGTGCCAGCTTTAGACGCTGGTGATGATCCAGTTGTAGCGTTGGTGCCAGCTTTAGACGCTGGTGATGATCCAGTTGTAGCGGTGGTGCCAGCTTTAGACGCTGGTGATGATCCAGTTGTAGCGGTGGTGCCAGCTTTAGACGCTGGTGATGACCCAGTTGTAGCGGTGGTGCCAGCTTTAGACGCTGGTGATGATCCAGTTGTAGCGGTGGTGCCAGCTTTAGATGCTGGTGATGACCCAGTTGTAGCGGTGGTGCCAGCTTTAGACGCTGGTGATGACCCAGTTGTAGCGGTGATGCCAGCTTTAGACGCTGGTGATGATCCAGTTGTAGCGGTGGTGCCAGCTTTAGACGCTGGTGATGATCCAGTTGTAGCGGTGGTGCCAGCTTTAGACGCTGGTGATGACCCAGTTGTAGCGGTGGTGCCAGCTTTAGACGCTGGTGATGATCCAGTTGTAGCGGTGGTGCCAGCTTTAGATGCTGGTGATTACCCAGTTGTAGCGTTGGTGCCAGCTTTAGACGCTGGTGATTACCCAGTTGTAGCGGTGGTGCCAGCTTTAGACGCTGGTGATGATCCAGTTGTAGCGGTGGTGCCAGCTTTAGACGCTGGTGATGATCCAGTTGTAGCGGTGGTGCCAGCTTTAGACGCTGGTGATGATCCAGTTGTAGCGGTGGTGCCAGCTTTAGATGCTGGTGATGACCCAGTTGTAGCGGTGGTGCCAGCTTTAGACGCTGGTGATGATCCAGTTGTAGCGGTGGTGCCAGCTTTAGACGCTGGTGATGATCCAGTTGTAGCGGTGGTGCCAGCTTTAGACGCTGGTGATGACCCAGTTGTAGCGGTGGTGCCAGCTTTAGACGCTGGTGATGATCCAGTTGTAGCGGTGGTGCCAGCTTTATATGCTGGTGATTACCCAGTTGTAGCGTTGGTGCCAGCTTTAGACGCTGGTGATGACCCAGTTGTAGCGGTGGTGCCAGCTTTAGACGCTGGTGATGATCCAGTTGTAGCGGTGGTGCCAGCTTTAGACGCTGGTGATGATCCAGTTGTAGCGGTGGTGCCAGCTTTAGACGCTGGTGATGATCCAGTTGTAGCGGTGGTGCCAGCTTTAGATGCTGGTGATGACCCAGTTGTAGCGGTGGTGCCAGCTTTAGACGCTGGTGATGATCCAGTTGTAGCGGTGGTGCCAGCTTTAGACGCTGGTGATGATCCAGTTGTAGCGGTGGTGCCAGCTTTAGACGCTGGTGATGACCCAGTTGTAGCGGTGGTGCCAGCTTTAGACGCTGGTGATGATCCAGTTGTAGCGGTGGTGCCAGCTTTAGACGCTGGTGATGATCCAGTTGTAGCGGTGGTGCCAGCTTTAGATGCTGGTGATTACCCAGTTGTAGCGTTGGTGCCAGCTTTAGACGCTGGTGATGACCCAGTTGTAGCGTTGGTGCCAGCTTTAGACGCTGGTGATGATCCAGTTGTAGCGGTGGTGCCAGCTTTAGACGCTGGTGATGATCCAGTTGTAGCGGTGGTGCCAGCTTTAGACGCTGGTGATGATCCAGTTGTAGCGGTGGTGCCAGCTTTAGATGCTGGTGATGACCCAGTTGTAGCGGTGGTGCCAGCTTTAGACGCTGGTGATGATCCAGTTGTAGCGGTGGTGCCAGCTTTAGACGCTGGTGATGATCCAGTTGTAGCGGTGGTGCCAGCTTTAGACGCTGGTGATGATCCAGTTGTAGCGGTGGTGCCAGCTTTAGACGCTGGTGATGACCCAGTTGTAGCGGTGGTGCCAGCTTTAGACGCTGGTGATGACCCAGTTGTAGCGGTGGTGCCAGCTTTAGACGCTGGTGATGATCCAGTTGTAGCGGTGGTGCCAGCTTTAGACGCTGGTGATGATCTAGTTGTAGCGGTGGTGCCAGCTTTAGACGCTGGTGATGACCCAGTTGTAGCGGTGGTGCCAGCTTTAGACGCTGGTGATGATCCAGTTGTAGCGGTGGTGCCAGCTTTAGACGCTGGTGATGACCCAGTTGTAGCGGTGGTGCCAGCTTTAGACGCTGGTGATGATCCAGTTGTAGCGGTGGTGCCAGCTTTAGACGCTGGTGATGACCCAGTTGTAGCGGTGGTGCCAGCTTTAGACGCTGGTGATGACCCAGTTGTAGCGGTGGTGCCAGCTTTAGACGCTGGTGATGATCCAGTTGTAGCGGTGGTGCCAGCTTTAGACGCTGGTGATGATCCAGTTGTAGCGGCGGTGCCAGCTTTAGACGCTGGTGATGATCCAGTTGTAGCGGTGGTGCCAGCTTTAGACGCTGGTGATGATCCAGTTGTAGCGTTGGTGCCAGCTTTAGACGCTGGTGATGATCCAGTTGTAGCGGTGGTGCCAGCTTTAGACGCTGGTGATGACCCAGTTGTAGCGGTGGTGCCAGCTTTAGACGCTGGTGATGATCCAGTTGTAGCGGTGGTGCCAGCTTTAGACGCTGGTGATGATCCAGTTGTAGCGGTGGTGCCAGCTTTAGACGCTGGTGATGACCCAGTTGTAGCGGTGGTGCCAGCTTTAGACGCTGGTGATGATCCAGTTGTAGCGGTGGTGCCAGCTTTAGACGCTGGTGATGATCCAGTTGTAGCGGTGGTGCCAGCTTTAGACGCTGGTGATGACCCAGTTGTAGCGGTGGTGCCAGCTTTAGACGCTGGTGATGACCCAGTTGTAGCGGTGGTGCCAGCTTTAGACGCTGGTGATGATCCAGTTGTAGCGGTGGTGCCAGCTTTAGATGCTGGTGATGATCCAGTTGTAGCGGTGGTGCCAGCTTTAGACGCTGGTGATGATCCAGTTGTAGCGGTGGTGCCAGCTTTAGATGCTGGTGATGACCCAGTTGTAGCGGTGATGCCAGCTTTAGACGCTGGTGATGACCCAGTTGTAGCGTTGGTGCCAGCTTTAGACGCTGGTGATGATCCAGTTGTAGCGGTGGTGCCAGCTTTAGACGCTGGTGATGACCCAGTTGTAGCGGTGGTGCCAGCTTTAGACGCTGGTGATGATCCAGTTGTAGCGGTGGTGCCAGCTTTAGATGCTGGTGATGACCCAGTTGTAGCGGTGGTGCCAGCTTTAGACGCTGGTGATGACCCAGTTGTAGCGGTGATGCCAGCTTTAGACGCTGGTGATGATCCAGTTGTAGCGGTGGTGCCAGCTTTAGACGCTGGTGATGATCCAGTTGTAGCGGCGGTGCCAGCTTTAGACGCTGGTGATGACCCAGTTGTAGCGGTGATGCCAGCTTTAGACGCTGGTGATGATCCAGTTGTAGCGGTGGTGCCAGCTTTAGACGCTGGTGATGACCCAGTTGTAGCGGTGGTGCCAGCTTTAGACGCTGGTGATGACCCAGTTGTAGCGGTGGTGCCAGCTTTAGACGCTGGTGATGATCCAGTTGTAGCGGTGGTGCCAGCTTTAGACGCTGGTGATGATCCAGTTGTAGCGGTGGTGCCAGCTTTATATGCTGGTGATGACCCAGTTGTAGCGGTGGTGCCAGCTTTAGACGCTGGTGATGATCCAGTTGTAGCGGTGGTGCCAGCTTTAGATGCTGGTGATGACCCAGTTGTAGCGGTGATGCCAGCTTTAGACGCTGGTGATGATCCAGTTGTAGCGGTGGTGCCAGCTTTAGACGCTGGTGATGATCCAGTTGTAGCGGTGGTGCCAGCTTTAGACGCTGGTGATGACCCAGTTGTAGCGGTGATGCCAGCTTTAGACGCTGGTGATGATCCAGTTGTAGCGGTGGTGCCAGCTTTAGACGCTGGTGATGATCCAGTTGTAGCGGTGGTGCCAGCTTTAGACGCTGGTGATGACCCAGTTGTAGCGGTGGTGCCAGCTTTAGACGCTGGTGATGATCCAGTTGTAGCGGTGGTGCCAGCTTTAGATGCTGGTGATGACCCAGTTGTAGCGGTGGTGCCAGCTTTAGACGCTGGTGATGATCCAGTTGTAGCGGTGGTGCCAGCTTTAGATGCTGGTGATGACCCAGTTGTAGCGGTGGTGCCAGCTTTAGACGCTGGTGATGACCCAGTTGTAGCGGTGATGCCAGCTTTAGACGCTGGTGATGATCCAGTTGTAGCGTTGGTGCCAGCTTTAGACGCTGGTGATGATCCAGTTGTAGCGGTGGTGCCAGCTTTAGACGCTGGTGATGACCCAGTTGTAGCGGTGGTGCCAGCTTTAGACGCTGGTGATGATCCAGTTGTAGCGGTGGTGCCAGCTTTAGATGCTGGTGATGACCCAGTTGTAGCGGTGGTGCCAGCTTTAGACGCTGGTGATGACCCAGTTGTAGCGGTGATGCCAGCTTTAGACGCTGGTGATGATCCAGTTGTAGCGGTGGTGCCAGCTTTAGACGCTGGTGATGATCCAGTTGTAGCGGTGGTGCCAGCTTTAGACGCTGGTGATGACCCAGTTGTAGCGGTGGTGCCAGCTTTAGACGCTGGTGATGATCCAGTTGTAGCGGTGGTGCCAGCTTTATATGCTGGTGATGATCCAGTTGTAGCGGTGGTGCCAGCTTTAGATGCTGGTGATTACCCAGTTGTAGCGTTGGTGCCAGCTTTAGACGCTGGTGATGACCCAGTTGTAGCGGTGGTGCCAGCTTTAGACGCTGGTGATGATCCAGTTGTAGCGGTGGTGCCAGCTTTAGACGCTGGTGATGATCCAGTTGTAGCGGTGGTGCCAGCTTTAGACGCTGGTGATGATCCAGTTGTAGCGGTGGTGCCAGCTTTAGACGCTGGTGATGATCCAGTTGTAGCGGTGGTGCCAGCTTTAGACGCTGGTGATGATCCAGTTGTAGCGGTGGTGCCAGCTTTAGACGCTGGTGATGATCCAGTTGTAGCGGTGGTGCCAGCTTTAGACGCTGGTGATGATCCAGTTGTAGCGGTGGTGCCAGCTTTAGACGCTGGTGATGACCCAGTTGTAGCGGTGGTGCCAGCTTTAGACGCTGGTGATGACCCAGTTGTAGCGGTGGTGCCAGCTTTAGACGCTGGTGATGATCCAGTTGTAGCGGTGGTGCCAGCTTTAGACGCTGGTGATGATCTAGTTGTAGCGGTGGTGCCAGCTTTAGACGCTGGTGATGACCCAGTTGTAGCGGTGGTGCCAGCTTTAGATGCTGGTGATGATCCAGTTGTAGCGGTGGTGCCAGCTTTAGACGCTGGTGATGACCCAGTTGTAGCGGTGGTGCCAGCTTTAGACGCTGGTGATGATCCAGTTGTAGCGGTGGTGCCAGCTTTAGACGCTGGTGATGACCCAGTTGTAGCGGTGGTGCCAGCTTTAGACGCTGGTGATGACCCAGTTGTAGCGGTGGTGCCAGCTTTAGACGCTGGTGATGATCCAGTTGTAGCGGTGGTGCCAGCTTTAGACGCTGGTGATGATCCAGTTGTAGCGGTGGTGCCAGCTTTAGACGCTGGTGATGATCCAGTTGTAGCGGTGGTGCCAGCTTTAGACGCTGGTGATGACCCAGTTGTAGCGGTGGTGCCAGCTTTAGACGCTGGTGATGATCCAGTTGTAGCGGTGGTGCCAGCTTTAGACGTTGGAGTTGGCTTGGATGTGCCTGGAAATTCATTGCCGACATTGTAAGCATACGCCTTCAAAGCCGTATCAGCGCAGGAGGAAAATGCATTGAAGGACTCAAGACACTTTTCTGGGTAGGAGGGCGATTCGGACATGCACTTCTCATAGACATGGAACTGGTCACTGCATGTGGACTTGATTTGAACTATTTCTGGGTTGTGCTCAGCACATTTGGCCAGTTTTCTTCTCTCCAGCTCACAATCCATCTGCCAGGTGTGTGGGTACTTCTGAATGCATTCTCCAAACATCATCTGATACTTGGAGCAATGCTGCTCTACCAACTTGATGGAATGTTCTATAGTTATTGTCCGTCCTATGCTCTCTGATGTTAAAACGCAACGCTAATGCAGTGCTGTAGTAGATGAGGTCGGCTAACTGGCTTCTCTATCATCATTTTCCTCTATCTGGTCATCTTCAGAAGAGCTAAATTTAAAAAAAAAAAAACTTTTATTGAGTGTTAAAATCGTTGCAAAGTGTATTGTTTGTGTTTTTACAGAGCGTTGCATGTGGGCGTGTAGGTGACATATGCGCAAAAATTACAAATATTTTATACATTTTAACATTTCTACATTGAATTTGTTGTAGGGTAACACCTTACTGAAACAACAGCATGATGATAGTGCACCGATATTATTTCCCCTGCCGTCTCCCTCTCCTGTCGGCTCCAAAACCTCCAATTTCATCACTACCACTCGGTAATGATGAAACTGGCAGTATAAAATGTCTGAACCGATCGGAGATGGCGGCAACAGAATCAAGAAACAAACAGTGTCAAGGTGGTGGGAATGGGAGGTGTAAACAGTATCGGGGTAGTGGTTGCATTTATAATGTTTGTGTTGTTACATGCGTTCTGTGTGTTTAGTATTTGTGTAGGTGTGTATACGGAGCGTTGCATGTGGGCGTGTATGTAACCGTACGTGTGCATATTTTATTCATTGGGCATATTTACATGTGAAGGGGGGTTGATAGGGAGAAGGATAAACCTTTCCATTTTTGTTTCCATTGTCACACTCTCACCCATTTGGACCTACCACTCTAGTTTCTTCATCACCACTCTATGGTGATGATGGTAAAGGCAGGATAATTTTTGGAACCAAAGGGTGATTGTATCAGCAAAGGCAAAACAAACAAACCATGAGCAAGGGAAGGGGGGGGGGGGTCACATGGGAGATGAGGTTATATATTAATAAAGGTAACTATAATACTAATAATGCAAATAAAACCAAATACATCAATAATAATGATGACAAACATTAACCTACTAAGGGTGATAAACAGTACTGATAGTAACATAAATGATAATAATAGTTATGAGAATGATCCCACTTTCCAAAACTGATTCCATTTGCTAGAATGATTTTCCTAGGAATGGTGTTAGCAAAACATAGCAGGTACATATAATTGCAACATGCAATGTTCAATAATAGTAGAAGTAAAAGGAGTTGGTTATCTTTTTCTCCTTGCTTTTTTTTTTCTTCTTATTTGTAAGGGTTCATTCATTTTTTCCCTTCTTATTTTTTTTTGTAAAAAGTAAACAAGCATCCGAATTAGCACAAATTTTTACAATCTCATTGGTTTGATAAACATATGTGGTTGTATATTCATTCATTCATTACTCACTCACATTTTCTTGTTTCTGACTCGCACTTATGTGTACTAAATTTTACAATCATAAAGAAGTGTACTTGTGTTTACTCTGTGGATATCTGTGATATTTTGTGAATACAACAGGAGATTTTTCATCAGAAGAGCTAAATTTTTTTTTTGGGGGGGGGGGGGGGGTTTGGCGGTCACTCCAGACTAGCTGGTAACCCCGCCTCCCCCTCCTTTTTGGCGTGGACCCTTAGTCCCACTGTGAGCTATTGCCCACAGTGGTCCACCGGGCCCACATTTAAAGTTATGAGCATCAGAAGAGCTAAATTTTTTTTATTTTTGAGGCACGTTGAACGGGAAGAACAATGTGGTTTTGTAGAAGGAAAGGGTACAGTAAATGCTGTGTATATGTTGCGAACAGTTATTGAACGTGCTTTAGAAGTAAACAAGGATATACATCTTTGCTTTATTGACTACACAAAGGCTTTTGATAGAGTTAGACATGTCAACATTGTGGATATGCTTGCAGATCTACAAATTGATGGGAAAGACATTAGACTTATAAAAAACATATATTGGAAACAACAAGCTGCCATAAGGATTGATAATGAAGTAGGACAATACCAATCTATTAAGAGAGGTGTTAGGCAGGGATGTGTAATGTCTCCAGATCTTTTTTCCCTATACAGTGAAAATATTTTCAGAAATGTAGAAGACCTAAATGGAATCAGCATTGGAGGACGAAACATAAATAACATTAGATATGCAGATGATACAGTATTAATTGCAGACAATGCACAGGATCTGCAACAATTAGTAGACGCTGTGGTTGTACACAGTGAGCAGCTGGGGTTGGAATTAAATTGTAGGAAGACACAGGTTATGGTCGTCACTAGGAAGAACGAAGTACCACAATGTAATATACAAGTAAATGGGAATATTCTTCAACAAGTGAATCGGTTCAATTATCTCGGAACAGTCATAACATCTGATGGCAGATGCCTTGAAGAGATTAGAACAAGAATCGCCATTGCGAAAGTAGCCTTTAGCAAGATGAAAAACATTCTGACCAATAAAATGATGTCAATTGAAACGAGAAAAAGAGTGTTGAGGGGATACATAGAGCCTGTTCTTTTGTATGGATGTGAAACTTGGACAATGTGCAGTCAAGCAGAAAAACATCTGATGGCTGCAGAAATGTGGTTTCTGAGGAAAATGCAAAGAATACCATGGACAGATAGAAAAACCAATGACCAAGTACTACAAGAGACAAATGAAAATCGTAGATTGATTAGAGAAATTAGACGTAGACAGTCAAAATTTTTTGGACATGATATGAGAAGAAATGGACTGGAGAACTTAGTGACAGCTGGCAAGATCGAAGGGAACAGACCAAGAGGAAGACCGAGAGGAAAATACCTGGATGGCTTGGCCACATGGCATGGACGAGACAGGAACACTGAGCTGATCCACGACTCTGGTGATCGAGTGAAATGGCGAAACATTACCGCCCACGCTTTCCGGCATGGCAGATGATTGATTGATTGATTGAACGTTACGTGTATTCAAGCTCGCTACATGATGAAGTGGAAATAGACACCTTGACTTCAAGTTTCCTTGTGGACTGGACACGCGTGAAATAAAATCTGCGTGTATGACATAATAGATACCTAAAATTCATAATGTTTTTCTTTTCATGATGAGGGGGATAGCGCGAACGCAGTCCCCTTTACGAAAAAATTACGCACTCGAGTCACCCACATTTGGGGTGATCGCAGGCGTCAACCCAACCGAAGTGCAATGGAAGGGCCTCAACCTGGGAGCACCACCTTATTGATCATGGTAGCTTCCGTGCCAGGTAAGTATGATTCTTAAATGTGAAAATGTGACTTAAACATTAGATGCAGTAAGATTCGCTAAGTGTTTGTGCAATGACTGCACAGAGTTTATTATTCAACAAATTAAATCTGTCGCAAACATCAGATGACCATGCATGCTATGCTAAATGTTCAACAAAAATTATGAGCGTTCTATCCATATATTAAATTTTCTTTGTCAATAAGGACAAAGCAACGTTTCTGGTGCTCTATTGCGAGTTATTTCTCTTGGGGAAAATAGTTTAGTTTAGTTTAGTCGATGGAAAAACATCACGGCACACGGGTGTAACCCATAAGTGCCCCGTTCTCCGCCTAACTTAAACCTGAGTCTGGAGAAACTCAGTTCAGTGCAGGAACTCGGTAGCACCGGCGAGGGTCCTGAAATACTTTGGGTAGATTTTTAACTCGAAATTTTCCCCGCGCAGCGCCGTTAGGCTGCTCTTTTTCGACTTCCAACTTTTTCGACTTCCAACTTTTTCCACTTCCAGAAGAGCTAAATTTTTTTTTTTTTTTCAACTTTTATTTCATACAAAGCACTAGGAAGAACGAAGTACCACAATGTAATATACAAGTAAATGGGAATATTCTTCAACAAGTGAATCGGTTCAATTATCTCGGAACAGTCATAACATCTGATGGCAGATGCCTTGAAGAGATTAGAACAAGAATCGCCATTGCGAAAGTAGCCTTTAGCAAGATGAAAAACATTCTGACCAATAAATTGATGTCAATTGAAACGAGAAAAAGAGTGTTGAGGGGATACATAGAGCCTGTTCTTTTGTATGGATGTGAAACTTGGACAATGTGCAGTCAAGCTGAAAAACATCTGATGGCTGCAGAAATGTGGTTTCTGAGGAAAATGCAAAGAATACCATGGACAGATAGAAAAACCAATGACCAAGTACTACAAGAGACAAATGAAAATCGTAGATTGATTAGAGAAATTAGACGTAGACAGTCAAAATTTTTTGGACATGTTATGAGAAGAAATGGACTGGAGAACTTGGTGACAGCTGGCAAGATCGAGGGGAACAGACCAAGAGGAAGACCGAGAGGAAAATACCTGGATGGCTTGGCCACATGGCATGGACGAGACAGGAACACTGAGCTGATCCACGACTCTGGTGATCGAGTGAAATGGCGAATCATGACCGCCCACGCTTTCCGGCATGGCACATGATTGATTGATTGAATGTGCATTTACAAGTTGTAGTGTGTGTTTCATTTGTTTGTGTATATTACAGAGCTTTGCCGTTTGTTAGTGTTAAGTGTGACATTGTGAATAAAAACATATACATACATATATACAGTTATGATAATATGACATTTGTGGCATAGTGCATGTAGATACACATTCCTTGCATATGCTTCACTTCCACTTCCGCAAGCGGAATGCATGAAACACCTGTCTATCTCTCCCTCTCCTCTCCCCTCTCTCTCTCTCTCTCTCTCTCTCTCTCTCTCTCTCTCACACACACACACACACACACACACACACACACACACACAATCTCGTGTTTTCTGGAGACCGCAGTACATTTAAATGCCCCGCGCTTGGACAATAAACTTTAAACTATCATTTCCATTAAAATGTGGCTTCTTTGTAATTTCTGGGTCACTTAGCTACTGAGGGAAGGTCGTTGGTGTTGTTGCCTGATGACAAATTACAGGGCGACGCTCTAGTCCATGATACCTTTTGTTTGGGGAACAAGAATCAGGGATTTACTACTAGTAATTAGAGTCCATGGCCTGTCTCCGGGGAGATAATTGGTCCAAAGTTGTGATAGTGTCTGGGTTTCATATACAATGGGTAGGAATTAAAACCTGGCCACTAAAAGCCACCTTAGTTTACTTAAAGGGCTCATTCAATTTGTTTATACATGGTGGTGCATATTTTTCTTTTGAAACATATCATTACCATATAACATCATTTTAATACTTGAGATACCAACTTGGTTTAAAGGCTGCTACACGCACGCACACGCGCGCGCGCACACACACACACTCATAGACACCCATTCACAATATATTTCATGTTGCACATTCAAATATAATAATGGGAAAATTAATAATAATAGTAGCAGTAATAATAATAATATTATTTTTAATAATAATAATATAATTGTAAGATTATTAATACCATCAAGAGCTAATTTTTTTTTTTTTTGACTTTTTAAAAAAACAACAACTTTTATTGAGTGTTAAAATCGTTGCGAATTGTATTGTTCGTGTTTTTACAGAGCGTTGCATGTGGACGTGTAGGTGACATATGCGCAAAATTTCCAACATTTTATACAGTTGAACATTTCTTCATTGACATTGTTGTGAGGAAATATTTAAAACAAAAGCGTGATGGTAGTGCGCCGTTATTATTTCCCCTGCCGCCTCGCTCTCCTGTCAGCTCCAAAACTCCTACCAAGTACCATCACCACCCCTCGGTGTTGATGAAACATGGCGGTGCAAAACTGTTAAGAACCAACCGGTGAGGGCGGCAGCAGAAAACAATAATCACCGTATCAGAAAGGTGGGAAAGGGGGATGTGACAGTACACGGGTTTACAAAGCCATATATATTAATAATGATTACAGTGATAATAATGCAAATAACAACCAAATACATCAATAATAATAATGACAAAGAATAAAAATTGCTAAGGGTGATAACAGTAACAGCAATGATAATAACAGCAATAGGCAATCAAGATAGCAACAGAGAAATTACTAAATAACAGCAATGGTACACAACCTGTGGTGCTACTAACAGATGCAAAATCAGTACTCGAGGCGCTCCTCTCTGGGAAATTGCCAGTACTAAGGACACTACTTTCTGAACTTAGCAGTCAGCATAAAGTCACCATACAGTGGATACCATCCCACTGTGGAGTACCCGGAAACGACAGAGCTGATCAATTGGCTAAGGAAGGAGCCAAAGAGGAACAGCCTGATGTGCCCGTTACATACCACCAAAAGAAAAGAATGATCAAATCAGTCAGAAAGCCACCAAAACCTGCTCAAGATGACTACCACATTATGGACAGACCAGAACAAGTCATTATTCTGCGCCTCAGAACAGGACACAATAGATTACGCAACCACATGTATACAAAATTCAAGATTGGTGAAACAGCCATGTGCACATGTGGATTGGCGTCGCAGACAGCAGAGCACATACTCCAAGACTGCCCAAAATATAACATATCTAGGCAAACCTTCTGGCCTAGAGAGACGACGGTGGAAGATAAACTCTATGGACCACTGTGTGAACTGAAAAAAACAGTTCAATTCATGCAAGAGACGACATTGCAGATATAGACATATTTCAAGCGAACGAAAGAAGAAGAAATAACAGCAATGATAATAATAGTTATGATAAGGATCACATTTTCCACACATGTGATTCCATTAGCTAAAATGATTATCTTAGGAATGGTGTTTACATGAAATACATCTCTAATAATAATGACAAAGAATAAAACTACTAAGGGTGATAACAGCGATACCAATAACAGCAATGATAATAATAGTTATGATAAGGATCACATTTTCTAAACATGTGAATCCATTTGCTACAATGATTTAGTTAGGAATGGTGTTAAGCTTAGCATAGCAGACATATAATTGCAACATGCATTGTTAAATAATAGTAGAAGTAAAAGGAGTTGGTTTTCTTTTTCTCCTTGCTTATTTTTTTTTTTTTTTGGGTCTTATTTGTAAGGGTTCATTCATTTTTTCCCTTCCTCTTTTTTTTTTTTTTTTTGTTTGTTTGTAAAAAGTAAACAGTCATCTGTATTTGCACAAATTGTTTCAATCTCGTTGGTTTGGTAAACATATGTGGTTTTGTATTCATTCATTCATTATTCACTCACATCTTCTTGTTTCTTCCTCGCACTCATGTGTACTAAATTTTAAATTCAGAAAGAAGAGTACTTGTGTTTACTCTGGAGATATCTGTGATATTTTGTGTTTACAACATAGGAAATTTATCCATTACCATATTTCTCTTCACAACGTATATAAACAGTTTACTTCTGGATTACATCCATGGACACGCCCTTACAAACTGTTCTACTCCTAACCCACTTAGCGATCGTGGTGCCAACAGGTATTTTTTCTCTCATTGTAATTAGGTTGATAATAAACAAAGTAGAAGCAAGCAGAATAGGGTTCACTTTTTATTAGAAATTAACATACCCCATGAAGATCTAAAGCAAACTGTTTATACGTTGTGAAGAAAAACCAGAGTTATAATGCCAGGGCGTCCATTGGGGGGGACAGTCATTAACATCGTGCACGGAACTCGCAGTATTGAAACATTGTATATATTGCATTAACAAGTACATTTTATTATTTTTAGCAGCAAAAGTAATTTAAACTTTAGGAAGTCATATCATTGTGTTAAATGTAAATAGATCGTGGCATTATATTAAATATTTAACAATTAATATAACTAATTGCTTCTTTATAAAAAAGTTTGCGAGTTATGTCCCTTGCAAACTATAAAATGAATATTATGTTCCCGTGAAAAAGAGGTATTTGTTTCCCCTTAAATTTCGCTTCAGTTATCAGTTATCAGTTGGGGTAACTTCATTGCACTCCGGACATGTCCATAGGTGCTCAGATCCTCCCCCCAGCATATACATCAGCGTCCGGTGGCTAATAGTGCCAGTTCTGTGTTGGTTGATGAGGCGCCTTGTTTTCCCGATGTACCTCTCGTGTTTGGCCGTGCCGATTCTTACTCCCAAGTCTTTCATCCTGGACAGCGATGTGAATTCACTGACGTCAAAGTCCTCTGTTATCGCCATATCTTTGAGGACGTTAATAACATCGGCACGATCCATGGGCTGGCCATCTACAGGGGGTGCAGAGCCAGCCAGTTTGTCAGCTCGTTCATTTCCCTCGACTCCCGCATGTCCTGGGACGAAGATGAAGGTGACTTTACGGACAACAGACTTCCGCAGCGACCCAGTCCACTGTCTACGTACAGATCCAGCTTCGATCTTCTGAATCATGCTCATTGAATCACTTAGTACACACACGTTAGTATAATGCTGTGATTCCAGCCATATGAAAGCCTGTGTAACTGCCATCACCTCCATCGTCATGCTGCTCGTGGTCATAGAGTGGGCACCATTGGATTCTTGAACGGTTCGGCCCGCTGAACGGGCTGTAAATGCCCACGCACTTCTCTGCTGCTTTACAACAGATCCATCTGTATAGATGAGCACTTCGGGGCTATCTGAGTGTTCATAGATGAGCGCGTTAACCTCTGCATTGACAGCGGCAGGGTTCTGCTCTCTGCACCGTCTGTCGAGTGTGATAATGCAGGAGAAAGTTCACTTAAAAGCTGGAGGCACCGGCACCCATTCCTTGCCGGGGTTGATACTGGTAAGACTGCAGACCAGTCTGACGACATCTTCCGCCCGACCTATCCATGATTTGCCCCTCTTTAGCCTGTCGCCCTTTTCTCTAAATATAGCGTCATGCAGAGGGTGCTGCTCATCTGCACTTATTTTTAAGTATGCACGAGCTCTCCAGATCTTGATCCTGTGTTCCATTGTCGGGAAGTCAAGGAGGTATCTCATTGCTACACAGCTGGTGTCTCTCGTGCAGCCCAAAATGATGCGCATGGCTTCGTTTTGTAAATTTCGCTTACCAAGTGCAAAGGCCGTCGAGAGCAGTGTTGACATCTCCATTTGATGAAAAAGCACCAAAATCGACCCAAAAAAGCACTAAAGAGCACGAAAATTTTTTAGGAAGCACCAAAAAAAAAAAAGCACCAACTGATTTTATTACAAATGTAACAAGGTAGCACAGTATAATTTATTATTATCACTTCATATTACAATGAAGTTTATTCCAGATCCGCCAAATCCCAATCAGAACTACTTTCGAGCCAAAAAAGCACCAAACTGCAATACTATTTTTTGGGAAATCACTAAAACAAGCACTGGTGGTATTCATTCAAAATGTTATAAAGTAGCACATTATAATTTATTATTCATCTCATCTCATCTCATCATGTTCCTCTTGTACCTTGCGGTGTCGAGGTGAAGTATAAACTTCGTGAGAGTGCCCGGTTATGGGCTTCGTATATCGACATTCCCATGGATTCTGTTATTCCCTCCGTCCAACGTTTACGTGGTCGGCCTCTTCCTCTGTTTCCATCTGGTCTGTACATCATTGCTTGTTGTGGCATGCTGTTGACTGGTAGCCTACTTGCATGGCCAAACCATTTGACTTGCTGCTTTCTAATAAAATCTAGAGCAGCTTTAACCCCTACTTTAGTCCTGATTTCTTCATTTCTGATCTTATCTCTTCTTGATACGTTGAGTATTCTTCTCAGAAACCTCATTTCTGTTGTTGTGATTTTTCTTTTCTCTTTTTCTGTCATTGTCCAGGTTTGGCATTGGTAGCACAGAGTTGGTAGGAAGATTGTGTTGTAAAGTGCTTTCTTAGTAGTTATTGATACATGTTTGTTCTTTAGTATTGGTGCCATTTGTCCAATGAGTTGATTTGCCTTATTGCACCTATTTTCGATCTCGTCTTTTGATCTGCCATTTGATGATATTATACTTCCTAGGTACTTGAAGCTCTTTACTTGTTTCAAGGGATGTTCGTTTAGGTGAATTGTTGCTGTTTGTTCTTCTTTAGTTATAGTCATTACCTCTGTTTTGCTTGTGCTAATTTTCATGTTATGTTCCCTACACATTTCGTTTAGACTATTCATGTGGTCTTGTAATTCAGCTTCTGATTTTGCTATTAGTGCTTGGTCGTCCGCAAACAGGAGTTCTCTAATGGTTAGATTTGCAGATGGTTCTTCTTCTGTGTTCTCGTCATGCGGTATTCTTGCTGTCTCTGCTTGGCTGGTTTCTTTACATATGTTGTCTATATATGTTATGAACAAGAGATGGGACAGGACACAACCTTGTCGTACTCCAGATCTTATGGTGAAGGGTTCTGAGTGTTCTCCAGTTGCTCTCACTATGCATTCACTGTTGTTGTATAAACTTCTACATAGGTTTGTTAGATGTGTACTCACTCCATATTGTTTAAGGATTTCCCACAGCTTGTTTCTATCTACCCTATCAAATGCCTTTTCTTGGTCGACAAAGGCTAAGTATAGTGTTTCATTGAATTCAATTGATTTTTCTATAAGTTGTCTAAGAGCAAAAATGGCGTCTGTGCATCCTTTGTTTTTCCTAAATCCAAGCTGCGTTTCGCTTAGCTGGGGTTCTAAAGTAGTTCGTAATCTTTTTTCAAGAATTTTGCAAAATATTTTCCCAGTATGACTCAACAGTGAAATGCCTCTGTATTGTGTGCAATCTCTTTTGCTGCCTTTTTTTTCCAAATTGGGATAATTATGGCGTTTCCCCAGTCTTGTGGTGTCTGTTGTTCTACCCAAATATGGTTGAATAGTCTATGTAGCCAAGCTGTTCCTACTTCCCTTGCTGCTTTAATTAGTTCATTTGGTATTTCATCCTGTCCTGGTGATTTGTTTAATGGGGCTTCTATAATTTCTTCTTTTAGTATGTCTGGTTCTAGTTCCTCGGTGACATCTGTGTAGGTCTCTTGAATTCCTGTGACATCTGATGGGATGTTGAGAAGTTGTTCGAAATACTGCTTCCATCTTATTAGGATCTGTTTTTGTTCACTTATTGGTTCTCCATTTTCGCTGTTAATTATTTCAGTTGGGTCAAAGGGTTCTCCTCTGGTTCGCATTGCACTTATCTTTTTGTAGAAGTTTCTGGTTGCCTCCTTGTAGTTTTTATTTAGGGTTTCTCCATACTCTTCCCAGTCTTTTTGTTTTTCCCTCTTTACTATTCTACTCACATGTCTTCTCGCTATTCTGTATTCTCTGTAATCACATTCCTGTTTGCTCTTCAACCACTTTTTATATTTTTCCTTTTTTTTCTTTTAACGGTTTCTTTACTTCTGCGTTCCATCAACTTGTTATTTTCTTTATCCGTGTTTTGCGTTTTTTCGTGGTTCCGCATGTTATTTTTGCAGTATTTAAAATGCTTGATTTGAACATCTCCCATTCTTCTTCCACTGTTTTTCTTTCCGTAGGTAATTTTACAAAGAGTTCAGTTAGTTCTTTCTCATAATTTTCCCTTACTGCCTCGTCTTTAAGGTTTTTTAAGTTTACTGATTCGCATGGCATGTATTTTCCTGCTCTTTGTTTTCTTCTTCTAATGGTTCTTATTGTGGCAACGACTGCTTTATGATCTGTGTTTATACTGAAATTGACCTACCGACTTATTCTGTACTCAGACTTTTCAATCGTTGATCTCGGCAGATTCCGATGACCGCTCCCAGTAATGCCTCAACCATCATCTTGATCGGCACTGGAATGAGCCGGTCCCTTAGAGCTCATGGTTAAACTCTGGAATCTCCTTAGATATAGCAATAACAAATCCTGAAAAACGGAGGGGGTGGTGTGAGTACTCAACTACAACAAGAACTAACTGCATCTCCACCATTACACTTGCCTCTCAGTCATACATAATACAATAAAGATATATGTATGAGATCATCACATCATAGATCCACTCTTCACTATAATGCATAGGCATGATGATGTAAGAGCAAGCAATAGTACACCTGTACATAGTCAAGGAGCTCGTCTGGGCTACCACTAGCCCCCTAGCAACAGAGTCGACTGTATGACTCTGTCAAAGCATCCTTGGCCTGGTGCTAGTCCACTCCTGGTTCATCTCCCATCATCAATCAACAAATACACCTACTTCCCTTTCAGTGTAGTGATTACTTTATCTAGGAGGTGCCCAGCCGGAAATATCCTCCTTCCAAACATACTCACCAATTAACCAATCCCTTCACCCATGGATTGATCAACTACACACATTAATAACTATATGACCATAATAAATTATACTCCTGATAATTCATTACTATAGTATTAACTAAGGATAACTCATGAATTGTTAAACTTAAATAACAAACTCATATCACAGCCATAGCTCCGTCCTGGGATCCCTGTCCCAGAACCTGAGTTGCCTTTTATTAACTGACCTTCATTCAGGTCGGTCATCTCTGTGCCGGTCGAGCACAGCTTTGGTGGCCATCCACCAATACACTTTCCCACAGCTACTGTGGGTCCCGTGCATCTCGTCCCGTGACGACTTAGGTCACATAATTTAATGTAGCAAGGCCTCCAGCCTCTCCTCTACCAAAACCCCAGCTCCTCATTTTTAGGGGTTCATTCCCCCAACATACTACTCCTACTTCACGACCGTGCCTCAAGTACTCCATGAACAGAGTCAGGTTTCTGGAAGATTAGAATAATAGAGACAGACCCGGTTCGGTTCCTATCTTGGATCTACCTAGACGCAACGGCCTCGAATTACCGAGCGCCGCATCACTCTCGGTCGGGTATGATCAACCATCGGATACGCACGATCGCTTTGGGTCGGACCTGCAACCTAACGGGTCGGGCGGACCGGCCTACTTTCCAGACGTTTGACTAGACATACACAAGATTGAACACGCACTGTCACTCTAACGGACGGACATGTAAACCAGCAGTGACAATAGGTATCAGTAATACTTCGTATCAACTGTTATCCTATAAATGTAACACCATCCTTCCTACATGGAATAACACTGGTACCATTACACCGCAAATACTTACCTGGCGATCTTTGCCATGAATCACACCTTGGTTCCAAGAATAATCACCACCACTGATCTAACATCTAAGTTACAATCCTAATCTAACGAAGCAAATTATACATCTATAATAATAACAAGCCCTAACTTATCGTTATTAACAGCGTCTAGCATTTCTATGTAATGAATGACAAACATCCTGCCTTGCGTGTGTAATTACTAAACCAAACAAGTAACTGCTACACACTTGGTAAAGTACCGGAATCTTCCTTGCACAAAGCAGTGATAATAGCATACATATCACTAACCATGCAAATCATTTGTAAACTAACAGTTAACAATCCTATCAATCTACAAACATAGGTTTTACACCAGTACTAGAAAGAACACACGTTCCGACCTATTGTGTATACCCACTCCCAGCTGTTGTGCACGGCTGGCCCCGTCTGTCAACACATTACCTAGCCGATCGATAATAGCTAATTAATGCAGACGGCCGGCGGTAAATTTATGCGCTTCGCTAAGACGCTTTCGGTCGATAATTAATTCTCTCGGGAATGTAGGCGCGGTATAAGGACAACAGTTAAACAATAGACAAGTATTAAACTGACTTGTGATTCAGAAATCACAATCTTGACTGCTGATGTCCCGCTCTGCCCGCGAACACTGACATCAGATTTCAGCAGCACATTTCTGCGATCTGTCTACGCTGAGGCCCGACTGGCGACTGATCACGACCAACTAAGTGCGTCTTCACAATGCCTTCACGGGCCGAGTGAATTCCATGAGCCACGGAGAAGTCCTGAGTCACGGATAGTTCCACAATCCTGTGTTCCATGAGGCAATTGTGAGTCTAGCGTGATCTTCACCACGTACGCACTTACTGGGGTACATTCTAGATTTCTCTAGAAATAACCAGAATAGTGACGTCACGCACTACTTTCGAGGGGTAACCCCCTATTTATTGTTACATATTCCAGGGAGACTAACCCTTCGCCATTCCATATATAACTCAGAGACCAGACTATCTGCAGTCGTTTCGTCACAATGGACATCCATCGTGTCTGGCTTAATTGAACAATCTTTAGCGGATGTTGTCCATCATTTATTGAAGCAAAAAGCTCCCTGTACTTTGCTTAACGACGACTTGAGAAAACCAGTTATATGTTTCTCTAATAATGAACTCGATGTTCCTGGGAAGACAAGCAGCTGCAGCCTGTGACACTGCCAGCTGAAGGGAATGGCATACACAGATGAGGAACTTCGGATTTTAATTTTGTATATACTCCATTGTTTACACCTGTCATGACAGACGCATTGTCAGTGCCGAGTGCAACTAGTCTTTGCAACTCAAGTCCATTCTTGTTTAAACAATCTTTTAATGCATTGCATATTGCCTGTGCGTTGCAATCACTCAGTTCAACTAAATCTAAGTTAGTAACCGCAAACTGCTTTCTTGTCTCTGAATAGTACCTAATAGCTACTCCAAGTAGCTTAGTTTCAGAAATGTCATTGCTCTCATCAATCAATAAGCTGTATTACTTTTGCCAATATCAGCTGTCAAGTTTGTTGTAAAATATGGTGCAAGTACATTTGAAATAACTGCTCTGCACTTAGTTCTCCTAAGCTTAAAGTTCTTGCAACCTTTGCTGTCACCAAAGTGTACCTTGCAGAGTTCACTTAAATGGTCAACAACGCGAAGTGAACAATGGCCAGTTATGAACAAACTCATGCATCCTTCTGTTTCTTTGACATCATCTTTCAGTTTGTCAAATGCAATTGTTGTTTGCCTTTGTGTACTGAATGGTTGTTCGGCTTTCTGATGTTTCGTTGTATTCTTGTGCCTCTCAATATCATTTAACATGGCTGCAATGGAACATTTGCAATATTTGCAAAAACACTTAGTATTATCCCCTTCTACTTTTAACAACAATTTTTGAAATCTCGTGTCACTGAGCCACTGTTCTCTGAAATGTTGACAATATTTCTTGCTCATGGTGAAACACAAATAAGCTTAAATGAAAGGATAATGTAGACACCACAAAATTATGAACTCGATTACAAGCTAATGTATTGACGTTTGGACTTGTCTGCAAGGTGGCGTTCGCTTTCAGCTAAATCGTATTAAAGGGAGTTAAATTAGTTGAATATTGCGCGGTAACGTACTAAGACTGTTTTGTTCCCTTGCTTAAGTTCAAATTCGGTTTTTTAGTGTTCCCAAAATGAATTTTAAAGTAATTTTTACCCACCCCAAAATAGCACAAACAATTTTGTGAAGCACTAAATTTACGCGGCCCCGCTAAAAGGAAAAATTTCGCACTAACTGACTTGAAAAAGCACTAAATTTAGCGCGAAAAATACTAAAATGGCAACACTGGTCAGGAGAGTAAAGAGGTGCAAGGATTGGGGATACAAATCGGCCGATACAGCAGGAACCTGCTAAATATGTATATGAGTGGGAATTCTTGCATAAGCAGAGAGAGTTGGGACTGGTTGAAAGGTTTAGCGGACACCCCAGGTTCCAGGTATCTGATGTGTGGTGATTTCAACGCCCGCGCCAAGGAATGGGACAGGTCGGGAGAGAACAGACAGGGTACTGCTCTTGCTGAGGCCTTGCTTGAGACGAATGTTGTTGTCTAAATGACGGGACACCCAAAGGGCTAGCAATGAGACCGGGGAACCCTGACACGGCCATCAACCTGGCGCTTGTATCCCAAGAGGCGGCATCAGATATAAAATGGAGCGTCCTTGGAGACTATGGAAGTGACCACCTCCCCTGTTCTGTGCTGATACCTAAGTCCAGCACAGTTAGGACTATAAGAGCTCGCAGGGTATTCCGTTTTGATCGCGACCACTCTTCGCTCGTGGGGCGTCTTAGATCACAGGGAAGATCTAAACCAACAAGAAGAATATTTACCCAACTACCATGGTGGACACCAGCGGTCGAGAATTCATGGAGGGAAAAGAGGCGGCCAGAAGGAATTGGCAGAGGGTGCCGAGAGCAACCAATTCAGTGGACACAGAACTGGAAGAGGCTGAAAGGTATAAGAAAGTAAAGGTGCAGGATTTTAAACTCCAGGCAGCTGAGGCAAAGAGGATTAAGTGGGAACAGTTTATCAATGAAGTCTGTGGGGATGTGACATTGGGGAAATTCTGGAGGCTGCACCGGCAGATGAAGAGACAGGTGATGCCTGGTACACATGGCACCGTTTATGATGATAACAACCTACCTATGACAACAGACAAGGACAAAGGGGAGGCTTTTCTTGCGCGATTTTTAAAACAGACGGATCAGCAAGATAGGGCTATTAGAGATAACGCCAGAAAAACCTTGTCACGGGTCACTAGGAAGGAGGACTGTGAGATTAAAGTGGAGGACATTAGACGGGTACTGAAGCGGGCTAAAGACACAGCGCCATGTCCGGATGGGGTGAGGTACTCCCATATGAGGAACATAAATGATGGGGACTTGGAGGAGATGGATCTTTGTTTCAATCTAAACATCAATACGGCGGAATTACCCCACGATTGGCTGCATAGCTACCTGGTCCCCCTCCCAAAGCCAGGTAAGGATCACTCCAGACTTAATGGATACCGAATCATAACCCTGCAAAACACGTATGGCAAAGTCCTCGAAAAAATAGTAGCACGCAGGCCCCAGCAACATTTGGAAAGTCGGAATCTGCTTCCCCAAGGAATTGGGAGCTACCGGCTGGGAAAGGACACCTGGGCCAATACTGCAACTTTTGCATTCGATGTCTATGAGGGCTTCCAGGATAAACAGGAGACAGTGGCGGTAGCTCTTGACCTGGAGGATGCGTATAACAGTGTCAGGTATGATGGGTTAATACACACACTGTTAGACATGGAGGTCTGCCCTTGCCTTGTTAGATGGGTTGCGGCAGTCCTTTATGAGTGTAAGGTTGCACTGCGCATGGGTTCCTGGACTTCTGACCCATGTACTATTACACCTGGGTTGCGCACTGATCTGCCTTGTCCCCGGTGCTCTTTAATGTCTACACTAGCAAAATCGCAGCTATTGAGACACCAGGTGTGGGTAGAATCTTGACATTTGCAGATGATGTGCTGGTGTACAGATAGGGCAGAGACAGGGCCAGTTTGGCGAAAGACTTACAGGTGGCGGTAAACCGGGTGGCGGAGTGGTGCAGGGACGCAGGGGCCATTATAAACCCAGACAAGGCATCGGTTGTGTGGTACTCCATGGATAACCGGATCGTCAAGGCAGACGTCCCAGGTATTATGTTGAATGGATGTCCTCTTAGTCGAGAGAGTAACTTGAAGTACTTGGGTATCGCCTTTGACAGGATCATGTGGAGGTTTTGGTGGTGAAGGCTGGTAGGGGGCTTAATGCATTGAGGGCTATGGCAGCAACCGTGGTAGATCAGAGGATGCTGTACAGGCTCTTTCAGCAGTTAATAATTTCTGTCATTGAGTATGGTTTGGGGCTGCTGACAGTGTCAAAGAGCCAGCTTGAAAGGTTGGAGCGCATACAGAGTGCTGCCATGCGGTTAATACTGGGGTGCACAAAGTACACACCAATTATATGCATGAGGCATATCCTGGCGCTACCTACAATGACGGATAGGCATAGGGTCCTTCAGGCCAAATGGTACCTGAGAGTTGCCGCAGACAGGGATCACCCGCTGCATGTAGCAATGGATATGGTTAAGGGTCACAGACTAAGACGAGCCAGGTCCTGGATGGCACAGGCAGAACTTTCTATAAGTCAGGTGTGTGATCTAGAGACCATCAATCGTGAAAGAGAGTGGGTTGAAGTTCCGGAAGACATGACGTACTGGCACAATGTAATAATAACACTGGGTCGTGAGTGCAGAGAATGGGCAGCGGGCCGCACTGAGTTTGAAGTGCAACAGCTGATCCAAAGCAACACACATCAAGGTGACATAGTCATCTACACCGATGGGTCAGTGGTGAGAACAGACCTAGTGGCTGGGGATTTATTGCAAAAGCTAATGGGCGAGTCTTGAAAAAGGAGAGTCTGGCATATGAGACTACGACCTCCAGCATGAGAATGGAGGTGGAGGCAGTAACAGCGGCATTCCGGTGGCTAGAGGAGACTACTGCAACACACGTTGTATTCATTACGGATTCAAAGAGTGTGCTTAGCAAGGTGGAGAAAGGAATGTTTCGTGTGCAATGGCTCTCGTCGCTTCAGAGATCACAGATCGTGAGAATTGTATGGGTATTTTGCCCTGGCCAAGCGGGTGTACGGGGGAATGAAAAGGCTGATAGGCTAGCAGGGAATGCACCTCTTGGTGGAATTTTGCCTTTGGACAAGGGGGAGGTGGTCGTGCGATTGTGGGATCAGGTGGAGAAGGCGGAGGAACAGATTGAGAACCTATATGTGGAAAGAATGAGATTGCGTGGGATCGGCAGGGGTTCTGGAAGAATCTCAAAACTGAGAGGGAAGACCAGGAAAACTTTTAATCAGATAGCGGTGGGAACGATTAGTAGTATGACTCTTCGCTGGCTGTTGAACGAGGGGACGGAACACGTATGGGAATGTCCTGAGCGCAGTGATGTCGGTTCTTAATTCAACTCAACTCAACTCCTTTATCATAACTTTATCTGTTTATGTCCCCTACTCATTGCTCAACTAGGTGTTTATTTGGTAATAAGTGTAGTGAGCAATCAAGGCAATTTTTTTTCCCGCGTTTCCATCCTGTTTCAGGATATTGCGGTCAACACCAGCATCTTTCAGCTGTATGTTGATTCCGAGGCTAAGATTACGCTCATCAGCACGCCACGACTTTCTGAGCAACCGGCTCCATACTCTCATAAGTCCCTGGCGCGACTCGAACCGCTTCCAATTCTCATGCGCTCACGTCAACCACGAGAGTATTCGGGGTTACGGAGAAAGCTGCTAACCCCTCGGCCAGTGAGAAGGCAACCAAGGCAATACTATCATGTTGTTATGATGCTTTAAATATGCTCTAAGCAACTAGGGAAACGCATGCGCAGTTGAATTGTATGATTTATTATTATAGGAGATATTTATGTAAAAGAAATAGGGGTGGGGGGGGGGCGGAGGTTAGAAATCTATGCACCATTTGGCTGAGAGCGAGAGAGAGAGAGAGAGAGAGAGAGAGAGAGAGAGAGAGAGAGAGAGAGGAGGTGAGAGAAAGGGAGAGAGAGAGAGAGGAGAGAGAGAGACAGAACGAGAAAGAGAGAGACAGACAGACAGACAGACAGACAGAGACAGAGAGATAGACAGAGTGAGGCTGTGGGAGAATGGATGTGTATGTGTGCGCGCATATTTATGTGTGTGTGTGTGTGTGTGTGTGTGTGTGTCTGAGAAAAGAAAGAGTGAGTTGAGCGCACGCATGTTATTTAACATACTATTCCATATATTTGTGTGTACTCTCATCTTTATATGAAAAAATTTTGAATTAAATGCCACTTGCTTTTATCATGTATAATATGAACACATGTACATTACTGTAGAGTGAGTGAAAGAGTTAGTGAGTGTGAGTGAGAGAGAGTGAATGAGTGTGAGTGTGTGTGTGTGTCTGTGTAAGAAGAGAGAGAGAGAGAAAGAAAGAGAGAGAGAGAGAGAGAGAGAGAGGGGGGGGGGAGAAGAGAGAGAGAGAGAGAGAGAGAGAGAGAGAGAGAGAGAGAGAGAGAGAGAGTTGAATTGCCTCACTAATATTTACGTTACATAATGTATATGTACAATTTTGTCTCAATTTGTTTTACAATTTTTGTTAGAATGATCACGACAATCGTCAGTGTATGTGTGTGTAAAGTGTGGGAGTTTGTTCATACTAGTTTCAGTGATTATGTGATGCATTATGTATGTGTGGAGGGCTTGTGTATGGGGGATATGTATGGGGGATGTGTGTGGATGGGTGGGAATGTATGGCTGGGTGAAGGGATATGTGTGGGTGAGGGGTGTGTGTGGGTGGGTGGGAGATGTTTGAGTGGATGGTTGCAAGTGTGTGGGGGTTGGTGGCTGGGAGGTTGTGTAGGTGGGGCATGTGTGTGTGTGGATGGGTGGGTGGGTGAGGGATGTGTGGGTGAATGGTGTGTGGGGATGTGGGGGATGTGTGTGCGTTGAGGGATGGGTGTGGGGATGTGTGTGTAGGTGGGGGATATGTCTGTGTGGATGGGGTGTGTGTGTGGATGGATGGGGTAAGTGTGAATAGGTGGAGGATGTATGTGTGGGTGGTTAGGGTGTTTGTAGGTGGGGGTGGGTTGGAGATGTGTGGGGAGATGTGTGTGTGTGTGGGTGAGGGATGTGTTGGTAGGGATGTGTGTGGGGGATGTTTATTTGGGTGGGGTATGTGTATATGGGTGGGTTGGTGTTTGGGAGGGGAGATATGTGTGGGTGAGGGATGTGTGTGTGGGTGGGTGGGGAGGTGTGGTTGGGTGTTGAATGTGCGGGTGGGTGAAGGATATGTGTGAGGGCGATGGATGCGTGTTTGGCTGGGTTGTTGGGGTGTGTGAATGTGGGTGGATAGATGGGAGATGTATGTGGTGATGGGTGGGTGTGAGTGGTTGGTTGAGGGATGAGTACGTGAGTGGGGGATGTGTGTGAGGATGAGTGTATGGGTGGGGGATGTGTGTAGGTGGGTGTGGAGATGTCTGTGGGTAAGGGATGTGTGTGGGTGGGGTATGTGTTGTTGGTGGGGGTGTGTATGGGCGCAAGACGTGTGTTTGTGGATGGGGGATGTGTTGGTAAGTGGTGATATGTGTGTGGGGGATGTGTTGGTAAGTGGTGATATGTGTGTGGGGGATATGTGTATGGGTGGGGATGTATGTGTATGTGGGGTGTGTGTGAGTGAGGGATGTGTGATTAAGGGATGTGTGGTTGGGGGATGGGTGATTGGGGGTGGGGGGGGTGGTGGGGGGAGGTGGAGGATGTGTGGGTGGGTGAGTGTGTGTAGGTTGGGGGATGGATGGGGAATGTTTGTGTGTGAGTGGATGCGGGAGTGTGAGGGGAGATTGTGTGGATGGGGAATATGTACAAGGAGGATGTAAGTGGGGGATTTGTGGGTAGGTGCAGGATTTGTGTGTAAGTAGGTGCGGGATGTGTGGGTTGGCGAGAGATGTGTGTGTGTGTGAGGGTATGGGATGTGTGGTTGTGGATGTGTGTTTGGCTTGGTGGTTGGGGGTGTGCAGTAGGGTGGTGGACTGAGAACATAGAATTCCAACTAAAAACGCAGAAAATACCTTTGGATGACTGGGCAATGATCTACATGAGGAACCTCAGTGGGGAGCCGTTAAAAGTAATAGAATCCATACCTACAGAGCTAAGAAACAATTATCAGTACATACACGATAGGATAATGCAACATTTTCTTTTAGACGCTACTGGGTACCAAATTAAATTCTCCCAAATTAAGCCAAAAGCAACTGAAACCTTCTTAGACTACATCTCTAACGTGCAGAGCACATTTAAAAAGTGGACTAGGGCGGCGAAAGTGGGTAACAACTATGAAAAACTAGAAGAACTTATGGTAATGGACAAGGTAATAGCTACCGTCCCTACCCCTTTTGCGAAGTTTTTACAACAGTCAGATATTGATTCCATTCAATAATTAGAGAAACGGGGATCAGCATATTTTTCATCTAATAGGGACATATTTAAATCTACAACACATGATACAGAAATTACTGCTTTTGCAAACAACGTTCCTGATAGATCTTACAACCAAAAAGATTACCGTAAGAAGGACAAACCATATCAAAAACCAGCTCGATGTAACTATTGTAGTCTTTTTCACCCGACTTACTCGATGTGTGATAAGAACCCCGCATATCCGTCACACTTAGAGGCAGTGTTAAAGAAGCAGGAGAGCAGAAGATCATCGTTGAAACGTGCTGTTAAATGTTATTTTTGTTCCAGTTGTGGCCACTATAGTAATAGATGTATTGGTAGACAACGAATGAAGGCAAATAATGCAGCTCTCATCGATACATCATCAGACGATGAGAGTGACATTGATCCGGAACTTGTAAATGTGTTGCCAACGAGTGAATGTGAGAGTGTAGCATTAGTAACAGATATTTTAGACTTTAAGAAATGTAATGTATGCCACCAATTTCATGCGACTGGTAAATTAGAATGTGGGCACGTAATACCATGTTCAAATGAAGATGCTAACGCAGCAAGTGCCTCCAGAGGTAAACTTAAGTTCTACGATGCACTGGTCAACGATCAGCCATGCCAATGTTTGCTCGATAGCGGGAGAACTCTACTGGGTTTAAGGAAAGAACTTGCTAGACCAGAGGATTATACGGGTGAATTTGTCAAATGCCGTACTTTCTCTGGAACCTTTGAGAAATATCCACTGGCAAAAGCGCATATCAATACCCCGTTCCTTACCGGCACATTTACTTGCGCAATCCTGCAAGATCCATGTACAGATCTCATTTTAGGATGCTTAGATTCATTGAAAGAATGTACAGACGACGACATAAGAGCCTGGAAACATACACATATGGCTAACGCTGTAACAAGGTCAGATACAGAAACGAACTATACTGACCTACAAAATGAAATGCTACAGCTATTAACACCAAGTGGTGCAGATACCAACACTACTCGACAAAATTTTATCGAGGCACAGAGCACCGACCAAACAATTACACCTTATTTTAAATTTTTGGGTGAACGAGCTGTAACGAGTTCGCCTTGGGTAGTGAGAGTGAACCACACCCGAGGTGTCTCTACCACTCCCGTGTATTCTAGCCCCAGGGGTTGGACAGGCTGATACACAATTTTTCCCTGTGGTTGATCTCAAATTAGGTATATAAGTCTACAAGCCCCTCCAGATTCTAGACCCCCACTAACTACCTACTCCTGTGGAACAATGAACACTTAGGCATCGTCCGAGATCACATTCAATCAGTATACAAAGAGCAAGTCAACATATATCAACTTTATTCTACCCCTGAGAATATAGAACTGAAATGAATATCCTGAGAGAAAAATCTATTTACATAAATAGAAGATAGGGTAGAGACAGAGTCAGAGATCTAGTAGTCATCATTAAGTTGAGAAGTATAGTGGATGCAGATGTCCCGTCCAGTCGGTGCGCCACTCACCCGGCCTCCTTCCAGTGAGATGACTTGGACCTTGGTGACCACTCCGTCTCCCAAGCGTGGATCAACAACCATAGAGTTACTGCTGTACCTCACTCAACTGGACCAACTGCATCTTCCTCATACAGTACTAAGTCACTGCGAATAAAGTACTGCACCGGTATCTGTAATCACTAGCTGGACTACAATCCTCCGGGCTTTACCTCCAACTAATCTTAAGCTTAATGAATGTCAATAGCCTATGACCAATCTAATGGTCGATCTGTAGCACAATACTCATGAGTGATGAATCTGTCACTGACCAATTTAACGGTCTCACACTTCAAACACAGTAGCACTGAGTTGTGTCTATGTTCATGACCAATTCAATGGTCCCTAACTGATAGTACAGTAACACTGGGTCTCGATTCAGTTCTTTGACCAATTCAATGGTCCCTTACTGATAACACATTTCACTGCTCGGCGCATCAGATAATGTAACATAGTTCAAAGTCTGCACACTGTTTCAATATAATAGTAGAATCTGATACATATTTCTTTTGGAGACAATATTCAGGTTGAACTAGATTCCCTAGTCCCTTGACACATCACTTTCTTTGGGTATCTTATACGGAAGCTGGTGTAGGTCTCATCATGACCTTTCACTAAAGCTGTCGTAGGAACCTCCTAAGTGTAGGAATAAACATGTGTCCGCGTTTAGGCAGAACCACCGCATTTGTATACGGTCAGGTGTCTCCTGTCATAGAGCATGATTGCTCAATTTACTGAAAGCTCCTTCTGAAATACTATATCTTCACAAGTATAAACTCAACAACAAACCATCGTGTCCCACACGTGCACCGTCAGGGCACTTGAATCTCTGGATGCACCTTCATACATAATGGGTCACCCAGGCATATGGTGTGGTTAAGTCAGGCGAGGTAAGTACATGGTTCAACCATTCGCTGTAGCATACGAAGTGGTTTCCGGCCAACAACAAATCTAGTTGACTGGTTCCTCAACAGGCAACTCCTGAAAAGGGAGGGCGACAGGTGAGAGTACTCTGGCCCAAACATTGGTCCACATGCATCCTATCAATAGCTACTCAACTCTCAGTCATGCTAATTAGTTATACAAATAACTAAAGCATTATCTCTATATGTAGAGTAGCAAAGCATGGGTCGTGGATGTCAGCTGGCCTCAAGAGAACAGCCCGTCAAACAAAGTAAGAATCAGAATGACGAGTCTGATCATAGGTCTCACCTATCCCTAATCATCTACCAGTTGTCGCTAACGTCACTATTGAAAGTAAGCTGCTATCTTAGTTCTAAAATTAATTGAACTAAACCCTAAGGTAAAGAGTCCCTGGACTCGCTCCTTATATTAATAATGTTCAATAAGAAACATAACCTTGATCAATATACCATCCCTCGGGATATAGGGATAATACATGATCATATCAGTATATACACCTTCCTGATTGCTTGTGGGACTACCTGCCCACACTGTAGCAACCTCTTCTTATCAGACTCTTACTTAGAGTCAAGAAGCCATTCTTGAGAAAACATGTTCCCCACATGTTCCAAGGGTAATGTTCCAGCTCAGCCCTTCCCAAGTGGATGAGCCTTGGTTGGACCGAACTTCATTTGTGGCCTGGTCTGCCACAACATACTTTCGTACCTTGCTTGCAATTCCCCATATCCCATATGTCCCCGGTGGCTCATACGCCCTCCTTGCATCCTTCCATACTGCCAACATATCAGCATTCATTCGCAGTAGTGCTAGCATGAAAGAATCAGGAAAGCAAAGACAAGAATTCAGAACACATGTCTCTCGCGATTACCCGCACTGTTATCACGCGTCGACCTATTTGGCGTTCGGTATTCCTTCCCGAAGTATCACATACCATGACCTAATATATGCATACACCATGTCACAGCATATATATATAAATCATCAATGAAGACTTACCTTCACACAGAAATCCCTTGTTCCACACACAATAAATTCACTATTAATTTACACCACAATAGTTTCATCATTCATAGTGGCACAGAACTAAGTTCTCTCCTTACGTTGTCACTAAGCACACTTCTGTTGGGATCTCCATCTACCCACTTACCTTGGTGTCTAACAGTTGTACTCTTCACTGACTGTCATAAATCTAGATCTCAATCAGGCCTATTAACTAACTCCTATTCCAACACAACAACCTAATAGATGCAACAATTTGCAATACTTGATACATACAAGATACGTTTCAATCGCAAACATAACACGACTGCATTACCACCAGATGCTTCGCGAACACAGTTGTAAACAAACACACGGCGTAGCCTACAACAGGCGTTATCGATCCGTTAGCTCATGAATAATGCAGCGGCATCCGCATACTAATGAGGTTAGCACAGTTGCGTTTTATAGAACAATGACAGAGTTAATTAATTTAAACAAATCCGTACCTTGATTCATGAACCAGACTCCAGCCAGCTTCAGAACTGTTTAAGGGCACATCAGCCTCCTTACGCCAACAGTCAGCCGATATATGGTGGTTATTAGACGCAAACAAAATGGCTCAAACCGGCCAGCGTCTTCTCTCTCCAAAATGTCAGAAGTGAATGAACACTCTAGCCGCATTTCTCCCCTCGTGCCAATTCCTGCGCATGAGAAGTGAGTGCTTCTTGGGGAAAAACACTTTCACGGGAAACATTCATTTCCCCCTAGGATTTCTAGATTTCTCTCTGCACGAGAATACAATGCAGTACCCGGCAACCCCGGTTCATGCAAACACCGGTTATTCGAGATGATTCTAGATGGAAAATACCTAGCGGCTTTCCTCAGTCTATTTATAGCTGGGAAAGTCCCTAATGACACGCCAAATAGTGCAGTAACCAAACGACCCTAGACAGATGATAGCCGTTTTGTCACACGAGCGAAAGTAACGAAGAATGCATCTTGGTACTTTAAAAAATTTAATGGAATTCTCATGCGTTATTACACAACTAATAACCATGAAATTCAGCAGACGGTGTTACCTGTAACATACCGACAAAATGTGCTGAAAATCGCACATGAGTCACCGTTTGCTGGACATTTGGCCTATGATAAGACCAGAGCCAGAATACTGTCACACTTTTACTGGCCTAAATTCTGTTCCGACATAAAAATTTTCTGTCGGTCTTGTACTATTTGTCAACATCTTGTACGAAAGGGAAAGCATGTGACGGCCGAAGTTCAACGGTCATTATTAGCATCCGGACCATTTGAGTGTGTAGCGGACGATATTGTTGGACCCCTGAATCAGGTGTCAGGCAAAGGAAACTGATACATACTTACGCTCGTGGATCTATGCACCAGGTGGATCGAAGCTATTCCACTAAAATACATCACCTCCAAAGATGTGGCAAATGTATTTTTGCATCTATTTTCTCGCTTTGGCTTCCCACGATCTATCTTATCAGATCGGGGAACGCAGTTTATTTCGGCTGCTACGCAAGCCTTAACCAAATTGTTAGGAGTAGAGCAGCATTTCTGTACCCCGTATCACCCAATGAGCAACGGGATCATAGAGAAAATTAACGGGGATCTCAAACACATGCTGGCTAAAGTAACAGCGGAGAACCCATCTGATTGGGACACACTATTGCCAGCAGTGTTATTTGCCCATAGAGAAATTCCGCACTCGAGTACGGGTTTCTCACCTTTTGAGTTAGTTTATGGGGCGAACCCTCGAGGACCCCTAACCATTTACCATCAGCTAATTACTAGCTTACCAAACAATCTAACAACAGTAACACCATATGAGATGGTAACGGAGACACGCGATAGAATAATGAAAGCGTGCGTAATAGCCAAGGCATCTTTGGAGAGGAAAGGACAGATGTACCGCGACTATGCAAATAAAGGTGCTAAAACTATCCAACTTGAATCAAACCAGAAGGTTTTGCTTCTACTACCTGATAAACGAAATTTGTTACTAACATCTTGGCAAGGGCCATTCAACGTTGAACGTAAAATATCAGATGTGGATTATGAAATATCGATAAAAGGACACTTAAAGATATTTCATATCAACATGTTGAAACCATACTTTTCACGACAAGAACAGCAGACAGACGAACAAATTGCTCCAACACCAAGTAATGAGACGACAGACGTACACAGCACAACCCCACTAGATAGGGCGACGCACGACAGCGACAACGCAAACACACTTAGCCAGGTAACAGCACACACAGCTAGCACCACAACAGTATTGAACGAGACAGACGAAGACGATATGGAACTACCAGTCCCTACTGTAGACGCGACTGCGACCATTGACAGTATAAAGATAGAAACTAAACTAACAGACAACCAACGACGACAAATCATAGAGCTAGTAACAGAATACAGAGACATTTTCTCCGACATCCCAGGAAAGACAGATAGAATAGAACATTCTATCATTCTGACTGACAACACACCAATCAAGTGTCGACCTTATTCTATCCCTCTAAACTATAGGTCGAACCTCGACAAAGAAATTCTATCTCTTGAGTCGAGCGGAATTATTCAGAAATCTCAGTCAGAGTATTCTTTCCCTATTGTCCTTGTCGCCAAAAAGGACTCTACTATTCGACTCTGCGTCGATTATCGCCGCTTAAACAAAATAAGCAAAATTGACGCTGAACCGATTCCATCATGCGAGGATTTGATCTTGGACATGTCTACATCTCGCATATTTAGCAAGATTGACCTCACGAAAGATTATTGACAAGTCCCGATGGAAGTAAATTCGATTCATCTAACAGCTTTCTCCACTCCTTTAGGTCTCTATGAGTGGCGCTTTCTTCCTTTCGGCCTTCGTAACGCTCCAGCAACTTTCGTCCGTCTAACTAGGGATCTTCTACATGGGATGACTAATATTGCTACATATATAGACGACATATGCATCCATACGGAAGACTGGACAACACACCTACTGAAACTGCGACAAGTCTTCGACAGGTTGCGAGTATTTGGGCTCACAGCGAAGCCGACCAAAGTAGAGTTGGGCATGGAACAAATTGACTTTCTGGGTCATACCATCTGCAGAGGTCAATTAAAAACTGATGACAGAATCGTCACTAAGATTCTAAATTTGACGATGCCAACGACCAAGAAACAGGTCCGAAGTTTACTGGGTCTGGTAAACTACTATAGTAAATTTATTCCAAATCTGGCAGAAATTACCAGTGTTTTTTCTAACATCTTAAAAGCTTCGGCTAAATTATCTGTACAAGATGCAGGATTAATTAGCGCGTTATCAAAATTAAAACATCTTTTCAGCGTTCCACCTATCCTTCGTATGCCTAATCCAAAACTTACCTATTTCTTACGCATAGATGCGAGTGCCATCAGCATATCTGGGATACTAGGACAGTTCTACGAAGGGAAGTTCCACCCAGTAATGTACGTAAGTCGCAAGATAAGCCCCGCTGAATCTAGATACTCAGCAACAGAACTGGAGGGCCTCAGTTTGATCTATTGTGTAAAGAAATTCCATAGATTTCTAGCAGGAGCACAGTTTGTAATCGAAACCGATAATTCTCCGTTGTCGGTGATGCAATCAGGCGTGCCACGCAATAACAGAGTTTACAGGTGGGCCTTAATTCTCCAAAATTACACATTTACCATTCAGCACTTAAAGGGAGATTGAACACTGTTGCAGACATTTTAAGTCGACCGTCAACCATTGAAGTACCTGATTGGCACGAAGAGATCGACCACCCATCACCAGAAAACAGTGACACTGTAAATGTGAAGTAACTCAGTGCCGTATGTGGTGATTAAGATACACTGTAAGTGCGTTATCATCGCCAAACATGTAACTTTGTGAAATTAACAGTGCTATGAAAAGTGTAACGAACAGACGCATAAGTAACATGCGCTGACACATAGATAAGCTAGGAGAGCATTGAAGTGTTAGCTATGAACCTACATATGTTAGTAGGAAACTATATTTATACACGACCCATGAAGGAGAGCATAAAAGACTTTGCCGAAATGAACTATGTTATAATAGTCTACAAAGAACATTGCTCCATCTTCACACTGGAAAGAAGGACTTCGAGTTAGTGTAATTAGATATAGAAATGTAACTGTGATATATGTATATTATTATTTTATTAACAGTACACATAACTTCATTTTTCTTTGAGTATTGCATTGCAAATTGTTTAAATGCATATATAACTTTATGTAGGTCATGTGGTAGTTACAAATCACCATCATCTAGTTAATAGACCATTTAAGATAACACCGATTATAGAAATACAATTGCTAGATATTATATTAGTTTATCACCTCATAATCATAACCATTTATAAATTCATTTATCTAAAATATCATTTCGAAACTAACCCAATCATTTAGCAATTAACATCATTTTTACAAATAATACTTTAAGGTAATTAACCCAATTCTCTTAAATGAAAGTAATTAGATTATTTCCCTTTGGGATAATTCAGGTCAGCACACCAAATCATATTAGTTACTATTACAGGATAGGTAACAAACCATCCCCATAACTTTGTATATTATGTATAGACATGACACGTGCAAACAAAACGCACAGTCATTTGGCGTGAATACTGTTATAATTCAGCCAATCATTTATTGTAAATATGTAATATACATGTATTTGATGCTATGAAACATATTTTAATGACGAGTGAATGAGTGAGCAAAAGAGAGTATGAAAGCGAGTGAAAGATGTATGCAAGACGAATAAATGCGAGGAGAGAATGGGAGAAAGTAGTAAATGTTGAAAGAAAGAGAGCGAGAGAGAAAGATAGCGGAAAAGTTTTCCACCGCTGGAAACGTCTTATTTTGACTTGTCTGTGTCATCTGTGTATCCAATGTGTTGTCAAGTTTTTATGTGTGTTACTGCCATACTTTAGTAGAGTAGATAGGGAATGTACTTCGAGTTTCAGAAAGCGGAGTTGTGGTCACAAATAAGCATAACAAACGTTTGTAACCACAATAAACCGATTTACGGCGCTCGAAGGACCACACACATTTAGTACACTAACGCATACACATGTTAGCAATTTAAGTACACTGTAGTTTATTAGAAAACACACAAACAAACAGGAAAACAAACACATAAAGTTGCACACACTATTTTGGTTCAAAGGACAACAACTTTAATTCAGGGGACACAATAACGTCTTAGAAACCTTAATGTAACATTGGAAATAGCTTTTCACAAGCGGAAGCTAGAAGGTGAAAAGTATAACTGTATGTATATGAGTTGGAGGGGATATTAATGGGAACATGAACATTTTATGCTCATGTGTTGCACTCATAGCAGAGTCAACTTGTATTTGGGTTGTCATTTCGGGCAATTTGAGGACAGGTCAAGAAGTCAATAGGTGAAAGTCAAAAGACAAAGGGTCAAAAGTCGGAAGCCAGGACATAAGTCATAAGACAACGGTTCCGGTTCAAAACAATTCCCAAAGATATCTATAGAACCAACTATATTGATACATGGGCTTCTTAATTAGCCAAGTGAAAAGATAGAACAGTGTGAGTAAGGAAGAAGAGAGTTGTTCTATCCCCAAATGAAAGATTTAAAACTTATTGGAGATCTGACAAAATTGGAACAACCAATTTTTCTTTGTGACCAGACGTGTTACAAACATTAGTTAAAGGGAAGTAACACTTCACAGAGAGAGGGGGAGCCTGTCAGCATCCCCAATAAGAAGTTAGAGAGTTAATACTAGTCTAGTAGGGAGACACCAGACAGGAGAGACACCAGCGCTATAAATAGCCTCACAAGGAGACACATTTGTGTCAGACCAGGGGCCAACGCGTACAGGTGAGCAAGGGCTTTCCCCAAGCCATTGGGAAGCATTGGCCTTGCGAGTAACCGTGAAGTGCCCGGTTACTCAAGCTCACAAGCCAGCGTGCTTGAGACTCTATGCACGCCAGACCCGCTACTGCACGAAGAGGACAGCCTCCGTGCTTGACCACGCAATGTGTAGCGTGCGGACAGACCCGACTGGAGACGGTAGAGAGTAGACGTGTCCTGTACAAATGCTACAGTTTCTAGGCAATAGTCAAACATTAGGCTGTACATTCATATTGTGATTATTAGCATCATTTCTCACCACTTCATTGCATTCGTGTTGTATAATGATGATGAAGTATAACGCTCGCAGAGCCATTGAATTATCAGCTCCAATAAATTGCATTCCTTTTGCAAATGTCACGAGTCATTATTTCGTGCAGTGCGAAAGTACGGGTGTCCTGAGAACTCTGTAGCGAACAAGTCGCTGACAGATATGTGTAGGTGGGGGATATGTGTGGGGGTGGGACGTGTGGGTGGGGGATCGGTGGATGGGTGGGGGAATGTATGTGTGCATGGAGGTGTGTGTGTGGTTGGGTGGGGGATATGTGGGTGGGTGGACGTTGTGTCTCATAACATGGAATATGCATTGTTTATGTCTGCAACATTCACCTGACAATGATTTTTTGCTATGTGAATGTATTATGCACTATTGATGAACGAAAGACGAATGATTGGAAGGGCCGAATGTAAGACGGGCCTGCGTGCTCAATTTGTTACCCTTTGAAAATAAAGTCCATTTGTTCGTCCGTCCGTTCGTTCGTTTGTTCTCTATAGGCGACGAATAGTTATTACCGCATCTAATAGACGCCACTTGTTCACAGTACAAGTTACTAATAAGTCTGATGTCCTTTCCGTCTACTCCTATATCTTGAAGGCACGTAATTAGTCGTTCATGTTGAACTCCATCAAAAGCTTTCTTGTAGTCTATAAAACAAACATATATACTTTTCTGAACTTCTGTATGTTTTTCAATTAATATCCTCAAACAAATAATTGCTTCTCTGGTGTCGTTCTTTCTGCGGAACCCAAACTGTTCTTCAGCTACTTCCTCATCTACAAGTATTTTATGACGAATTCTTTCTTGTATGTTCTTCAGTAGTATCTTAGCTATGTGGCTCATTAAGCTAATAGTTCTGTAATCCTCACAATCAACAGCTCTTGGTTTCTTCGGTAGTGTGATGACAATGGATGTTTTCAAGTCCTTGGGGATGTACCCAGTATTATATATATCATTGCATAATTCTGTGATAGTATCAATGCCAAAGCTGGATAATCATCTCTGTTATTTTATCATCTCTGTTGTTATCTTGTCAGGACCTGCAGCCTTTTCTGTTTTCATCTTTTTAAAAGCCTTCTCAACTTCAGCATTTATTGTTTTTGGTCCATCTTGAGTAATATACAATGTTGGTCTATTGACACTGTTGTCCCAGAATAAATCTTCTGTGTACTCTGTCCATCTTTTTATTATGTCGGTGTTATCAATTATAATTTTTCCAGGTTTTCCTCTGATACAACCATTTCCCGTTATTTTATATTTGTTCTCTGTAAATCTTTTTATATGTTCATGTAATTCTTTCGAGTTGTGTTTTATTTCCAGATTTTCTATTTCTTTGCATTTTTTCTACAACAAAGTAACTTAAAAACTATTTTGTTTCTTAATGTCCTCAAGGGCCGGGCCCACTAAGTATACAGATAAATTGCACAACTCTGAAACAAGTTAAAGAATTCAAATATCTTAGAAGTATGATCACAGTTTGTCCATCAACATTAAGATTTCTTCATTCATCCATTTTTTCTTAGCTATTTGACTTCTCTCTCTTTGCTAGTTTGATGAATGGAGTCCCTTAACATTTCCCATTGTTCATTTATACTCTGTATTTTAGCTATTGCATTATACCTATTTTTCACAGTCACTATGTATTGTTCTTGAATTTCTTTATCTACTTTCAGAACCTCTTTATTAAGTCTCATGTTCCTAACCATATTTTCCCCTCTCTTTAATCTTACTTTTATTTGTCCACATAGTGGTACATGATCACTATTACAGTCGGCGCCAGGCATTGTTTTTACATTAATTAGAGCATCTCTAAATCTTTTATTAATTAGTATGTAGTCAATTTGGTTGCGTATTTTCTTATCAGGGCTTTTCCATGTGTATAGTCGTCTTTTATGGTGTTTAAACCACGTGTTTCCAATTATCATATCATTGATATTTGCCCATTCTATTAGCTTTTCCCCTCTTTCATTTCTTGTACATAACCCATAAAAGACCACACAAAAATTCAGGGATATCGAATTATAACCATGCAGAATACAATAGGCAAGCTGCTGGAGAAGGTAATTGCCAGGAAAATATCAAGCCAACTAGAGAGGCAAGGTGTTTTCCCACCCACCCTGGGTGGGTACCGTCCAAAGAGAGAAACCTGGACCAATGCAGCAGTCTTTGCCCAGGATGTCTATGAAGGTTTCCACTCAGGCACTGAAACCGTTGCTGCAGCGATTGATCTTGAGGACGCATACAACAGAGTACCACTGGATTTTTTAATGTTTCAGCTTCTCGAACTAAACGTAAGTCCATTCCTCCTTAGTTGGATCGCTGCAGCCCTCTTCCAACGGAAAGTAGTTTTTAGATGTGGCAGTTGGACTTCGGAACCAACAACAATATATCCTGGCCTACCACAGGGATCACCATTATCTCCGGTACTGTTCAACGCCTACACAGTGAGAATCACCAGTGAGCAGATCACTGGACCTGGCAGGACATTGTCATATGCCGATGATGTTTTAGTGTATCGTCAGGGGAAGGATAGAGAGGAGGTTGCTGTGGAACTACAAACCGAACTCAATCGCATAAGTACTTGGTGTGATGAAGCTGGGGCAATGGTCAACCCAACAAAGGCAACAGTGACTTGGTTCTCGTTGAATAATCATATTGTCAACACTCCAACACCAACTGTAATGCTGTGTTCAGAGACGGTGGAAAGAACGCAGGCAATGAATTACCTGGGGATACGGTTTGATCGAAGCCTTGCTTATAATGTGCACATAGACCAGGTGATAACAAAGGCCAAGCGGGGTTTGGCAGCGATGCGGGTGATGGCGGCAGCAAACTGTGAGCAGCGCCATCTATGTCTTCTGTACGAGGGGTTGGTCATGTCTGTTTTGGAGTATGCAATGGCAATCCTGACTCTCAGTCATAAGCAGATAGAAAGGATGGAAAGGATACAGAATGAAGCTATGCGCATTATTCTTGGATGTACAAGAGATACAGCATGCAGGGCGATGCGCTACCTTCTTTATTTTCCAACCATTGAAGAGAGAATACAAGGTTGCAGGGCACGCGCCTACCTCAGAATTAACGCAAACACACAACATCCACTGCATAGTGAAATTAGGAAGGTGAAGGGCAGCAGGTTAAAAAGAGGACGGTCGTGGATGGGTCAAGCCGAATACATTCTTCAACAGGTGTGTTCACTTGAGGACTTAGAACCTGGCGAGGAGTGGGTGCAAGTGCCAACAGACTTCTGCACATCCTTTTCAGTTTGCATCCAACTAGATAGAAAATGCAGACATGAAAATCCGGCTGCTGTTGAGGCTGAAGTACAAGCGTTGATTTTCGAGAATTCGCTAGACGGTGACGCGGTCATCTACACAGATGGGTCGGTCGTCCGACATGTGAGAAGCTCATGGGCCTTTACAGCTCGGGCCGGAGGGAGAATTGTGAAGGAGGACTCTGGTGCTTTCACTGAAACCACAAGTAGCCTGACCATGGAGGTCATGGCAGTAAGTAAAGCAATAACATGGCTCGAGACACAGACATTCACTAGGGCTTGTTTCCTTAGCGACTCAATGAACATGATCAAGAGGATAGAGGAGGGGTCGATCCGAACAGAATGGTTGCTGCCTTTGGAGCGGTCTCGACTGGCAAAGATTAGTTTCATCTTCGTGCCAGGGCATGCGGGAGTACAAGGAAATGAGCGGGCTGACAAGCTCGCAGGTGAGGCTACTGTGGAGGGCGGACGCGCCATGGACCAGGCCGACATTCTGAATGCTCTACGAGAAGTAAGACTTTTGCGAGAACCAAGTGATGACTGTGAATCTACAACAATGGCCAGACTGCGAGAGCAGCAAATTAAAAGAGGGGTGGCCAAACAAGAACACTACGCAGGAAGCCAAAGAAGATTTATAAACCAACACAGAACTGGCGTCGTTAGCCGCTACACGTTGCGGGATTTGCTGAGGAGGGGATCCGAGCACTTATGGACTGAATGGTTCGATGTGCAATGAGGATGATCTGTCGACTAACTAACTAACTAACTAACCCATAATTCCCCACTACATCCTCCATTTTCCCCTTTCCTACTTTTGCATTAAAATCTCCAATTATTATTTTTATTTCCTGTGATCCAATTTGAGCCATCGCCATTTCTATTTCGTAGTAAAAGTGTTGTATTTCTTCATCACTACTGCTTGTTGGTGCATATACTTGTATAATATTTATATCTATTGGTTTGCCTTTAATTTTGACCAAAATAACTCTATCTGAAATACACCAGTATCCATTAAGTGACTTGGCTGTTTCTTCGTCAAGTATTATTCCTACACCTTTTTCATGTGTATCCCCTCCAGAATAAATTATTGTGTGGTTGTCAGCTAGAATTTTGCCCGATCCCTTCCATCTCATCTCACTAACGCCTAGTATATTCATATTCACGCTATCCATTTCTCTTAGAACATTGTTCCACTTTCCTAGCTCATTTAATGTCCTAACATTCCATGTTCCTGCTCTAAATTTATTTATTTTATTTATGATTTTGCCATCAGAGCTAGATGACGGTCTGGTGTCACCTGTGGCCCATGACTGTCCCTACCGGACGAGGATGTCTTAAGACAGCCATTAACGTCGTTCACTAACTCTGATATGTGTTTTGCCATGAAGTCTTGGGAAGATAATGTGGTGGTTTCCCCTTGCCTTCCACATTCACACGGTGGTCTTTTACCTCTACCTTTAACAGCCATTTCCGACTGTCAGGACAAGTGAGTGCCCTGCTCTGTTCAGCTGCAGATTTGTCCACTTATTCCGGTGGATACTCGGTCCCCAGAGCTGTGTTAGCCACACCGTGGTGTGTTTCCATCCTCTACCACGTGGAGGTGAAGTTGGGGTTTTCCCTTACTAAAGTTATGGTCTATGACCAAAACTCTCCAGTACTTTTTAGAGGACATTTTAAAGAAAAGGATTTAATAAAGATTTATATAAAAAAAAAAAACACAGATATTTCTCCGGTGAATAAAATGATTTATTTTGCAAGGAAATATTAAATTTACAAGTTTTTTTTTTGCTATTATAAATTATTTCCACATTTACAATGTTCAAATTAATTTATTTGTTGTAGTAGTCTTGATATATTTCTGAAATTTATTCTGAGTTTACTCCTTGTTTTTCGAATATTTTATTTTCACACACAGCTGAAAGTAGGTTTTGTTTAATTTCCTGTTTAAATTTTTGTAAAATTCTGTTAGAATTTTATTAAAACAATTAGTGTCACTAAAAAACGTAAGATTGAAGATGAATGCCGTGTTATTAATGATGAATGGACAACTAAGTACTGTATTATAAAAGTTGTTAGCAAATCAGTTTGTTTGTTGTGTCGTGAGTCAGTGGCTGTCTTCAAGGAGTACAATTTAAAAAGACATTATCAAACAAAACATTCCGATTTCGGATACAATTCAAAAACCGAAAAGAGGGAAAGGAAGTAAATGCAGTTGGTGAAAAATTTGGAGAAACAGCAAACTGTTTTCGCTAAACAGTCTTCAATTCAAGATACTGCAACAGAAGCTAGTCTTGTGCTGTCACACAGAATTGTAAAACAGAGCAAGCCATTTTCTGATGGCGAGTTCATCAAGGAATGTTTGCTTTATGCAGCAAACATGTGTCAAAAAGAAAAAAGAAAAAAAAAATAAGAATTATCAAAAAGAACTGTGGTCAAATGTGTTGACAAGATAAGTTACAATTTGATGCATAAACTTCAAGATGCAAGTAAACAGTTTTTGTGGTACTCTCTTGCATCGGATGAGAGTACCGATGTACATGATACTGCCCAATTATTGATATTTATACGTGGAATAAACACTTCTTTCAAACTCACTGAAGAGTTACTGAGTGTTGAGTCACTCAAAGACACAAACACAGGCCATGAATATATTCAGTGCTGTTACTACCTGTATTGAAAGAACTTTGTTGGTTTGGAACAAGATGGCAAGTGTTACAATTGACAGAGCTCGTGATTTGACTGGATAAAGTGTAAGTCTGGTAAAGTTTATAAGTGATAAGATTAAAGCAGAATATCCCGACCACACATTATTACCACTTCACTGTGTGATCCATCAAGGAAGTCTGTGTAAACTGTTTTGAATGTCAAGCATGTTATTGACCCAGTTGTCAGTGTCATCAACCTCTCAGATAAAGATCACTTAATCACAGACAGTTCAAGGCATTACTTGACGATTTGGAAACTGAACATTCCGATCTCCTGTATCGCATCAGTGTTCGATGGCTGAGTCTCGGCAAGGTGTTGAGGCGAGCGTGGGACCTCAGAGAAGAAATAGTCATGTTCCTAGAAATGATGGACATTGAATGTGACTGCCATGGTCTGGTTTACAGTATTAGCAACCATGGCAAGATTCCCGAAAACCGCGGTCTATATGAGGAGACCGTGCAAAGTGACCCGCTACGAGCGTTGGTTACTATAGCTCGAGACGTTTTGAAAAAGGACAAAACGTCACCTTCAAATCAGTGGGGCTTGAGCCACTGTCGAATTTAGACATGGTTGCTGTTTCAGTAGCACGGCCACACAATGTGCCGCTACTTTAGTAGTTAGTGTATAGTTGTGTATTCTCTAGGTAGGCCTATGGTGCAAGACCCGTAAGCGTGTGTATAAATGACATTGTTTATAAAGGATAGTGATTGATTGATTGATTCATTGATTTAGGAATCGACATCACAGCATTCGCGGCATTCCCATAAGTGCTCCGTCCCCATCCTCAGCAGCCAGCGAAGAGTTCCAACACTAATAGTACCAGTAGCAATCTGATTATAAGTCCGTCTCGCCTTTCCTCTGAGCGTTAAGCGTCGGCCAGATCCCTTCGTCACTCCTCGTTGTCTCATTCTTTCCAGACCATGTTAATCCATTTTCTCCTCCGAGGTGTGCACGTGCTCCCACAAGGCCGCAACCACGTCTGCCTTGTCATGTATAAAAACTCCACCAAGTTCTGCAGAGCCTGCCAATCTGTCCGCCTGTTCATTTCCCAGCACACCGGCATGCCCCGGAGAAAATATCCAGGCGATGCTTGTCACCCGTGACCTCCAAAGCGAAGCAAGCCACTCCGCACGAAGTCTGCCCGTCCTCACCCTCGTAGCATGCTTTCTGAGTCAGTTACAATCACATGTGTGTGTGTGTGTGTGTGTGTGTGTGTGTGTGTGTGTGTGTGTGTGTGTGTCGTATTCTCCATCCAGAGGAGAGCCGCAGTGACTGCCTCCACTTCCATTCTTAAGCTGGATGTAAAAGGATAGGGATGACAATACTTAGAGAGAATAAACTAGTTGAATCAGTTATCAGTTATCAGTTGGGGTATCTTCAGTGCACTCCGGACATGTCCATAGGTGCTCAGATCCCCCCCCCCCCCCCCCCCAGCATATGCATCATCGTCCGGTGGCTAATAGTGCCAGTTCTGTGTTGGTTGACGAGGCGCTTTGTTTTCCCGATGTACCTCTCGCGTCTGGCTGTGCCGATTCTTACTCGCAGGTCTTTCATCCTGGACAGCGATGTGGAATCACTGACGTCAAAGTCCTCTGCTCTCGCCATATCTTTAAGGACGTTAATAACATCGGCACGATTCATAGGCTGGCCATCTACAGGGGGTGCAGAGCCAGCCAGTTTGTCAGCTCGTTCATTTCCCTCGACTCCCGCATGTCCCGGGACGAAGATGAAGGTGACTTTACGGACAACAGACTTCCGCAGCGATTCAGTCCACTGTCTACGTACAGATTCAGCTTCGACCTTCTGAATCATGCTCATTGAATCACTTAGTACACACACGTTGGTATAATGCTGTGATTCCAGCCATATGAAGGCCTGTGTAACTGCCATCACCTCCATCGTCATGCTTCTCGTGGTCATAGAGTGGGCACCACTGGATTCTTGAACGGTTCGGCCCGCTGAACGGGCTGTAAATGCCCACGCACTTCTCTGCTGCTTTACAACAGATCCATCTGTATAGATGAGCACTTCGGGGCTATCTGAGTGTTCATAGATGAGCGCGTTAACCTCTGCATTGACAGCGGCAGGGTTCTGCTCTCTGCACCGTCTGTCGAGTGTGATAATGCAGGAGAAAGTGCACTTAAAAGCTGGAGGCACCGGCACCCATTCCTTGCCGGGGTTGATACTGGTAAGACTGCAGACCTGTCTGACGACATCTTCCGCCCGACCCATCCATGATTTGCCCCTCTTTAGCCTGTCACCCTTTTCTCTGAATATAGCGTCATGCAGAGGGTGCTGCTCATCTGCACTTATTTTTAAGTATGCATGAGCTCTCCAGATCTTGATCCTGTGTCCCATTGTCGGGAAGTCAAGGAGGTATCTCATTGCTACACAGCTGGCGTCTCTCGTGCAGCCCAAAATGATGCGCATGGCTTCGTTTTGTACCTTTTCAAGTCTTCCAATCTGTGCAGGGCTGACAGTGAGGATGGCCAGGGTGTCAAAGACTGGTACATAAAGGGCGGAGGTCTTCTCAAGATAGAATACCACCGGGAAGAGTGGTCAACCTCAAATAGATTAGAGGTGATACAGTGCCCCGATATCAGGGCAGGGTAGGTGATAGAATGGGGGACTATTAACTAGTTCTCTCATGAGACACGGAGACGTTGACCAGACAGTTAGCACTCTGGTCACGACAGGGTCACGCCTACGTGATAGCCACGATTGCCACTCAACAGAAGACAGCTAATGTAAGCGTGCCAGTGGCAACGGCACGCAAAAAGCCGAAGGACACCTCAAGATCCTTCCGCGTGCTGTGTAGCCACGGGAGTAAGAAAGTCAGACTGGGGACTGACTTTGTAGCGAGCACCTCGCTTAGTGTTGATAGGAGATTTGTGTAACCAAATAGATAGAATTAGCATTAGGGTTTAGAAAACTAGTGATAGGCAATTCTGTGGCTTTGTGTGTGGTTTTGATAGCGACTGTTATGTACTTGTGAAGAGCCAACGGCAATAAAATGTATCATTTATTTCCTCTCACACGACTTGCAAGTTTCTTGTGTGGTGTGGGAGAAGTAATCTGATGATGCCTTACACATGAGTTGTTGACAGGCAAAGATTAATGTGGTGTCAGAAGTGTGGCTTGGACGAAAGTTCAAGCTAATACACTCACCCACGGCTCTCGGCTAAAGATTAATGTGGTGTCAGAAGTGTGGCTTGGACGAAAGAGCCAAGCTAATACACTCATCCACGGCTCTAGACTAAGTTTACAAATAGGGAAGTAGTGAATTTAATTTGTGTCAGTGACGGTTGACGTGTGCAGAACTAGGACAAGTTGCTAACGAAACTGTGCCTATCGTGACGAAATAATGCTTATTTGTGTTTAGTAAAATATTATATACTTAAATCATGTGTTTCTTCAAAGTTGTAAGTATTGATATTATTATTTTCTGTTATTTATTCATGTAATTATTTATTTATTTATGAATAACTATCAAAAATGATTCTTGGCGGAGCGATACATAGCCAGCAACATTATCGATTTTTGCAAGCTAAAAATAGCGCTGCGCCTCTGACGTGTTACGATTGACAAGCAGTTGTTCTACGCCATTGGCATTCAGCATCTGAATGTTTACAAATCGGTAAGCTGCTGCCCGCCTGAATCAGTGCTTTAGAATACCTATTATTTGTTGATTTGAGTTAGTAATTGAATATATTTGTTTATTTAAACAATATTAATATATTTTCGTTTATTTCAAAGCAGTTATTGAATTTGTTTTTCGTACTTTTTCTTGTGTTTACCGTCACGATGGCACTACTTTCGGCCATGCAAATTAGACTTGCTCTGCACAACACTTGCATAGATTAAACTAGGTTAGTGACGAAAGGCATAAACAGTTAGAACGAAGACAGGACAATTTAATTTGACAATTTAATATTAAGTAAACTATATTCTGTTTTGTTCGTGGGCATGTCATTGTGATTATATCAAATTGTCGAATAATATGTCGTTTGCTATTTGTTAATTGTTGCTGCTCTGTAAACCAGGGTGAACAACAGCTGATTAGAAGATTGGTGTGTATGCCGAAGTGCCAAACAGGTGACCTACATAGAAAACTCGTGGCGATACCAAAGCGCCAAACAAGGTGACCTGTGTTACCGGAGTGTGTTCCTTGTTCTCGGGAACATTAAGTTGAGTATACTCAATATATTTGGCATGCAATGTGATTAATAGTGCATCTCTTTTTCAGCTTGTGATGCATTAGCATACTTTTGTGCTCTGTTTTTTGCAGGACTAAATTTTTCAGGTTATACACAAAGAGTACAATTTGCAGTGCTCATATATTAAGAAGCATAACATATCAAAGAAAAATAAGTAATTAAAGAATTCAGGGTAGGTCAACGCTAGCTATTTACCTAACATCATGGCTACTTTAGCTGACTTCGTAAAAGCAGGCAAAGAAATGCAATAGACAGGTAAAGAGCTAGAAGAATATGCTGATAAGAAATTTAAAGAAGCAAAGGATGCAGAAAGAGATGAACGCGCACAAGAAAGACAACATCAATTAGAATTAAAACAGAAGCAGTTAGAGCATGATAAGGACATTAAGCTAAAGCAATTAGATCAGGAGAAAGAATTAAAACAAAAGCAAATAGATCAGGAGAAAGAATTAAAACAAAAAGACTTAGAAATAAAACAAAGAGAAATAGATGAAATGACTAGAATGAAAGAAAAACAAATACAGGTAGAATCAGAGACACAATTAAAGATGAAAGGGATGGATGTAGACTCACACTTAGAAATCTCTGCTACTAAACTAAGAAGTCAACAAGAAGAAAATAAGTTCAATAAATACAAAAATATTATCAAACCATACTGTAAAGAAGACTCCATATCAGCCTGGACAGAAAATGTCGAGTATCAATTTAAATACCACCAAGTTCCAATAGAGATGTGGGCTATGATTTATATGAAGAACCTGAGTGGTGAGCCCCTTAAAGTGATAGAATCAATACCAACAGATCTTAGATCTAACTATCAGTACATCCATGATAGAATAATGCAACACTTTTTACTTGATGCCCCTGGGTATCAGGTTCAGTTCTCAAATTTAAAACCTAAACCTAGTGAGACTTTCATTGATTACGTCTCAAATGTTCAAAGTGTACTAGATAGGTGGCTTAAAGCAGCTAACATAGGAAAAGACTTTGATAGACTTAAAAATTTAATAGCCATGGATAAAGTCATATCCACTATACCATCTCCTTTTGCTAAATTTCTACAGCAATCAGACATTGAGAACATAGAGCAGTTCGAAAAGAAAGGGTCTGCATATTTTTCGTCTAACAGAGATATTTTTAAGACCTCAAATGACTCTGAAGTAGTTTCCTTTGTGAAAGACCAACCGACAAATTATCAAAGTAAGAGAAAACCCTTTCAGAAAATCGACAAGAAAGATAGGAATGTGTCAAAATGTACTTACTGTCAACTTTTGCATGACACTTATTCTATGTGTGACAAATCGCCAAATTATCCGGCGCATCTTGAAAATGTTATCAAGAAGCAACAAAACAAAAGATCTGCATACAGGCGTGCAATCAAATGCTTCTTTTGTTCCAGCTACGGCCATTATTCAAATAAGTGTCTGGGCCGCCAACGTATGAAAGCCAACAATGCTATTTTGATTGATACATCTTCTGATAGTGGTAGTGAGACTGAATGTGAGATTGAAAATGTATTACCTTTCAAGCAATCTGAAGATGTGTGTTGTGTGAACGATGTATTAAGCTTTGACAATTGTATCCAATGTCACCAATTTCATGCAGACGGAAAATTAGAATGTGGGCATGTTGTAACATCCTCCGTAGAGAATGCAAATGCAGTTATAGCCTCCAGAGGCAATCTATTGTTTCACTCTGCGATGGTCAATGATAAGCCATGCCGATGTTTGCTTGACAGTGGGAGCTCTATTATTGGTGTGAAAAAGGAACTTGTTATTCCAAAGGATTATACTGGTGACTCTGTAAAATGCCGGACTTTTTCTGGTAATATAGAAACCTATCCTCTGGCAAGAGCCCATATAAACACCCCGTTCCTTTCTGGTACCTTTACTTGTGCAATACTAGACAACCCTTGTGCTGAGTTAATTCTTGGGTGTCTGCCCCAGCTAAAGCACTGTGCAGATGAAGAAATATCTGTCTGGGAGGAGAAGAATGGTTTCACTCCAGTAAACAGTGCAGATATCCTCGGACATCACAGTCCTAACAAAGGTGCTAGACCCATAACACTTGAAACTGGTCAATACATAATGGTGCTACTACCAGACAAGCATAATAAAAGGTTAACTTCATGGCAAGGGCCTTTCAAAGTGATACAACAACTTTCAGATGTTGACTATGAAATATCAATAAACGGACACTTAAAGATATTCCATGTCAACATGCTGAAACCTTACTTTTCACGACAACAGACAGAAGTAGAGACAGACGAACAAAGTGCACCCACATCTAATGATCAGACGACAGACATACACAACGCAACTACACTAGTTAGCCAGACTGGCATATCCGACGATATCCATACATCTAGCGAGAATACAGAATACGCACTTAGCACCACCACCGTACTGAATCAGGTAGACGACGACGGAATGGAACTACCCGTTCCTATTGTGGACAAGACTGCCACAATAGATAGCATACAGATAGAACAGGGACTAACAGACAGTCAACGACGACAATTAGTAGAATTAGTGACGGAATACAAAGACATATTTTCTGACATTCCAGGTAGGACGGACAGAATCGAACACTCCATTCTTCTTTCGGACTCTAAGCCTATTAAATGCAGACCGTACTCAATCCCACTTAGCTATAGGGAAAATCTAAATAAGGAAATTCTGAATTTAGAAGCTAGTGGGATCATCCAGAAATCCACTTCTGAGTACTCTTTTCCAATCGTCCTAGTTAAGAAAAAAGACTCCACAATTCGTCTGTGTGTGGACTATCGAAAACTCAACAACGTCACTAAGATCGACGCAGAGCCAATTCCTTCCTGCGAAGATCTTATTCTTGACATGTCCACCTCCAAAATCTTTTCTAAACTAGATCTTACTAAGGGATATTGGCAGGTCCCTATGCAGTCTCAATCCATCCATCTTACTGCTTTTTCAACACCTTTAGGACTTTACGAGTGGCGTTTTCTTCCTTTCGGACTTCGAAATGCTCCTGCCACTTTCGTACGCTTAACTAGAGATCTACTTCATGGAGTGACGAATACAGTGACCTATATAGATGATATATGTGTCCATACTGATGACTGGACAACACACTTACTGAAACTAAGACATGTCTTTGACAGGTTGCGACTCTTCGGTCTCACTGTCAAACCGAGCAAAGTTGAATTGGGCCTAAAAGAAATTGAATTTTTGGGTCATGTCATTTCACAAGGTCAACATAAGACTGACAATAGAATTATTACCAAAATTATGAACCTGACCATGCCTACCACAAAGAAGCAGGTCAGAAGCCTTTTGGGGTTAGTAAATTACTATAGCAAATTCATACCAAATTTAGCGGAAATTACAAGTGTATTTTCCAATGTTTTAAAAGCATCTGTAAAATTAGATGTCAAAGATGCATTATTAATTTCTGCATTGTCAAAATTGAAAATCTTGTTTAGTAATGTACCAATCCTCCGCTTGCCTAATCCTAGGCTCGTTTATTATCTTAGGACAGATGCCAACAGAATCTCCATCGCTGCAGTACTAGGCCAATTTTATGAGGGCATCTTCCACCCGATTTGCTACGTGAGCCGTAAGATCACACCTGCTGAGTCCAGATATTCCATATCAGAGTTGGAAGCCCTAAGCGTCATCTATGCGGTGAGAAAGCTCCATCGATTTCTGGCGGGTGTTCACTTCATTGTCCAGACTGACAACTCCCCAATCACGGTCATACAGAGTGGTGTGCATCGGAATGACCGTATATACAGGTGGTCGCTAATACTACAAAATTACACCTTTAGTATAGAGCATATTAAGGGTAAGGACAACATCCTGGCTGATACCCGTAGTCGACCATCTGAGGTAGAAATACCAGAGATTCCGCATAAGAGTGTAGAGTAATAGATGTTAACTTAGTACAGTAAAATATTCTATGTGAAATATGTTACAAATACATAGACATTATGTGCTGAACTAGGTACTAAGAACATTGAATTACTATGTGTCCGTAGACATCAAAATAAGAACTTTGCTCTGAGAACAAATATATCACCTTGTGAACGAGGACAGCTCATTACTTGCTAAGCTCCATATGTGTTCCAGTGAATCATTTGTGTTAAGCAGAGAAAAACAGTGTCAGAACATTACACAAATACAGACACGAAAACTGTGGTCTACGACACAAGCGAACTCTACAGGTGCAATACCCATAAGACACAAGTGTGACGGTGTAATGTATTTAATATACCCAGGACAATTGTATAGATAGTATGCCAATGAAAGCATTTTCTGAACATTAAGGGCAACGACTAACCTGATGTATTTAAATACCATGTATATAAATACTCATTGTGATATGTATTATAACGTTTTAATATAGTAACAAATTATAGGTAGATTAGATCATCTTAATTTATATTTAGATTTAGACAAGATAATAGTTTTCATTTTTTTTTTGGTGTGTGGTTTAGATAGATTATTAATTTACCCACTTATTTAGCTTAAAAGTAGATTAGGATAGTAATTTAAACATAACAACAACTAAGTAGAAACTAGAATAATAAATTTAGATAGTAATAGTACCATTTACTTTATTACATTTCACTTTGTTTCATTTCATTTCAGTTCATTCCATCTTAAGGAACCATTCCATTTAACAAACGTGATGAGTTAGTAGTATGATTAGTTTACACCATAATAGGATAAAAATATTAGACAATTAAACATACATCATTTACACCATTTAGATAAGAATATCATTCACATATTTTTTTTTTTTTTGCATCTAAAAACATTAGTTATAACTTATTACATTTCACATTACCCATTTCATAAAGGTACATAACTCATCATCAATTCCACTTTAAATAGTTAGATTACATCTCTTAAATTAGATAATATTAGGAGTAATGTAAGCTTGTTTTATGATTAATGTGACAGATAGATTAAAATAGGTAACACATTAAATACATATTTATAGAACTAGTTTTAGTATGTCAGTATTTAGAGTATCATTTTAATAGAATATAGTGGTTAATAATACCAGGGTACAAACCATCAACCCTTTTCCTTACATGTAAATATATTGTAAATACTTGACTTGTGCAACAATTGACGCACAGTCATGAAGCTCATCTCTGTCAAACTGAGCCAAACTTGTACAGTGTCACTCTAAGGTTTTAGATAACTATGAAGGTAAAAGATGTGTGACAGAAATGAGGGTAAAAGATGTGTGACAGAAATGAGGGTAAAAGATGTGTGACAAAAGTGAGGGTAGAAGAAGTGTGACAGAAGTGTGAAAGTGAGAGCGAATGTAGAATTGTACAAGAGAGAGTGAGATCAGTCAGCGGATTTTTTCTGCCGCTCAACGCGACTTTTTAATTTTGTCGCCGTCAAATGTTGGTTTCGATGTTGAAAATGGAATGTCGTGAATGTGTTGTGTGTAGTTTAGTGTAGATCTTAGAGAAAGTATTTTAAGTCTCATAAGACGGAGATGTAGTCACTAATTAGTGTTATACACTTGTTTGTGGCCTCATTCAACCGAATTATGGCACTTGAAAACTAACTTACATACACATGATAGTTAGATACACATGTTAGAAGTTAGATTATATTATTAATTACACCCAAGCACGCAAACAACCAGAAAAACAAACATATAAATTGCATAAATATTTTGTAGATCAAAGGGAGATAACTCCGGGTCAGGGGACATAATAGACAACGAAACACTAACTTAACAGTGAAATATAACTTTACACGCGGAAGCGAGATAGGTAAAGCCTGCCGCACACAGCTTGGGTAATTGATGTTTAATATTATATGGGGGACATGAAGCAATTCATGTGTTGACCCTAAGAAAGTCAACTTTGTATGGGTAGTAAGTTAATTTACTATGGGAGGGCAGGTCTTATAAGACAACGGTCCGGTTCAGACATACCTCTAATTAATATAATATTGCGATTGAGAATAGGGCTCACGCCAACCAGACAAGTTTGTGGCGATTGCCAGTAGCCAAGTAAAGTGATACTACATTGTGACATTAGTCAGTAGAAGTCTATGGAGTTACCCAAAGCCAGGGTATCTACAGTCTTTGACAAAAAAAAAATTAGAGACACTAATTTTTTAGAAACCCCTTGCGTCACAACCAATGAGTCAAAGTTGATGACGCAACACAGGAGGGGAGGGTGTGTGTCAAAGACTGGTACATAAAGGGCGGAGGTCTTCTCAAGATAGAATACCACCGGGAAGAGTGGTCAACCTCAAATAGATTAGAGGTGATACAGTGCCCCGATATCAGGGCAGGGTAGGTGATAGAATGGGGGACTATTAACTAGTTCTCTCATGAGACACGGAGACGTTGACCAGACAGTTAGCACTCTGGTCACGACAGGGTCACGCCTACGTGATGGCCACGATTGCCACTCAACGGAAGACAGCTAATGTAAGCGTGCCAGGGGCAACGGCACGCAAAAAGCCGAAGGACACCTCAAGGTCCTTCCGCGTGCTGTGTAGCCACGGGAGTAAGAAAGTCAGACTGGGGACTGACTTTGTAGCGAGCACCTCGCTTAGTGTTGATAGGAGATTTGTGTAACCAAATAGATAGAATTAGCATTAGGGTTTAGAAAACTAGTGATAGGCAATTCTGTGGCTTTGTGTGTGGTTTTGATAGCGACTGTTATGTACTTGTGAAGAGCCAACGGCAATAAAATGTATCATTTATTTCCTCTCACACGACTTGCAAGTTTCTTGTGTGGTGTGGGAGAAGTAATCTGATGATGCCTTACACATGAGTTGTTGACACAGGGCATACTCGATGCGTGAAAGCACAAGTCCTTGGAACAGAAGTATTAGCAGTCTTTGCTCGATATTGGCAGTCGCCATGACTCTCATTGCTGACAAACCCTTTCGAGCCTAGTTGAAAACATTGTCCATGTGATGTGCTTGAGGAAATGTTGAGTTCTGTTTCGAATAGCTGATTGTTGCCAAATTATAGTGGAAGAGAGGAACTAAGAACTAAATATAATAGTAGAGATGGCAATGATGAGAAGACCACGCTATCATCGCAAGACATCAATGAAATGGAGCAGAAGTACGCCCGCACAGAGAACGTGTGCATGTCACAGAAAGGACGAGCTGTCCACACATGAGTTGCTACGAACGCAGTCATCAAGATAGTAATCTCGACTATGTCGTGTGAGACCATTGGGGCGAGTATCAGGCATCATGGCGCTATGGCACATATTGCGCCCAAACACACGTCTGTGGTCTATGGCAGTGACTTTAATACTAATATTGTCAATAAAGAGTGGCAGTTAGACTTTATGTTTGCCATTGAAATTATGGAAACGTTACATGAACTGAATGTCAAACTTCAGGTCAATGGTGTGTTTGCACGTGAATTGTATGTACATGTAAAATCATTTCAGGCAAAACTCTCACTGTTCTCCCGACAAGCTGGTGAAAAAGGTGTCACTTTTCTTTGCTGCAACAAGAAACCATTTCTGGTGAAATGACTGAAACGTACAAAGCCCAATTGACTGAAGAATTTGGATGGGGATTTCAAGATTTCAAGAACTTAGAGCCACAGTTCAATATTCTCAGTTCCCCTTTTAGTGCAGAAGCTGATACAGCCACAGAAGACATACAGTTGGAGTTGCTTGACTTACAAGCAGGTCATGACCTGAAAGAGAAATTCAAGTCAGATGGTTTGCTGGATTTCTATAGATCTTTATCAAAAGAATCATTTCCTAACTTAAAAAAAACTTTGCAGTTAATCTGTTATCATTGTTTGGATAAACCTACATTTGTGAACAAGCATTTTCTTGCTTTAATATCAACAAATCTAAGAATATGTCTGTATTGTCGGACTGCAACTTGCATGCTGTCATGCGAATTTCAACAAGTAAACTTGCTCCAGATGTCAAGAATATTGTCGAAAATTGCAAGCAGTTACATTCATCTCATTAGCAATCAACAACTGTAGTGACAATATAGTCGGGTTGTGTCTAAATTAAAGCCATAGGTAGATAATAAATAAAAATTATTATAATACAAAATTGTAAAAATCTTGTTAACAAATTAGTAAAAGTTTTTGTCCATATTGTAAAATATAATGTATAAGTGTATAAGAAAACAAAATTGCAATAATTATTTATTTATACTGTTTAATAACCTATAAATAATTCATAATTACTTATTGTTATAGGTTGCTGTAAACAAAGTGGACATAATATATATGCCCCCTCCCTCCCCAATAGCTTTGCATTTGTCAATGTGGCACTACCACAAAAAGTTTGCCCACTCCTGCTCTGGTGTGTTCTTTGCTTTCTTTCTGTTAGTAATTTTGTTCAAAATTTCATCGGTTATCCATAATTGTTTTTTTTCCCCTTCTTATTTCTCTTCACTGGCAAGGTGGTGTTTGCAATCTGAATACTGGTTTTTATACATTCATATTTTGTATTAATTTTATCCTCAGTATTTTCGGGGTTATATTGTTCCATACTTTCAACGATTAGCCCATCATATCTATTTTATTTTACTTCAACTAGGTATAGTTCACTGAAAGTAGTGTACATCAAAACGATATACTCGGAAACTTATCACATCACTGAGGCGGACAGTAAGAGCCTTGCTTTGCTGATCCGGCAGCTTGCAGCTTGTCTTATTCCAGATGTATTTTGGTGTTACCTTACCTCTGCAGTAAACTAGGCAGGCCGAGAGAGGGATCACACTGCATGGGCAACACATGGTTTCTACAATCCACTCCAGGATTTGTGTTGGAGATGTGCAAATCCATCCCTGGTCCCCGCCATGTGTTGTGGTTATTTGCCTGTTTTATTGTGGTCATTTGCCTGTTTTATTGTGGCCGTTTGCATGTTTTATCGTGGTCATTTGCCTGTTTTATTGTGGCCGTTTGCCTGTTTTATCGTGGTCATTTGCCTGTTTTAAAGCACAATATAACACAATATCGTCTGCCAAGACGGCCAGGTGGCAGTAGTACCACACACAACTAAATATCTTTGCCTCAAAAAAAAAAAAAAAAGACCGAACAAACAAACAGTGGAAATGGTGTAAACACATTTACAATGTAATATGAATATTTATTGGGTCTTTATTATATGAAAATAGATTCACAATATTGAACTAAAGAAACATAATCACATGAGCATATCCATGAAACAACATGTTTTAATACAATTCAGTTCTAGAGTTACTTCTTGATTTGGGTTTCAAGTAGTCAGTTAGTTAGTCAGTTAGTCGAGGTTCCAACTTCACGGCAACGGGTCGTCCCCATTATGCCCCGTTCCTGTGACAGTGAATATCACACACCATGCACCCCACTGCCCAATGTGAAAAGTGTAACAGACAGGAGTCTCGGCAATCCAACAGCCCGCACAGGTACACTGTGCATAATGCCGCCGTCAGAATGCCAAAACAAAAGTCCTCCACGGAAACCACAGTTCATCGTCGATGGAATCGGCAGTCACCAGAAAGACATTGACCCGGGTTTTCTCACATGGCTCTGTCTCTATCCGCAGGGCGACCCGCCGAAAGCGTCACATAAAGCACGAACTCCGCAGCTCCAGCGCCGACTCCCAGCAGTCTCCTGAAATTTATTTCTTGAAATTATGTTGACTGTCCATACTTGCTGTGGCATTTATTTCTTGAAATTATGTCGACTGTCTACACTTGTGTGGCACATGTTTTATGAAATTATGTTGACTGTCTACACTTGTGTGGCACATGTTTTATGAAATTATGTTGACTGCCTACACTTGTGTGGCACATGTTTTATGAAATTATGTTGACTGCCTACACTTGTGTGGCACATGTTTTATGAAATTATGTTGACTGTCTACACTTGTGTGGCACATGTTTTATGAAATTATGTTGACTGTCTACACTTGTGTGGCACATGTTTTATGAAATTATGTTGACTGCCTATACTTGTGTGGCACATGTTTTATGAAATTATGTTGACTGTCTACACTTGTGTGGCACATGTTTTATGAAATTATGTTGACTGTCTACACTTGTGTGGCACATGTTTTATGAAATTATGTTGACTGCCTATACTTGTGTGGCACATTTTTTTTTTTTTTTCCGCGTTTCCATCCTGTTTCAGGATATTACGGTCAACACCAGCATCTTTCAGCTGTATGTTGATTCCTAGGCTAGATTACGCTCAGCAGCACGCCACGACTTTCTGAGCGACCGGATCCATACTCTCATGTCACTTTTGCGATTCGAACCACTGCTAATTCTCGTCGCGTCACGTGACGAGAGTATTCGGGGTTAGCGGAGAAAGCTGCTAACCCCTCGGCCATGGAGCCGGATTGTGTGGCACATGTTTTATGAAATTATGTTGACTGTCTACACTTGTGTGGTGCCCATGTCATGAAATTATGTAGACTATCTATACTTGTGTGGCATTCATTTCATGAAATTACGTTGACTGTCTACACTTGTGTGGCATTCATTTCATGGAATTATGATGACTTTCTATACTTGTGTGCTGCCCATTTCATGAAATTATGATGACTGTCCATATTTGCTATGACATTTATATCTTGAAACTATATTGACTGTCCATACTTGCTGTGGCATTTATTTCTTGAAATTATATTGACTGTCTATACTTGTGTGGCAGTAATTTCATGAAATTATATTGACTTTCTATACTTTCCCTGGCGCCCATCTCATGAAATTGTGATAATTATATTTGCTGGCTGGTAACCATTTCACGAGCAGCTGCCGGGCAACAGCAGTTAGCATGCTTGTTTACCCTCCCCCGTGATCATGAGTGAGGATCTACTTTCAGGTGGGTGTGTACAATTGACTGGGTCCCCCAGCTGGACCCGGCCTACAACTGGTACCAGGGAATGAAAAGGGAGGTAAACAAGGCTGACGTGATATTAACACATCCCTCCATCCAGTGCCTGCTGCATGTATGGAAGTATGGGGACAGCGCCTTATACCCAACACGCGTTATCTTCCATCTGACATGATATCTTCCATCTGACATGATATCTTCCATCTGACATGATATCTTCCATCTGATATGCCATCTTCCATTTAACATGATATTTCCCATCTGACGGGATATCTGCCATCTGACATGTTATCTTCCATCTGACATGATATCTCAAATTTGGCATGATATCTCCCATCTCACATGATATATCCCATTTGGCATGTTTTTTCCCATATGACTGGATATCTGCCATCAGACATGTTATCTCCCATCTGACATGATATCTTTTGGCATGTTTTTTCCAATATGACTGGATATCTGCCATCTGATATGTTATCTCCTATCTGACATGAATCTCCCATCTGACATGATATCTCCCATTTGGCATGTTTTTTCCCATATAACTGGATATCTCCCATCTGACATGATATCTCCCATCTGGCGTAATATCTTCCATCTGACGTGATATCTCCCATCTGACATGATATTTTCCATCTGACATGATATGATATCTTCCATCTGACATGATATCTCCCACATGACGTGATATCTTCCATCTGACATATCTGATGATATCCGCCATTTTTCAGCATTTCCTTCTGTTGCAATAAAAATTAACGATCTTTTTTACGCAGGAAGGTCATTGGGCATATGGTGTCATACCCATATTACATAGATCATTCAGCATGGATGGATGAAGGTCAGTATCAGCACCACCTTCTTTGCTTCCCAAGACTCTTTCAGTTTGTAAACATCCCCCTCGACATGAACTCGAACCCACGGCGGCAGACAACCGTGGTTCATAAACTGTTTCTGTCAAGATTAGTGTGGTGATTTCCCTTTAATTTACTGTCTTTTCGCTTCCTTTTTGACAGCGAAAAATAAACATTAATTCACTTCATATGATATGTAACACTAGTGTGCACCTGACGAGATAAAGTGAAATATGCCAGACAGTAAATCGTGCAATGTATTGTTTGTGGCTTGTGTGGTTAAATTCACTAAGGAAATACATTGTTTTGAATTGTTCTTTCCGTGTTTTAAAATTGAAGCAATGTTTATTTTGAGTCAATATAATATTCAATGTTTCTTGCAAGTCTCTTTAAGCCTTGACAACCCTAGCTTCAGCTCCTGAATGAGGACAGCACAAGTGGCCTAGTCATCGTCCATGGTGAGTTGAGACAAGAATCGACCTCAGTGCACTTCGGGCATTCCCATAAGCGCTCCGTCCTCTTCTCCAACATCCCAGTACTAATGGTCTTCGGTCTCCATTCCCGTTTCTTATTCTCTACATTCTCTCTTCGCTAACTGTTGAACTTGATGTCGAGCATAGAGCAGACATTCCGTAGCTCCGGCGGAGGTTGTGAAATATAGAGGAGTGAACCTCCGCATGCTTAAGGAACTGTCTATTGTCGCTGCTTGAAAGAACAACGTTTGTAGGGACGTACAGATCATGCTTCTCTTAGCTTAACCTTGTTGTTAGTGACGGACTGATCACAGTGTCAGTTTGTGCAATATTACATGGACCATGTCGCGCTCTAATGATGTGGGCGCCCTAAAATTTTAGACACTATGTTAAAAATGATAATATCCTTCAGTGCTGGCAAAACGACAGATAATAAATAGAACATTCACACCAACGATATGCTACCAATATCAAACTTGAACATTATCAAAATCACACTTGCGCACAGTCAACACCTGCGAGATGAGATGCTTATGGAGAGCTGCCAACTATTTAAGACCGAGTAAGAAATGATGTTATCAGACAGACAGTGGAATCAAAACCTTATGCCACATATATTGAAAGACAGAAGATCAAATGGTTTGGCCATCTCGTTATAATGCAACATCATCAACCATCAGCACTAGACATACATCAAAGAAGATCTGCCTCAAAAGCAAAAGAACGCACGAAAAAAAAAATGGATTGATAACATTAAAGACATTGTACAATCACTAGGAATGACACTATCCGGTGCTATCCATCGGACCATGGAAAGTCAAGTATTCCTCTGCACGACGCTTGTCGGCAAAAGTCGAAGATGATGATTATGAGACACAGTCCGCCACTGTATGACGCAAAATTATGAAACAGTGCGTCTCTCCTTTCCCTAAGCAACAGCGCCGGTTATGATAATAAGTAGCATGTCCCTGGCGGAATCTCACCCCCATAACAACCTTCTGGAACATTTCTCCGTCATAAGCAAGATGTCCCATGTCCGATACACCCATCTTTAGATCATCCGCCACATCCTGCACCCATCTTATCTTTGGCCTTCCTCTTCCTCTCTTCCCATGCATATACCCCTCCATTATTGTTCTCTTCATGACGTTTCAAGTGGCCAAAATATTTAAATTTTCTTTTTTTTATCGTCTTTAATAGCCAACCTTCTAGTCGTATGGATGCATTTGTTCTTTTCTGTATCCAAGATATTTTTATAACTCGTCGATAACGTTTATATTCAAATGGCATTTATGCGTTGTTCAGCTTGTTTAGTAAGTGTACAGGTCTCACAAGCGTATGTTGCAATGGGAAAGATCTTTGCTCTTAAAAATTGCCATACATTGGTTAAAACAGCGACTTGCTTGTCAACTATCTCGCAAATAACAGTCCTTAACTGTTGTGTCAACACAACCGCGACATGACCGATAACTCAAACAACAACAACAACAACACGCGTATACTCCACACACACACTGACACGCCCCTCATATATTGTTACATCGTGTGCTACATGTTCAGTTTATGGTGCAGTTAGTACCTCCACGGCACCAACAACATCAATATAGTTCTTCAGGAATGTATAAAAAACGGGTCGACCTGGCAGTGATACTTGAATTGTATTGAATAAATGGTACAATAAAACGGAGCGTATAGGATGGCCCACCCTTCTGCATCCGTAGCTAGTTTTCTCCCTTTCTGTCTTTGTAGGTGTCACCGTGGTGAACGTACCGTAACAGCGTCGCACATTTTGCAAGGGCCAAAAGTGCAAAAAAAAGCTCACAGTTCACAAGGTAACCCAGCACAAGCAGTAAAAGCCGCACTATATACACACGGTAAAAGACGTTACGACCGAAAACAGAGTGGTTATGGTGGTCAATCTAAGCCAGTGTTTAGAAAGAAGATTAAGACCACATGAAAGATTACGCTGCGTAGGGAATGCATGGAATGCAAATACAGAAAACAGCTGCCCATCAAGCGATGCAAGCACTTCTTGTTGGGAGGTGATCAGAAGAGAAAGAGCCAGATGATAACATTCTAGACTGCATAAGAACCAACACCACCATACAAAATAAAACGTGTGTTAGTTCTAAAAAAAAAAAAAATACCACCTGCACTCATTTGTCGTGTGTTACATGCAATTTCAAAACCTGCCAGGGTAGAACCCACACCTAGAGGACCGCATGGGCGAATGGATAATAGTGATCGCTCTTAAACGGGGGGGGGGGGGGGGGGGGGGGAGTGAGGTGCTGTTGCCGAAGTAGCGGGTTTAACCCCTACACCGGCCAGTCGGTTTAAAATTTTAAAATTTTGACTTCTCGTCCTTGACTGTAAAGGGTGGGGGTGGGGGGGGGGGGGGGTGGGGGGGTGGGGGGGGGGTGGGGGGGGTTAATTACAAGTATCTCAGAAGTCGGAGTGTGTTCGCCTGGCGGCAAGAAACATTGATAATTGGGAAAGCTAATTAATCCACACGCAAAAATCAGTTCAGTGCACTAGAAGTAGTAGCACGCGTATCAATATTTTATAACACGGACTGTAAACTTGATATTCCTGCTACCATATCAATATTTTATAACACGGACTGTAAATTTGATATTCGTGCTACCATATCAATATTTTATAACACGGGCTGTAAATTTGATATTCGTGCTACCATATCAATATTTTATAACACGGACTGTAAATTTGATATTCGTGCTACCATATCAATGTTTTATAACACGGACTGTAAATTTGATATTCGTGCTACCATATCAATATTTTATAACACGGACTGTAAATTTGATATTCGTGCTACCATATCAATATTTTATAACACGGACTGTAAATTTGATATTCGTGCTACCATATCAATGTTTTATAACACGGACTGTAAATTTGATATTCGTGCTACCATATCAATATTTTATAACACGGACTGTAAATTTGATATTCGTGCTACCATATCAATATTTTATAACACGGACTGTAAATTTGATATTCGTGCTACCATATCAATATTTTATAACACGGACTGTAAATTTGATATTCGTGCTACCATATCAATATTTTATAACACGGACTGTAAACTTGATATTCCTGCTACCATATCAATATTTTATAACACGGACTGTAAATTTGATATTCGTGCTACCATATCAATATTTTATAACACGGACTGTAAACTTGATATTCTTGCTATTATATCGATGTTGTAAAACACGGACTGTAAGCTTGATATTCCAAATACTATACACAAGTTTCATTCATCTCATCCCATCAGGTTCCTCTTGTACCTAACGGTGTGCGAGGTGAAGCATAAACAGCGGGAGAGTGCCCGTTTATGGGCTTCATATATCGAGGTTCCCACGACCTGTGTAATTCCCTCTATCCATCATTTACGTGGCCGGCCTCATCCTCTGATTCCTCCTTGTCTGTACATCAGTGCATGTTGAGGTATACTGTTAGTTGGTAATCTAATTATATGGCCAAATCATTTAACTTGCTGTTTTCTGATAAAATCTATCGCTGCAATAACCCCAACTTTAGTCTTGATTTCGTCATTTCTGATTTTCTCTTTTCTTGATACATTGAATATTCTTCTCAGGAATCTCATTTCTGTTGTTAAGTTTTTTCTTTTCTCGTTTTCTGTCATTGTCCAGGTTTGGCATTGGTAGCATAGAGTTGGTAGGGAGATCGTGTTTTATAGACCTTTCTTAGTGACAATTAATACAGTTTTGTTCTTTAGTATTGGTGCCATTTGTCCAGTGAGTTGGTTTGCCTTATTGCATCTATTTTCGATCTCGTCTACTAACTTGCCATTTGGTGATATTATACTTCCTAGGTACTTAAATCTCTTACCTGATTCAGGGGACATTTCATTGCACACCTTTAAACCTGATGTTCCCTACTCCTATATTGATATTTCTACCACTATATACGTGTCTAATTATGTGTCTTTACACGTGATATTCCTGTTTTATATATCAATGTTTAATTACATGACTTAAAGCCTGTGTTCCTAACACTGTATCAATGCCCCACCCCTTTACTTTCAGCTTGATATTTCTATTACTATATCAATGTCTAATTGCATACCTTTAAACTTGATTTTCTAAATATTATTTCAGTAACTACTAGAATTCACTTTACTGTCCTTCTAATTATATGATTTCTGACTTTACTGTCTTACTACTATTTTTTCCCCCGCATATCCTTTACAGGACACTGCAGTCAACACCAGCATTTTTCAACTGCTGTTGATGTCTTGGCAAGTTTTACGTTCAGTAGTTTGTCATCGCCGCTACTCTTCAATCTGGCTCTAGAGAAAGTTGTAAGGAAGGTAAAGGAGGAATGTGATATTGGAGGAACATCCAAGCTGCTTGGTTATGCAGATGATATAGATATTATAGGGCAAAGTGAACAAAAGACATTGGAAATATTGACTCACTTAAAGGGAAAAGCCCAACAGATGGGGCTGGTTATCAACCAAGATAAGACAGAATGTATGGTAATTTCAAGAGACGGAATGGCTAGAAACTCTGGCCACATACAAATAGATAATATGACCATTAAAAGAACGGAAACATACAAATACCTGGGTACAATCTTCAACTGCTCCAACATCATAAGGGAAGAAATACAAACTAGAATCAACTCTGGAAATAAGATATACTATGCACTACAACATCTACTAAAATGAAAGGCGCTATCTCGTAACACCAAAATCACAATATACAAAACACTGATCAGACCAGTTGTGCTGTATGGCTCTGAAACCTGGAGTACAACGAAAGGAGACGAAGCCTTGTTACAAACCTTTGAGAACAAAATTTTAAGACGCATCTTTGGACCCATTAGGGATACACAAAGTGGAGAGTGGAAAAGAAGAAGTAACAAAGACATTTATGATCTGTTTAAGTCCCCGCTAATCACTGGTATCATGAAGGCTAATAGACTACAATGGCTGGGGCATATAGAAAGAATGGAAGACAATAGAGAAACAAAACTCGCTTACACTCAGGAAATAAATGACCGTAGACCCCGAGGTAGACCAAGAAGGCGGTGGAGAGATAATACATGTACAGACCTACAAGCACTTGGAATCAACGACTGGCAAGAGAAGGTCCACCAGAGAGACGAATGGAGACGGATTGTATTTGCAGCAAAGAACCTCAATGGCTCGGAACGCTGAAGAAGAAGAAGTTTGTCATTGCTTTCTGAACGACCGGTTCACATACCTCCGTAAGTAACCAGCGCGACGCGATCCGCTGCCGAATCTTGCGCAGCTGTGTTTCGTACGTGAGTATACGGGATTACGAACAGCGTCGTTAACTCCTTCGCCAGGGAGATCGGCCTTACTACTGTATTAGCTTATTATTATATGATTGCTCACTTTATTGTCTTACAACTATTTCAACTTCTATAATTATATGATTGTTCGCTTTGTCTTACTATCATGATAGTTTCTAAGTATATGGTTGCTCATATTATAGTCTTACTACTATTTTAGCTTCTAATAATACAATTGCTCACTTTAATGTCTTACTACTATTTAAGTTTCTAATTATATGATTTCGCACAGTATTGTCCTACAACAGTGTTTCCCAACGTGTGGCCCACGCCCCACAGGGGGGCAATTCGATTGTTAAGGGGGGCAATTCGAAAATGGAAGAAATCGGCTGGATATAACAAAACGGGCAGACTTGAGACTGAAGTTAACTAAATTGGAACCTGACATAAAATCTCTTTGCAGCAAGCATCAAGCGCAAGGATCTCACTAAATTTAAATTATAAATAATTACTAATAATTAAAATAATATAGAAAAATCTTTCATTAAAATTATTTTGTACTTGAATTTCAATTCTCCATTATATGTTTTGAAAATTTACGTACTGGGTTAGCTCAATAATTTCCTATTGATTTCTTCCTAAAACCTATCATTCAAGTTTCTTCAGTGAACATTTCAATTTCTGAATATTAAAAATAATGTATATGTTATGTGTGTGTGTGTGGGGGGAAGGGGGGGGGGCATACGAATTTTAGAAAGGCTTAGGTGGGGCATAGCACAAAAAAGGTTGGGAAACACTGTCCTACAACATCTGTTTCCAACAACACTTGTGTTCGCTTCATTGTGCTACTATTAACTAGTTCTACCTGTAATTACGTCGACAATTGTTTGATAGTCCTGCTACTATTTCTATCGTTAATTACAAGATTGCTGGCACGATTTTCTACCATTGTCTATCTTTAATTCTGCAATTTACTTGATCTGTCCCCACCATTTCTATCTATAATTTCACGACTGTTCACATAATATTCTTGCCACAATTACTATCTTTACCTTCACGAAGAATATTCATATCTCTAATTATATGACTGTTCATATGATGAAACGGACATTACTGTAGTACCTTGCGATGTTGGGATCTTGAGCTTGAGGAAATAAGGCCAGCTGGCTGGTGCAGTCGCCGCGAACTGTGCAGGCTAGAGATTTCTCTTCCCCCCCCCCCCCCCCGGCAAAAAAACAAAACTCCATTTACCGAGGATTTGAACCTATGGATTCCGAATTGGAGCCCATTGTTCTAGCCCCTCTCCCAATAGCTCCACCAATATTTCTATTTCTGCATAAACCATTTTCCACATGACATTGCTGTCTCTGGGTAAACCAATGTTCACATGTTATTTCTGTCTCCGAGTAAACAAATATTCACATGATATTTCTGTCTCTGAGTAATCATATTTTCACATAATATTTCTGTCACTGAGTAAGCCAATGTTCACTTGATATTTCTGTCAGTATTTCCAATTCTAAATTATTGTTCACTCAATTTCCCTACCATTATTTCTATCTCTAATTACACTACACGAATTTTCATATGATAATCCCATTAGTCACTTTCTCCGTAATCCCGTTTATCACGCAGAGTCTCGTAGCGGGCGAGAGCTGGAAGCAGTTCTACCCCCGCTGGTGACTTGCGGGATAACTGAGCCGGCCGCTCAGAAAGCAATGGCAAACTACTGAGCGTAATCTTGCCAAGAAATCAACAGACGGCCGAAAGATGCTGCTGTTGACAGCGATGTACTGTAAAGGGTATGCGAATAAAAAAAAAATCCCATTAATGGCCCAAAGTTGTTAGACAGGGATGTGTATTATAACCTATTCTGTTTAGTTTGTACAGCGAAATAATAATGAGATCCACAGAAGACATGCCAGAAATAGTGGTTGGGGGATATAATGTAAACAACCCACGTTATACCATGACGTGGGTTTGGCCGCTGAAAATGTAACGCAGACATAAGAAATGACAGATATCGTTGTAACAGAAAGTCAGAACAAAGGACTTAAACTGAATAACAGAAAAATTGAAGTAATAGTTATTACAAAGAAAAAGTGTATACCCAAATGCAACATTAAAGTGAATGGAATAATTGTGAAAAAAAGTCAATATATTTAAGTATTTGGGTACCTTAATAATAGCAGATGGAAGATGTATTAAGGAAGTTACATGTAGAATAGCACAAACAAAGTTAGCATTTTACAACATGAAGAATTTAGTCTGCAATTTTTCTTTGTGAATTGAGGTGAGAAAATGAGTTCTTAAAAGCTATATTGAGTCAATTATGATGTACGGAAGAAACTCATGGACAGTTAAGAGACAAGTGAGGAATTATGTGTAAGCTGCGGAGATGTTGTGTGGCTTTATAAAAGAATGATAAGAACATCGTGGACGGATAGAAAGAGTAATGAAGATATCTTGAAAGAGGTTAACTCACACAGAGAACTGGTTACTCGCATCAGAAGGATACCGTCCACATTTTTTGGGCATGTCATGAGAACGGGAAAGCTGTAGTATGTCTTCACAACGGGAAGGCTGGAGGGGAAGGGAGGTAGGGGAAGCCCAACAGAGAAAATGCTGGACAGTTTGACGTAATGGCATGGAGGAACGTCGGTATAAGAAATGATCGCAGCACAAGAGACAGAAGACTGGCCGACATGATCACCAACGTCACATGGCATGGATTATAATATGATAAATCCCATCATCATCCCTGTCTCTAATTAAACTACTTTTCACTAAATATTGCTGCCACTGTTTGTATCTCTAATGACATGACTGTTCACATCCTACTCCAACATCTACAGGGTGTTTGTAAAGTCTCGCTACACTTCGTATGTAGAACAAATTTGAAAAATGAAGTACATGACGTCATAAAAATTGTGCTCCACAGTACATCGTGAAGCAATATGCATCGAATGGCTGTCGTCTACTGGAGTAATTCTTTACACTCCAAGCAGAATGGTGTTATCAACGTAAGAAAGAATTGTTTCGGTTGAACAAGTGTTTCGAAATGGCGGTCGATACACACGGAAATGACAACAGTCACGCTGCAGAAGGTATTTGACAATATGAAGAGGCGTGTACGTCAAGTCTTGAAGTCTGTGGTGGAAATTTCCAACACCTGTTATAATGAATACTTCATTGGTACTTTCCAGCTTCCCCAAACAGCGTTAGACCATAGCAGTAACTATTGTAACTAATTTAATGAATTGTTTAGCACATGTTTTGATGACGTCATGTAGTTCATTTTCCAAATCCGACATGATACACTATCAAATAAATAAGTATAATGTACACTCCCGTTCACTGAGCATTGAAATTGCAGAAGCTATACACAACAAAGCAAATAACACGATGATTCTAGTATGGCGATCCATGATCCTAGTATGGCGATATATCGTCCTTCTGTCTAAATGGTAGGTCACATTCGGCGATGTATTATCCATTGGCTTGAATCAGTTAAACCACTTTTCACTAAATATTGCTGCCGTCGTTTGTATCTCTAGTGACATGACTCTTCAGATAATACTCCAAGACATCTACACGAATGTTCATATTCTACTCCTGTCAGTATTTCCATTTATAATTAAATTACCTTTAACTCAATATACCTACGTCTATATCCACCTATCATTACATAAACATTCACCTGGTATGTTTATAAATATTTCTGTCCCTAGTTACAAGAATGTTCACATGATAATCCTATCACCAGTTATATCTAAATTACCCCATAGCTGCCGTATTTACATTGATTTAGTGAAACCTCTGCCAACAACACACTAATATAGATGTAATATAATTATTCTCTAGCAATTGTCCAATTCGCTGCGTTTGTTTTCTCTCATTGATAAGTCTTCGCCGTTTATGCTTTTCCCCCCACATAAAACAAGTTAGATCTTTCATTGTATGCAAACAACTCTGAGCGCAAATCTAGTAACACAGAGCACAGATGTAAGTACCGGGTTTCTTAGGCACTCGTGCAGAATATCTAACCTGCACGTGTCATCATTTCGCCGAGAAATTTGGGTTGAGTCCTTGCGTATGTCGTACTACATCCACGGTACATTCCTGCTGGTACGGCGGCGGGGCGGCGTAGGGTGGCGGCATTTGGTTGAGCGAAGGATAAGGTCCGTATTGGGAGCGTGTGTACATGTGGGTTGTTGAGTTTGCTGCCCAGAGTCGCTCTTCTATATCCACGGGAGGAGCTGAAACAGACATTGTATTCATTAGTATTCCTTACTCTTGTATACTCATGTGTAGAGTAGAGTAGAGTATAGTAGAGTATAGTAGAGTACAGTATAGTAGAGTAGAGTAGAGTAGAGTAGAGTAGAGTAGAGTAGCGCAGAGTAGAGTAGAGTAGAGAAGAGTAGAGTAGAGTAGAGTAGAGTAGAGTAGAGTAGAGTAGAGTAGAGTAGAGTAGAGTAGAGTAGAGTAGAGTAGAACATAGAGTAGAGTAGAACAGAGTAGAATAGAGTAGAACGGGGTAGAGTAGAGTAGAGTAGAGTAGAGTAGAGTAGAGTAGAGTAGAGTAGAGTAGAGTAGAGTAGAGTAGAATAGAGTAGAGTAGATAAAGTAAAGTAAAGTAAGTAAAGAAAAGTAAGTAAAGTGAAGTAGCGTAAGTAAAGTAAAGTAAAGTAAAGTAAAGTAAAGTAAAGTAAAGAAAAGTAAGCAAAGTAAAGTAAGTAACGAAAAGTAAGAAAGGTAAAGTGAGTAAAGTAGAGTAAGTAAAGAAAAGTGAGAAAAGTAAAGTAAAGTAAAGTAAAGTATAATATTATATCGTCAAATGTGACCTCCCATTTAGACAGAAGGACGATATATCGCCATACTAGGATGACTGTGGGTTTTGTTTTGATTCGCGTTATCTTCCAAATAAATAAGTAACCCGAATAAATCAATTTGATCATTGCTCGCTGGACTTTAGGTGCCTGGTGTGCCTTGCCAGATCAAGAAGACCTGATCATTCGAGACCACATCGATTGACGGATGTCAGTTGCGGCGATGGGCAAACTTTGAGCAATGGTATGCGATGGGTGACTTTGTGATATTCTGGTATAATGGTTTGGGCGCATCTGATGTGAGGCTGCGGTCAAGTGGTTGCACGCCCTCCTCACATGCCAGTGATCCGGGGTTCGATCCCGGTCCAGTCAGGGATATGCACTACTGATAAGCTCAATTGAGAGCGAAACTCGAGTCTAGTGCTTCCAATCTGACGTGGGCAAGGCTTAAGTTTCGTGCCGGAATAAGATCAGCGTTACCAGCGGTGGGTTGTGCTCAATCTTCAACTGTTCATTTCAGTGTGCACAATGTTTGACCCAAACTTACTGTTTGTTTTGCACTGAATCAGTGAATGATGCAGAGTTGTTGATCACATGTAATGTAACACATTGGGGGCTTGTTGCTAGAAGAAGACAATGAGGATGATGCCAAAGATAGGGAAGAAAACGACAATGATGATGACAAAGATAATGAAGAAGAATATGACGACGATGATGACGACGACAATGATGGTGATGACAAAGATAATGATGACAAAGATAATGAAGAAGATGACAATGTTGATGACAAAGATAACGAAGAAGACGACAATGATGATGATGATGACAAAGATAATGAAGAAGATGATCATGATGATGATGATGATGACAAAGATAATGAAGAAGATGATCATGATGATGATGACAAAAATAATGAAGAAGACGACAATGATGATGATGATGACAAAGATAATGAAGAAGATGATCATGATGATGATGACAAAGATAATGAAGAAAACGACAATGATGATGGAAAAGATAATTAAGAAGACGACGGTGATGATGATGACAAAGATAATGAAGACGAATATGATGATAATGACAAAGATAATGAAGAAGAATATGATGACAACGATAATGAAGACGACGATAATGACGATGACAAAGATAATGATGAAGACGACGATAATAACAACAATAATGAAAAAGACGACGGTAATAACAGCAATAATGGAGAAGACGACGATAATAACAACGATAATGAATAAGACAATGATGATGATGCCAAAGATAATGAAGAAGAAAATGGTCATGATGACAAAGATAATGAAGAAGTATATGACGATGATGATGATGACGACGACGATGATGATGACAAAGATAATGAAGAAAACGACAATGATGATGATGACAAAGATAATGACAAAGGCGACAATGATGATGACAAAGATAATGAAGAAAACGACAATGATGATGATGACAAAGATAATGACAAAGGCGACAATGATGATGACAAATATAATGAAGAAGACGACAATGATTATGACAAAGATGATTAAGAAAACGACAATGATGATGGCCAAGATAATGAAGAAAACGACGAGGATAACAACAATAATGAAGAAGATGACATAATAACAACAATAATGAAGAAGATGACATAATAACAACAATAATAAAGAAGATGACATAATAGCAACAATAATGAAGCGGACACTGATGACGACCATGGTGGCATCGATAATGAAGAAGACGATACTGATGACGATAAAGATAATGCAGACGACAACGATGATAACAACAATAATTAACCATACGACAATAAAAACAACGATAATGAAGAAGATGACGAGGTTTACAACGATAATAGAGAAGACGTTATGACAACAGCGATAATGAAGATGATGACAATGATGATTACAAATTTAATTTAAAAAAAAAATGACAATGACGACAAGGATAATGAAGAAGACGACAAGCACCCAGAAGCACCGGCGACTCACCTGAAGGTTGGACCAGACCTCCATTCTCCTGCAGAGGTATCTGATTGATGTGTACGGTCTTCACCTTAAAACTACTTCTGCGTCTGCAGCAGCAGCAGTAGAGGAACAGCAAAAACAGGATCGAGGTCAGGATAACTACCCCGAGTATCACCGCCACAAACACCCCGATAGAAGCAAACAGCACCCCTTTCTCTGTGATGTTATGACCTGTGGAGTGTACGGACAGGTGTGTGTAGCTTCCAGGTGTGCTATGTCTGGTCGTGTGAACTATGGCGTTAGGTTAATAATTTTCTGTCGTTAAAGTTGTCGTCGTCGTCAAACATAATTATCATTAATATTATCAACAATACTAAAATGCATGATGTTAGATTACTATTTCTCTATCATCATCATCATCATCATCATCATCATCATCATCATCATCATCATCATCATCATCATCATCATCATCATCATCATCATCATCATCATCATCATCATCATCATCATCATCATCATCATCATCATCATCATCATCAACAACAACAACAACAACAACATCATCATCATCATCATCATTATCACCACCACCACCACCACCACCACCACCACCACCACCACCACCACCACCACCACCACCACCACCACCACCACCACCATTATCATCATCATCATCATCATAATCACTATTCTTATAAATAATATTAATACGCATTATATATAGATTATTATTTTTTGCCATCATCATCTCTGATCACCATCATCCTCGCCACCAATAATCATCAGCAGCCTTATCATCATCACTAACACTATTATAATCAATAATATTAAACTGCAATATATTAGATTACTATGATTCTGTCATCACCATTATCATCTATACTATTATTATCTTCAACAATATGGGCCTGTGAGATACTGACCTAATCAACCACCGAGTGTCAGTAAGTCTGTACAAATAGGGTCTGGCACAATATCCCCAATACTCAATAAAGCATTTAAAAGTTTTTTTTTTACTTTAAACACAGAAACCTCAAACAATATGTTGCACCATTTATTGCCTGGCATATTTCTCTGTATCTCGCCAGGAGCTTACTGCAGAGTTATATGTCATAAGAAGTGAACAAATGAATGATACTTGGCGGAAATACTTAAATCACGTAGTCACTGGTGCTGTTCGAATGGGGAGCATCAATTACCCCCACTGTATTAGCAAATTCAAAATGAAATCTTTCTATTTGCACAACAAATTCTAAATCCTTTCCTATACTTTCTAGCTAAGTTCTAAATCCTTTCCTTTATTTCCTAGCTAGACATAAATCACTTCTCTCGAACGACGAACGAAGATGGAGGAAAATGTAAGTGCACAAGTGAACTTCTTGCTATCCACTTACTTTTTTCTACGTGGATCTCGAAGGAGTATCCTTTGTTGTAGTTGAGTTTGTCTTTGATGACTCGTACTGTGACGAAACGGCCTGTCGTGCACATTTGCCCCGGGGTGTGGTCATTGCAGTCTAAGGCCCGCTGCAGAAACAGACATTCACAGTTGGTGAGAAAGGTATTGATTGTGGCATAATATGGTAATGCAATGTGAACCAATAATGGTATGTTGTGAATCGCCAGGAAAAAGAATATATGCAACCGCACACAGTGTGGATTAAATCTCTTATAGTGTGAATGACAAACCCATATCATTAACGACAAACTCATATAATGTCAATGACACATTCATATAAGTGTGGATTGGTTAATACGGCCGAGCATTAGTGTTAGATGACATGAGTTTAAACGTGAGAGGATCGACTTCTTTGCCCCGGGTTTTATCGTATATGGCTCGGTCTATTTCCATAGGGCGCATAGAACACAAGCTCCGTAGCCCCAGCTAGACGTGAAGTGAATTTTCTAATGGACTGAAAGATGTCACGCTCTAAAAGTACTGGAGAGTTTTGGCCATCATTTACCATAAAGTTAGGAAGGGATAATCCCATCTGCATCTCCCAGTGGTAAAGGATGGGAAACACACTAGGGTGTCGCAAGCGCAGCTCTGGAGACCGAGTATCCACCGGGATAAGTAGGCAATTCTGCGGCTGAGCAGAGCAGGGAAATCACTTGTCCTGACAGCCGGAAATGGCTGTCAAAGTCAGAGATAAAAGACCACCATGTGGATGTGGAAGGTAAGGGAAAACCACCACATTATCTTCCCAAGATTTCACGACAAGTCACATATCAGAGGCAGTGAACGACGTTAATGGCTGTCTCAGGACATCCTCGTCCGGTAGGGACAGTCATCAGCCACAAATGATGCTGGGTTGATTGAGACAGTGGCATGGAGATCAATAGAAGAGTTGATCCAGAACACCAAAGACCGAGATATGTGGAGAGACATAAACGCCTACGCCAGCTGGCATGGCACTTGATGATGATGATGATGATGATGATGATGATGATGATGATGATGATGATGATGATTATGATGATGATCATGATGATCATGATGATCATGAAGATGATGAAATATATCAGCATATGGATAATGGGTAGGTGGATGTGTGGATTGTTAGGCAAACCCATTGATGAACAGTTGAAGGCATGGATGATTGGACAGGTAAACATGTAGATGGACTGAGAAGAGGCAGATATACGGACAGGTGGAGGGATACGTAGGCAGGTACACGGACAGATTGAGGGACAAATTGGCAGATAAACGGACAGATGGAACGAAGGAACGAACGAACGAACACACTTTATTTTCAAAGGGTTATGAATTGGGCACGCAGGCCCGCCTGACATTCTGCCCTTCTTCTCTCTTTCCTCTCATACGTTATTTCATTCATACATCACTTATGAAGCTAATCTTAGACAACAACAGAACAATATGCAATAAAACGCATGGGAACATGACTCACTAAAGCAATTTTTAACATGGCCATTATAAATTCCTTAAGTAAGGTGTAACGTAACATACATATTGGGAATGTTTATTATACTAGTTCTCGTTTGAGATAATGTTATTATTGTTTGTTTGTTTTTGTTTGTTTTGTTAGGGGGGGGGGGCATGTAGTCTGTACTGAGATAGTGTTCAAACCGGTTACAACTGTATGTATAAACTAATCGCTTCACAGTTGGTAATGGGAGGCGACGTTTCAGAAATTCTAATATAAAATGGCGGTTAAGGATTGTCGATTATGGTATCCTTAGTAATGTCCCAGAACTGAAATTACAAACAGCCAAAAAATGCTAGGGTTGATTACGACGTCCTGTGTGTGTTATATATATCAGCTTTAAAGATTTATCTAACTGTTTTAGTTTATGTAACGATATTTCTTAATCTGGTGTCTTTGATTTCTTGTGAACGATTGTTCCACAACCGAACGGGAGGGTACACTAAGCTTGTTTTGTATATGCTTGTCCTAGGTTTAGGGGCAAATGGGCAGATTAACGAACAGATGTGGGGGGGGGGGGGACAAACAGGCAGATAAACATACAGATTGAGGGACACATACTCGGATAGATTGGCCGTGGGGGGGGGGGGGAACAAACAGGCAGATAAACAGACAGATTGAGGGACACATACTCGGATAGATTGGCCGTGGGGGGGGGGAGGAGGGGGGGGGAAACAGGCAGTTAAACAGATAGATGGAGAGACAAATAGAAAACGGATGGAGGGACATTAAGATGGACAGTCAGACAGACGAGTGGATGGGCGAACAGTAAGATAAACAGTCAGACATGCGAACGATTGAATGAACATTAAGAAGGTCAGTCACAAAGTAATGATAAAAAACTAATGGATGCAGTGACAGACAGACAGACTGACAGGCACATAGACAGGGGTAGGCTGGCGGACAGACAAACATACAGGCAGACAGACAAAGAGACAATATTATAAGGGAACCAACATACAGAAATGGATAATATCCTTAAGAATCCTGAATCCCCAATCCTGTACGGCTATTTTTACATTTCAGCTTCAGTATCCATCTAATTGCTTCACAGTTGATAATGGGTGGCGACGCTTCAGAAATTCAAATATATTAGTAAATAAAAATAGCGGTTCATGATTATCTATTATGATTTCTTAAGGAATTCTTCAAAACTGGAATCACAAACAGCCTAAAATTGCTCGGGTTGACTGCGACGTCGTGTGTTTGTGTGTTGTATATTTCAGCTTGACAGATTTATCTAATTACTGTAGTTTATGTAATGAGAATTCTGCAGTATGTACCTGACGAGATGCAGCGAAATATGCCAGGTAATAAATCTATTGTTTGTGTCTTCGCTGTTCAAATTAATTATGGCAGAAATAGATAAGTCAGACAAATAGGCAATATCCTAAAGAAACCAACTGACAGAAATGGATAAGCCACACAAAGAAAGGAAGACAATAGGCATTACCCATTCCGACCCAGTGCTGGTGGACGCGGTGTAAATCTTGATGCGCACTGAACAGTCTTCTATTTCGAAGTCCTCGAACGTTAGACACACACCGTAGCCTGTGGGCGACTTGAGCGTGATGTCACAGATCAGGGTCTCGTGCACAAACCCGCCTCCGATGTGCTTCAGGATGTACTTCTCATCTGACAAGTCAAAGGGCTGTGTCTTTTCACAATGTCCGTATTTGTCAAAGAAGACTGGTCGGACGAAATAATTGACAGTATTAGCAGCCAAAAATAATACATTTAACTGATTCACTGCCAAACAAAAAGTAACTTTAGACCAAACGTGGTGCACAATCAAACGGACAAGTTTAATAACATAAATGTTCAGTCACTGAGAATTATAATTGCGAAAGCACCACGAATCGAAACAAATAACGAATTTCCCCTAGCACGGCGATATAACGCCCTTCGATCCTAATGGTAAGTCACATTTGGCGACATATTATCCCTCATCACTGAATCATTTAATATATATTTAAGTTTGTTGCATATCCTTTACAGGACATCACAGTCAACCTCAACACTGTTTTGGCTGTTTCTGATTTCTTGGCTAGTTTACGTTCAACATTTTGCCATTGTTGTCCGAACGACCGGCACTCATACCATTGTTAGAAAACCAAAACTAAAGGATATCGTGACTATGCCAAGCCAGCTCGGCACATCGCTGACATGTACAAGTGAAAACAGTAAAGGATCCGTGAAGAGTGTTGGGTATATTGTGCTAAACCAGTGGTTCTCAACCTGTTTTGGTCCGTGCCCTCCTTCACCACATTTTCAGAACGTCATTCCCCCCTCTTTCGTATTTCCTATATAAAAATTTGGCCTGTGCCCCCCTTCACCATATTTTCAGACCGTCACCCCCCCCCCCTTTCGTATTTCCTACCCAAAATTCCCGCCCCTGACCCTACACAGTTTACGTAATAATGGAAGCTAAATTTAATTGCACATACTAAAACAAGTCTAGACGTCCACATAAAACATTATTTGTGGGTCTGCTTACTTTATAAATTGAATTTTAGAAGGGTGAGACGTACAGAACCATACAGTATGAAGGGAAAAACAATATCAAGTAATCGGTTCTTGTATTAACGCGATCTTGACATAATCTTAATCCCCCCCCTGGAAACCCTAAAATCCCCCCCCCCCCCTGTTGAGAACCACTGTGCTAAACCCATAATTATGTAGAGTAAACGGAACTCGATGGGCGTTGTCAATACCACACCGGTGCCTTTATTCTGCAGACAATTTTGTAGTACCAGTTTTATTCTGAGAGCCCAAGTTACCAGATTAATTGCCAGGGACATCTTAACCTGATTAATTGCCATGGGATGATTAAACATCTTAACCGACTTCATGTATCTACCATGAGCTTACATATAATCAAATGTTGACACTGAGTTTATAATACAACATGTCTGCTGCCATATTACCAGCTTTTACGTCATAACTGTGACACATCCCTGATTACCATTTTCCGCCATTCATTTTTGTTTGATCCAGACCTACGTTTTGTTTGGTACTTAATCTGTTAATAACAATAAAATAAAAAATGGCTTCCTCAATGGGGATTCGACCACATGAGCACTGAGTCGGTAGGCAAGCGGGATAACCACTGCACAAAGGCTGCTGGTGTGCGTGAGGTTACATTAGTTTAATACATGTTACTATCCGCTCCGTGGCGAAGAGGTTACGGATGAAATTCGTAATTCCCACATACCGCGTTCGAAACACAGCTGCGGGCAATTTATCAGCAAACCGCCTTGCGTTGATTTGTATAAAATTATATGAGTGCCGGTCGTTCAGAAAGCAATAAACTTGCCAAGAAATCACAAATAGCCCAAAATTGCTGGATTGACTGCGACAACCTGTTAAGGATATGCAACTAATTAACATGTCACTAGTTACACAGACTACGAGCTTGTGTATGAGTAACACCGATTACTGACTTTATAGAGAAAGGTAGAGTGATCTAAGTGAGAACATGGGGATACAAGATGAGAGGGCGACCCAGGATGAGATGGCTAGATGGAGTAAAAAAAAAAAGACACGGGAGAAATCAAATATAACATTAGTATAAGCAACAAGACAAACGGAAAACATAACATTACATCCACAGCCTCTCTGCGACGCCTCACGGCAAAAATTGTACGACTAAATAAGAAGAATTATTAATGCAGATCCAAAAGAATTTACGATTACAAAATGAGGTTATAAAGTAAGACACGTCAACATGTTGAGGTTGCTTGCAGATCTACAAGACATTAGACTTGTAAAAAAGACATATAGGAAACAACACACGACCATACAGTTTGATAATGAAGTAGGTCAATATCAGCATATTAAGAGAGGTGTTCGGTAGGGATGTATAATGTCTCTAGATATTTTTCCCTATACAAGGGAAGTATGTTCACAAATGTAGAGTATATGAGAGGAATCATAACTGGGGGACGTAACACCAATAACATTAGCTTTGCGAATGATACAGTATTGATTGCAGACAATCAGCAGGATCTGCCACATTTAGTAGATGCGGTTGTTGCACACAGTGAACAACTAGGGATAGAATTACATTGTAAGTAGACGCAAATTATGGTTGTCATTAGGAAGAAGGAAACACCACAGTGTAATAATATACAAGTAAAGGGGACTATTCTTAAACAAGTGAACCTTTACAATTATCTAGGAACAGTCAGAACATCTGTTTGGAGATGCCTCGAAGAGATTAGAACAAGAATCGCTATGGCAAAGGTAGCGTTTTAGCAAGATGGAAAACATACTGACCAATAAAAGATGCAACTTGCAACGAAAAAAAAAAAAAAAACTTGCAACGGAAAAAAAAGACTGTTGAGGTCCTATATAGAACCTGTACTGTTGTATGGATGTGAAAAGTAGAAAATGAAGAGACAAGCTGAAAAACATCTAATGGATGTAAAAATGTAGTTTCTGAGGAAAATGCAAAGAATACCATGGACAGACAGAAAAATACCAGTGACTAAGTCCTACAAGAAATAAATGAAAAACGTAAATTGATTAGAGAAATTAGACGTCGACAGTCACAATTTTTTGGGCATTTTATGAGAAGAAATAAATTGGAGAACTTGGAAACAACTAACAATCATGAGAGGAAAAGATCAAGGGGTAGACAGAGAAGTAAATACCTGGATGGCTTGGCCACGTGGCATGGTCGAGACAGAAACACGGAGCTGATGAACGACTCTGGTGATCGAGTGAGATGGCAAAACATGACCGCCCACGCTTATCGGCATGGCACGTGATGGATGGATGGATTTCCTATACAGGACGTCGCAGTCAACGCCATCATTATTTGCTGTTGTGACCACATGGCAAGTGTACATTCAGTAGTTTGCCATTGCTTTCTGAACGACCAATACCCATACCATTTCGTAAAAAACCAACGCAAAGCGGTCTGCTATCACATCGCCCGCAGCTGTGTTCCGAACGCGGGTATATAGGGATTACGAACAGCGCCTGTAACTCTTCGCCACGGAGCGGAGTCTGAACAGAATAATGGGACTAAATTGGTATGACAGAATCACCAATGTGGAGCTCATGGGGAGAACTAAACATATCCCAGTGAACTAAGAGGTGAAGAAAATCCCAGTGAACCAAGAGGTGAAGAATATCCCAGTGAACCAAGAGGTAAAGAAAATCCCAGTGAACCAAGAGGTGAAGAAAATCCCAGTGAACCATGAGGTGAAGAAAATCCCAGTGAACCAAGAGGTAAAGAAAATCCCAGTGAACCAAGAGGTGAAGAAAATCCCAGTGAACTAAGAGATGAAAAAATCCCAGTGAACTAAGAGGTAAAGAAAATCCCAGAGAACCAAAAGGTGAAGGAAATCCCAGAGAACCAAGAGGTGAAGAAAATCCCAGAGAACCAAGAGGTGAAGAAAATCCCAGTGAACCAAGAGGTAAAGAAAATCCCAGAGAACCAAGAGGTGAAGGAAATCTCAGAGAACCAAGAGGTGAAGAAAATCCCAGAGAACCAAGAGGTAAGAAAATCCCAGAGAACCAAGAGGTGAAGAAAATCCCAGTGAACCAAGAGGTAAAGAAAATTCCAGTGAGCCAAGAGGTAAAGAAAATCCCAGAGAACCAAGAGGTGAAGGAAATCCCAGAGAACCAAGAGGTGAAGAAAATCACAGAGAACCAAGAGGTGAAGGAAATCCCAGTGAATCAAGAGGTGAAGAAAATCCCAGTGAACCAAGATGTAAAGAAAATCCCAGCGAACTAAGAGATGAAGAAGATTCCAGTGAACCAAGAGGTAAAGAAAATCCCAGAGAACCAAGAGGTGAAAGAAATCCCAGAGAACCAAGAGGTGAAGAAAATCACAGAGAACCAAGAGGTGAAGGAAATCCCAGAGAACCAAGAGGTGAAGAAAATCCCAGTGAACCAAGAGGTAAAGAAAGTCCCAGCAAACTAAGAGATGAAGAAAATCCCAGTGAACTAAGAGATGAAGAAAATCCCAGTGAACTAAGAGATGAAGAAAATCCCAGTGAACCAAGAGATGAAGAAAACCCCAGTGAACCAAGAGATGAAGAAAATCCCAGTGAACCAAGAGATGAAGAAAATCCCAGTGAACCAAGAGATGAAGACAATCCCAGTGAACTAAGAGATGAAGAAAATCCCAGTGAACTAAGAGATGCAGACAATCCCAGTGAACCAAGAGGTGAAGAAAATCCCAGCGTACTAAGAGATGAAGAAAATCCCAGTGAACCAAGAGATGCAGACAATCCCAGTGAACCAAGAGATGAAGAAAATCCCAGTGAACCAAGAGGTGCAGACATTCCCAGTGAATCAAGAGATGAAGTAAATCCCAGTGAACCAAGAGGTGCAGACATTCCCAGTGAATCAAGAGATGAAGTAAATCCCAGTGAACCAAGAGATGCAGACAATCCCAGTGAACCAAGAGATGAAGAAAATCCCAGTGAACCAAGAGGTGCAGACAATCCCAGTGAACTAAGAGATGAGGAAAATCCAAGTGAACCAAGAGATGAAGAAAATCCAGGTGAACCAAGAGATGAAGAAAATCCCAGTGAACTAAGAGATGGAGAAAATCCCAGTGAACCAAGAGCTGAAGAAAATACAAGTGAACCAAGAGGTAAAGAAAATCCCAGTGAACTAAGAAATGAAGAAAAGCCCAGTGAACCAAGAGCTGAAGAAAATACAAGTGAACCAAGAGGTAAAGAAAATCCCAGTGAACTAAGAAGCGAAGCAAATACGATGGCACGGGATAGGACACACCCTGAGAAAACCTGAGGACAATACAACTAGACACTCTCTTGTCTGAAACCTGAGGACAATACAACTACACACTCTCTTGTTTGGAACCCACAAGGAAAGCCTCTTAATTTGTAACATATCCTGTTGTTACATTACTATTGTTATATTAATTACTATCAGTTATCAGCTATCAGTTGGGGTATCTTCATTGCACTCCGGACAGGTCCATAGGTGCTCAGATCCCCCCCCCCCCAGCATAAGCATCAGCGTTCGGTGGCTAATAGTTCCAGTTCTGTGTTGGTTAACGAGGCACCTCGTTTTCCCGATGTACCTCTCGCGTCTGGCCCTGCCAATTCTTACTTCCAAGTCTTTCATCCTGGACAGCGATGTGGATTCACTGACGTCAAAGTCTTCTGTTCTCGACATGTCTTTAAGGACGTTAATAACATCGGCACGATCCATGAGCTGCAGGGGGTGCAGAGCCAGCCAGTTTATCAGCTCGTTCATTTCCCTCGACTCTCGCATGTCCCGGGACGAAGATGAAGGTGACTTTACGGACAACAGACTTCTTCAGCGACCCAGTCCACTGTCTACGTACAGCTCCAACTTCGACCTTCCGAATCATGCTCATTGAATCACTTAGTACACACACGTTGTTATAATGCTGTGCTTCTAGCCATAGGAAAGCCTGTGTTACTGCCATCACCTCCATCGTCATGCTGCTCGTGGACATAGTGTGGGCATCACTGGATTCTTGGAAGGTTCGGCCCTTTGAACGGGCTGTAAATGCCCATGTACTTCTCTGCTGCTTTAAAACAGATCCATCTGTATAGATGAGCACTTCGGGGTTGTCTGCGTGTTCATTGATGAGCGCGTTGACCTCTGCATTGACAGTGACAGGATTCTGTTCTCTGCACCGTCTGTCAAGTGTGATAATGCAGGAGAAGGTGCACTTAAAAGCTAGAGGCACAGGCACCCATTCCTTGCCGGGGTTGATACTGGTAGGACTGCAGACCTGCCTGATGATATCCTCCACCCGACCCATCAATGATTTGTTATATTACTATTGTTACATAACTATTGGCAATATTCTGGTAAATGTATGCCTACTTACTGTCCTCGGAATTGATTGTGCGAAAGAATAGTTGTTGTAGCCAGAATAAGACTGTCAGCATTGCTGTAGAAGACAGCCTGGCAATGGTCAAATTAATGCAGGCCATGTACCACGCAGATGATAAATCAGCTGGCCAGTTTTCTCTGTTGAAAGATATAAAAATCATAAACTATACTTTGTTTTTATATGAAAAACAATGATAATTATAATATTATCAGGTGAACCCACTCCGACGTTAGAGGTACTTGTGATTTACGTCAAGTTCGAGAAGTCAACATTTCAGTTAGACTAACATGTTGACTGCTCGTTCTTGACTTGGTTACGTAAATTACAAGTGCTTCAAAAGTCGGAGTGGATTTTCTTGATGGCGAGAGACGCGGGTAATAGGGAAAGCCAATATCCACACACAAAAATCAGTCCAGTAAACTAAAAATTAGTAACACGCTTATGGGCTACGCTTGTGTTCAAATCGAGCGAGCAAACAAAAACCTCTGAGATGCACTGGGCATAGGTAGCTAAACCCATGTTTCTATAGACCGAACGGCACTCGATGGCTGATGTGGTCGGTATCACACTGGCAGTCCTTCCTTCCCAAGACATTTGCTGGTACCAATTTTAGGCTAGGTCGACCAGGGAATGCAGTTCAATTTTTAAAAAAAATTCGAAACCGCCTTTTTGCGAATCGAACCTGTGACCATCGGAACGGCAAGTGAGCGTCTAGCCGCTAAAGTACCGAGTCTGTCAGTGTATCTTGTGTTGCTGGCACCATCCTAAACCTAGTCTTCTAGCGTTTACAGCTATGGATCTGCTACACTAGTGGTTCTCAACCGGCGGGGAATCCTCTTCCCTCCCCCTGGTTGGAATTTTAGGGTTTCCAGGGGGGAGGGGGGAGGGGGGGGGGATAAAATTATTTCAAGATCACGTTAATACAAGAACCGATTACCTGATATTGTTATTCATTCTATACTTTACGGTTCTGTACTTCTCGCCCTTCTGAAATTCGTTTTATAACGTAAGTAGACCCGCAAATCTCGTTTTATGTAGACGTCTAGATTTGTTCTAGTATGTGTTATTAAATTTAGCTTCCATTTTTACGCATACTGTGTAGGAGCAGGGAAGAATTTATAGGGAGGAAATACGAAATGGGTAGGGTGGGGGGGGGGATGACATTCTGAACATATGGTGAAGGGGTGCATGGGCCATAAAAGGTTGAGAATCACTGTGCGACACGTTTCTGTGCACTTGAAATGTTGTACAAGTCGGTATATATGCGTGGGGGAATGAAATGCATGTTTTGTAGGTGAATATATTTTGAAAATAAAGAAAAAATGTATCATTTTTCCATGTAGTCACCACTGCTTTCACTGCAAGTCCTCCAGCACCAATAAAGTGCTTGGATTCATGAAGAAAAAAAAATTCTGTTGGTCGGATGTGTAACCACTCTGGGGTCACTACTCGGTGGGCCTAACCCGGTCGTGAAAAGTATGTCACAGAAGTCCACTTATAAACTTGCTGGACTGACAGGCATACAGCGCCATACTGGACCTTCATTCGCCGATTTAACCCCTCCACTGATTTAAAAAAAAAAAAAACGATAATAGAAAGTTGCTCCTCTTTGGTGTATGACAAAAGTGGGGTGGCCATCTTTAAACTGTCAATTTGACGTCATCGTGTTCGTCTGCACCGTGATATCACGTGCCTAAACCTCTTGACACCCTTAACAACAATACTGAAAAGTTGCAAGACAATAGCATGGCTATTGTGATTTCTATCAAACATTTAATGTTTTCAGTTGAAGCCCCCTTGTATATCATTCTAGCCGCTTCCAGTGTATCTTGTGATGCTCGCAACATCCCAAAACTAGTTTTGTGCATCGTGATGATGCTGAATCAGGTTAGTCAGGCAGACGGGAAGTTAGATAGCTGACTGATAATAGTAGGACTAGTTCATGGTAATAACGACAACAAAGATGAAACAGAGATTTATGAAGCTTCGGGGAGTGTTAGGCTTTCTTTTTCAAAATAACAACAAGCGTAATTATCCTCATTGTTAAATACATCTAATGAACTGGACAACTCTGCAGCTGAGCAGTGCAGGGCACTCACTTGTCCTTACAGTCGGAAATGGCTGTCAAAGGCAGAGGCAAAAAGACCACCATGTGAATGTGGAAGGCAAGGGGAAACCACCACATTATCTTCCCAAGACTTCATGGCAAATCATATATCAAAGTTAGTGAAGGATGTTAATGGCTGTCTTAGGACATCCTCGTCCGGTTTGGACAGTCATGAGCCACAGGTGACACCAGACCGTCATCCAGCTACTGATGGCAAAATCATAACTAAAATAAATAAATTCAGAGTAGGAACATGGAATGTTAGGACATTAAATGAACTAGGAAAGTTGACCAATGTTCTAAGAGAGATGGATAGCATGAAAATGAATATACTAGGCGTTAGTGAGATGAGATGGAAGGGATCGGGCAAAATTATAGCTGACAATCACACAATAATTTATTCTGGAGGGGATACACATGAAAAAGGTGTAGGAATAATATTAGACGAAAAAACAGCTAAGTCAATTAATGGATACTGGTGTATTTCAGATAGAGTAGTTATGGTAAAAATCAAAGGCAAACCAATAGACATAAATATTATACAGGTATATGCACCAACAACAAGCAGTGTGTGATGAAGAAATACAACACTTTTACGACGAAATAGAAATGGTGATGGCTCAAATTGGATAACAAGAAATAAAAATAATACTTGGTGATTTTAATGCAAAAGTAGGAAAGGGGAAAATGGAAGATGTAGTGGGGAATTATGGTTTAGGTACAAGAAATGAAAGAGGGGAAAAGCTAATAGAATGGGCAAATATCAATGATATGATAATTGGAAACACATGGTTTAACCACCATAAAAGACGACTGTACACATGGAAAAGCCCTGATAAGAAAATACGCAACCAAATTGACTACATACTAATTAATAAAAGATATAGAAATGCTTTAATTAATGTAAAGACAATGCCTGGTGCTGACTGTAATAGTGATCATGTACCACTATGTGGACAAATAAAAGTAAGATTAAAGAGAGGGAAAAAAATGGTTAAGAACATGAGACTTAATAAAGAGGTTCTGAAAATAGATAAAGAACTGCAAGAACAATACAGAGTGACTGTGATAAATAGGTACAATGCGATAGCTAAAATACAGAATATAAATGAACAGTGGGAAATGTTAAGGGACTCCATTCATCAAACTAGCAAAGAAGTATTACCGGAGAGAGGCAAAATAGCTAAGAAAAAATGGACGAATGAAGAAATCTTAAAACTGATGGACAAAAGAAAACAGAGTAAAAATGACAAACAAGAATACGCTAAGATAAATAAAGAAATAAAAGATAAATGTGGGAAAGCTAAAGAAAGTTGGTTAAACGAGCAATGCAAAAAAATTGAATTAAATTCCATTAATGATACAAAAAATATGTACAGACAAATCAGTGAGCTTACAGGAAGAAAAATAAGAATAAATACAGGGTGTTTGAAATCAAAAACAGGAAAGATATTATTAGAGGAAGGTGATATAATGAGTAAATAAGAGAATTATATGGCGGAGAAAGGGAAGAATTAACAGAAGATAGTAACTTAGAAGGTCCACCTATTCTGAAAGAAGAAGCCGCTGACGCTATGAAACGTATGAAGAAAGGAAAAACAGCTGGGCCAGATGAAATCACAATAGAAGAATTAGAAGTGTTGGGAGAATTTGGAGTAGATATATTAACCAAAATGTTGAATGATATTTACAGTAGTGGATATTTACCCAGTGATATGCTGAAATCTGTATTTATAGCTATACCAAAAAGACCAGGAGCAATTGATTGTGAAGATTTTCGTACAATTAACCTCATAAATCATATCACTAAGCTTCTACTCAGAATCATAATGAGGAGAAACAAAAATAAAATAAAAATGGAAATTAGTGAAGAACAGTATGGATTTGTGGAAGGAAAGGGCACAAACAATGCAATTTATACATTACGGACACTAATATAAAGGTCAATAGAGAAACAGAGAGACATATATTTGTGCTTCATAGAATATACTAAGGCATTTGATAAAGTAAAACATGATGAACTGATTAAAATGTTGGAAGATATCAACATTGATGGAAAAGATTTAAGAATAATAAAGAATGTTTACTGGAACCAAGTAGCAGCAATTAAAATGGGAAATAAAGAGGGTAGTTACGAACAGATAAAGCTAGGAGTACGACAGGGGTGTGTCTTGTCACCAGATCTTTTCTCCCTGTATAGCGAAGTAATAATGAGAGAGATCAAAGAGATGCCAGGAATACTAGTTGGAGGTTATAATATAAATAATATACGCTATGCAGATGACACAGTATTGGTGGCGGATAATTCAACAGACCTACAGCAATTATTAGACATTGTAGTAACAGAGAGTGCAAGGAAAGGACTCTCCTTGAATATCAAGAAAACAGTAACAATGGTAATATCAAAGAAAATGGTGACACCAAAATGTGACATAGAAATAGAAGGAAAAATCCTTAACCAAGTGGATAATTTTAGATACCTAGGGGCATTTATAACATCAGATGGAAGATGTACAACAGAGATTAGGAGCAGAATAGGGCAGGCAAAAGCCGCATTTCAGAAAATGAAGAGTATCTTGTGCAATAAGTCACTATCACTGAATGTAAGAAAGAGAGTGCTGAAATGCTATGTAGAACCAGTTTTGCTGTATGGCAGTGAATCTTGGAATGTAAATGAACAAAGTAAGAAGAAATTAGAAGCAACAGAGATGTGGTTCCTGAGACGAATGTTGCGAATTCCTTGGACTGCCAGAGTAACTAACGATGACTGCCTGAAACAGGCTAATGAAACTAAAACATTATATACAACAATAAGACAGAGACAAACATCTTTCTTCGGTCACGTGATGAGAAGAGAGGCATCGGAGAACATCGTAACAACTGGAAAGATCGAGGGGAAGAGATGCAGAGGCAGACCAAGAGAAATGATGCTGGATGGATTGAGACGGTGGCATGGAGGAATATCAGCAGCAGAGTTGATCCAGAAAACCAAAGACCGAGATCTGTGGAGAGCCATGAACGCCTACGCCAGCTGGCACGGCACTTGATAATGATGATGAATGAACTGGAGAGAAAAATCTTTTTTTAAAAAGGCGGTGTTCCCGGGTTGAGGCCCTTCCATTGCACCTCGGTTGGGTTGACGCCTTCGATCACCCCAAATGTGAGAGCTACCATGATCAGTTAGGTGGTACACTTGACTTAACATACTATTCAAATACAAACTCATCAACAAGTGCCATGCCAGCTGGCGTAGGCGTTCATGACTCTCCGCAGATCTCGGTTTTTGGTTTTCTGGATCAACTCTGCTGATGATATTCCTCCATGCCACCGTCTCAATCCATCCAGTATCATTTCTCTTGGTCTGCCCCTGCCTCTGCCACCCCCCCCCCCCTCGATCTTTCCAGTTGTCACGATGTTCTCCAATGCTTTTCTTCTCATCACATGACCGAAGAAAGCTGTTTGTCTCTTTCTTATTGTTGTATATAATGTTCTAGTTTTATTGGCCTCTTTCAGGCAGTCGTTGTTAGTTACTTTGGCAGTCCAAAGAATTCACAACACTCGTCTCAGGAACCACATCTCTGTTTCATCCAAGTCTTCCTAATTTGTTCATTTACATTCCAAGATTCACTGCCATACAGCAAAGCAAGTTCTACACAGCAATTCAGCACTCTTTTTCTTACAGCGAATGATAGTGACTTATTGCATAAGATACTCTTCATTTTCTGAAATGCAGCCTAGGCTTGCCCTATTCTGCTCTTAGTCTCTGTTGTGCATCTTCCATCTGATGTTTAAAAAGTAAAATAAATAAAACTAGTCTTCTAGCGGTTACAGCGCGTGTCTACTACACGTTTCTGTACGCTTCAAGTGTTGTACAAGTCTATATACATATATCATTGTAAAATGATTTCTAAACATCACCACATAGGCTGGTCTCTTAATAATGTATAATTCTAGACAAAAATTGATTGTCTGCTACGGAATGATAGTGCAGCCGGGCGACAACGTCATACTAAGGTGATTACAGATATTATCTGTGTGAGGCAAGGTGATATACTTGTCTGTGGGTTTCTTGGGTAAAGAGGTGGGGGAGAACTGTAACGATAGTCCGATGATGTTCACGAATAACACGATTTCCAGGATTATGACGATGGCGATGGTAGTTGTAAGGATGATGGTTGTTTTTGCGTGCGTTCGCTCGCTTTGAACTCAAACATAGTCCATAAATGTGCTGCTACTTCTAGTGCACTGGACTTGTTTTTGCGCGTGGGTTAGCTTTGCCTAATACCAGTGTTTGGTAAGTAGGAAATCATAGTAAACTTAAGACTAGTACATCTGAATTTATACTAGAGATTTCTTTGTACAGATCTAAAGAAAATCTCCCAGAATTAAGTGTATTTTCTTTGACTTAGAGAGAGAGAGAGAGAGAGAGAGAGAGAGAGAGAGAGAGAGAGAGAGAGAGAGAGAGAGAGAGAGAGAGAGAGTTTTCCGGTGTAGATAATGACTGGGAAAAGATCTACCTTGCTACTTTCTAGAATATCACTAATATTCTTTTATGGAGATACTTTTCTGGAAAATCTCGTATAATCTCTTTGTCTTATGTTCAAAGGAGATTATGTTACTTTGTATGTGTATTCATGCATAAAGAATCAATATTGAGATCATTTATAAATGTATAAATATAATGTGGTTTTACCTTAAAAATAATGATGTGAGGTTATCTATTCATTTATACGTGAGAAGAGAGCAAATGCCACGACGGAGAAATGGCATCACCCTTGCTGATGGCCACCAGATATTCTCGGCGGTAGAGTCTGGAGAGCATGAGAATGATTCACTTCTATAAAGCAGGAGCAAGAGAGACATATCATGACAATATAAGGAGTCAAGGACTGCATCAGATGTTGAGGTGATCGGGCCTAATGGGGCCAGGTCTAACTACCCCCACCTTGTGTCATAATAACTTCACCTCCTCTCTCTCTCTCTCTCTCTCTCTCTCTCTCTCTCTCTCTCTCTCTCTCTCTCTCTCTATCTTTTTTCTTTCCCTCTTCCTCTGTTTACTTTTTCTTTTTCATTTGGTCTGTGGGTATGGCTATATTATTTGGCACATATTTTCTACAGGGAAAGGTGGTCTTTGTTTGGCTGAAAATGGGGTATTCTCATAAATGATGAATAATGGCAATAGGAGGGTCATAGTCCTCAAGACAGGAGGAGGAGAATGCCTTTATAGTGCGGGAAGAGTAATTCTCCCTTAATCATCATTGGCCTATCCGTTGTCCAAACAAAAACCCCAGCATGGTAAAAGCCACTAGGCTTCTTTTATCACTACTTCATGTTTTCCCCGTGCCAACATCCGCAGGATTCTGAACAACACAATAATTCCCTTTCTGACTCCTATATAGACATTGGACATCCATCAGTGTATTTTAGAAAAGTGGCCATTCATTCGTGTATCTTAGGAATGAACTTTCACCCCTGTGTTTTAGGAATGAACATACACCCATGTGGTTTGGGAATTAACTGTCACCCCTGTGTTTTAGGAATGACCATAACCCCTGTGTTTTGGGAATTAACTTTCACCCCTGTGTTTTAGGAATGAACATACACCCCTGTGTTTTGGGAATGAAATTTAACCCCTGTGTTTTAGGTATGAACATTCAACCCGTGTATTATAGAATATGGACTTTTACCTCGCATGCTTTAGAGATGGACTATCATTGGTTTGTGGTTTTAGAAGAACTTATGAACCTGGAGACACCATCTGATGTGATCTAGAAAACCTTTTGCATCTCAATGGAGCTAGGAAGGTGTTAGTTTAATTCCTTTTGTTAAGACAACACCTGGACCGTTAATTAACTAATTAGATATAATTGGTATTTCATTTATTGAGATGGTATTGTTCTTTTTATTGTAGTTATGTAATACTATGCCATGTCACATGATCATACACACACTCCCCTTCCCACAGGTTATCCCAATATAATGTTATAGGTTAACCTCAAGAGATGTTTATTTATTTGATACTTGGTGTTTAAGTCTTTTTATGTGTGTTCTCATTGATACGTCTTGTCAACGGACAACACCACTATGGAGCTAATGGTAGCTGGATAACCACACGGACTTTCGGTGTATAAAGAGTGAGTGCTATCCCCTCGGAAGTTCGGTAATTTTCCAGTGCCCTATTGGCATCTGTTAGGAAACATTACTTTATAACTAGTCTATACCCCTAGAAAGTCTTATTGAGCCACTTCAAGTTTCTTATACTGGTTGGCTATTAGGATCTGGGGATTCATCTCCCTATTTCTTTATTAACATTACCACAAGGCGAACACACTCCGAATTTTGAGGTACTTGTAATTTACGTTCCCAAGTCAAGGACGAGAAGTCAATATATTAGTCCAATTGACCGGTGTAGGGGTTGGACCTCTGAATCAGCGCACAGTTTGACTATGATACAGGTTGTATTTCTAATGACTGTGCAGTGTTTGAAAATATTGCAGTTTCAAGTTTTGTATTTACCTATTATGTTGCATGAACTTTACAGAGGGTGAATACAAAACTTGGACCGGCAATTTTTTCAAACACTGCCTAGTCATTACAAATACATCCAATACATTTGCATGGAGCGGATGTTGTTAGATAGATCTAGGCACCAAATGACTAAGAATTTAGGCATTTCCAGCCTAAAATGAGTGCCGGAAAATCTCTAGGGAAGTCAAGGCGTGATACCGACCATGTCACAGACGGAGTGCCGATTTAGCACACACTGATGGGTCTAACTCTGTAACCACAGTAAGTTCAAGTTATTTGATGAGCATACAAGCTGAAAAATATCTGATGGCTGTGGAAATGTGGTTTCTGAGGAAAATGCAAAGAATACCATGGACAGACAGAAAAACCAGTGACCAAGTACTACAGGAGACAAATGAAAACCGTAAACTGATTAGAGAGAAATTAGACGTAGACAGTCACATATTTTTGGGGTCACGTTATGACAATACATAAATTGGAGATCTTGGTGACAAATGGCAAAATCAAGCGGAAGAGACCAAGGGGAGGGCAGAAAAGTAAATATCTAGATGGCTTAGCTCGTTGTTTGGTCGAGACAAGAACACGGAGCTGATCCACGACTCTGGTGATCGAGTGAGATGGCAAAACATGACCGACTACGGTTATCGGCATGGCACATGATTATGGTAGACTATAAAATTATATAAAGTTTCTAAAAAAAACAAATTCTCCGTGGCGAAGTGGTCAAGACGTCTGCATTGTGCTCCGAAGGTTGTGGGTCGATTCCGGGCAACGTCTTTCGGTTCACTAGTGCATTGTTCTCGGAGTCTCCTGGAGGTCGTCGCTGGGGCTACAGAGTTCGTGCTTTGCGCGTGGCTTTTGGTAGGCCACCCTACGGAAAGAGACCGAGCCGTATGGGATAAAACCCGGTGCAATGAAGTCGGTCCTCTCGACTTTTAAGACTTTTTAAAACAAATGTATATTAGATAACGTAATTACCGTACACCAAAAAATTTCCATTACATATCTTATAGTCTCACATTTTAATCAAAGTCGCCGAAAGGATAATCGCACTCGCTCTAAAAACTTCCAGTGTGCTAATGTTGAGTTAAGGCGTTCAATCCCTACACCGGCATTCAGTTTGACATAAACGTGGACTTCTCGTTCAGAAAGCCATGGCAAACTACTGAAGAGATACATTGCTTAGAAAATCAAACTTGAGTTGATGACAACATTTTGCAAAAGCCACGCAACAAGTAAAGTGTCGTAGTTGCATGCATGAAGTCAACATGGTATCCTCATGTTCCTGTAAGATCTATCAGAGCTCAGAAACATCTCGTATAACGGTATAACGAACGAACAAACTTGATCGTCAAAGGGTTAAGAATTGGGCTCGCAGGCCCGTCTAACATTCTGCACTTCTTATCGCTCTGCTGTCATACGTTATTTGATTCATACTTCATTTATGAGGTTAATATTAAACAACAACAACAACAACAACAACAACAACAACAACAACAACAACAACAACAACAACAACAACAACAACAACAACAACAACAACAACAACAACAACAACAACAACAACAACAACAGTAATAATAACAGCAACAACAACAATAGATGAGTTAGAGCACATTAAAATGTTAGTTAGTTAGTTAGTTAGTTAGTTAGTTAGTTAGTTAGTTAGTTAGTTAGTTAGTCTTCGGTCATTGGATATTTGTTCGCAATAGACGAGCAATATCTCTGTCGGGCCTATTCTCGCTGGTCGCGAGATCCGCACAGTGGCAGGAGGGGAGATTTACTCGCAGCAAACGATCAATATCTCCGGCGGGCCTATTCTCGTTGGTCGCGGGAGCGGCACGAGTCAGGCGGGGAGTCTGACGGTAGTACACGCTTACACAGGTCCAGACACTTGCGATTGACAGGTGTACAGGCCCAGTGGTCCGGGCGCGTAAACGACCCTTACCTGCGGGATTTGGCTGAACGCCTCTAAGTCAAGTCCCAAAGGTTTAGGGTCTGGCCATCGCTCGCCTCCTGCTCGTGGGGGAGAGGCCTCGGAGGTTTGACGCTGAGCCGCCAGCGTCTGCAGCCTACCCTGTCCCAGACGTATTGGTTATCCATTCCTCTGGATCCAACAAGGCAAGGCCGAGAGAGGGAACATGTCGTTTGGGCACCACATGTTCTCTGAAGCTCTGCCCAGGCATTGTCAGATCGAATTTTGGCCAAATTCCAATCCACATACTCTGGTATGCAAGGTGCCACTCACTAGTTAGTTAGTCGCGGTTCCAACTTCACGGCAAAGGGTTGCCCCTTAATGCTCCATTCATGTGCCAGTGATTATCACACAATATGCTCCTCACTGTCCCATGTGAAAAGTGGAACAGACAGGAGTTTCGAGAAACCAACAGCCCTCGCAGGTATACAATGCATAATGCCGCTGCTAGAATGCCAACACAAAAATCCGCCACGGAAAATACAGCCCGTCGTCGATGGAAGCGGCAGTCACTAGAAACCAGCAGCCACCCATTACTGCATAAGGCAAACCCAGTTAGTTCAGCAACCAGCGGCCGACATTTTTCCGAACGTGCAGCTCACGACACAAACAATATTAAATATTGTGCAACAATAATTAATACTAATATTCTTGGCATAGCGATTATAATTCTCTTCATTTAGCTATACCGTACTATATTGTTAGAATAATGTTTATTATAGTAGTGTGTTGTTGAAAATTTTTTTTTTAAATTTAAGGTGACGAAGAGTATATATAAACCAAGATTGCGTTCACATAGTCCGTTTTCTTCGGCGCGCCGGCTGTCAATCACTAGGAGACAAATATGACTGCTGTGCATTACGACATGTCTCTGTGTGACTTCCTCGATTCATAATTATAGGGACAGTGAGGAGTATTTTGTGTGATATTCACTGGTATAGAAATGGAGCATTAAGGGGCGACCCTTTGCCGTGAAGTTAGAACCGCCACTAACTATAATTATTGTAAACTAACGCGCCATGTGACACCTGGCTATACCAGCCACCCTACATCACAAGTTTTCTCCCGGCTTTCAAAGTCCCGCAGTGCTTATTTGCGGTGCCTTTAATGTTCCGTTGTCAACCCATCGCCAGCACACTGGCTAGAGCAGTGGTTCTCAACCTTTTTTGGCCCGTGCCCACCTTCACCATATTTTCAGAACGTCATCCCCCCCCCCCCTTCGTATTTCCTACCTAAAAATGTGGCCCGTGCCCCCCCCCCCCTCACCATATTTTCAGAACGTCATACCCCGCCCCCTTTCGTAGTTCCTACCTAAAAATCCCTCCTCCCGCCCCTACACAGTATACGTAATAATGGAAGCACGTACTAAAACAACTCTAGACGTCCCATAAAACGTGATTTGTGGGTCTACTTACTTTATAAAATGAATTTTAGAAGGGTGAGACGTACAGAACCGTAAAGTATGAAGGGAAAAACAAGATCAAGTAATCGGTTCTTGTACTAACGCGATCTTGAAATAATCTTAATTCTTCCCCCCTGGAAATCCCAAATTTCCCCCCTGGGGGGAGGGGGGAATTCCCCACCGGTTGAGAACCACTGCTCTAGAAGATAGGATGTCCACCCATCCTGCTAAGTCTCGTGAAATCATTTCACGAAAGTATGCAGGGGACCATTTTATTTGATGGCTCAACATCCCAGTCATTCAGCATCCAAAGTGGAGTAAAGCATGGTTGCGTGCTTGCTCGTACACTTTTTGGCATCTTCTTTGCCGTTCTTTTAAGGCAGGCATCTGAGACCGGCATAAAAGGCATACATCTCTATACAAGATCTGATATTGCAAACTTTTTAACCCATCAAGACTCAAGGCAAGGACCAAAATAAAATCAAGATGCATAAGAGAACTTTTTGCAGACGATGCAGCAAGCTCATGCAGCAGAAGATCTGCAACGACTCATAGATCGTTTTGCAGCCGCCTGCAGAGACTCTGAGCTCACCATCAGCCTAAATAAACCACAGGTGATGGAACAAGATGCTGGTGCGCCTCCATCAATATAAATGTTCAACTACGAATTTAAGGTTGTCCACTATTTTGCGTATTTTGGGTCGATAATATCAGATATACCTTCCTTAGAGACAGAAATCCCTAGACGCATTGGAAAGGCAGCCACAACACTTTCCAGGCTAACTATGAGAGTTTGGGAGAACAATATTGACTATCAGAGCGTACAAAGTTCAATTATATAAAGTTTGTGTTGTTAGCACACTACTCTATGAGTCTATGAATCGTGGACCTTGTACTCACGACAGGGAAGAAAGGTGAATTGCTTTCACATGAGATGCACAGACGCATCCTGGCCATATCGTGGAGAGACCATATAACAAAAAAAATCCTGTGCTTGAAAGAGCGGAGATTACCACAGTGCACTCTCTCCTCAAGCAGAAGCGCCATCGTTGGCAGGGTCACGTTTCTCAAATGGAGGATGAACGTATTCCCAAAGATCTCCTATAGACAGAACTAACCACAGGGAAGAGGCCAACTGGAAGACCCCAAATGCGCGACAAGGATATCTGTAAATAAGAGATGCATGAAGAGATTATACCAAGAATCGCCATGGCGAAAGCAGTCTTTTGCAAGATGAAAAACATACTGACCAATAAAAAGATGTCATTTGCAACGACAAAAAAGAGTGTTGAGATGCTACATAGACCATGTGATTTTGTATGGATGTGAAGCGTGGGCAGTGAGTAGGCAGGCTGAACAACATCTGATGGATGTGGAAAATGGTTTCTGAGGAAAATGCAAAGAATACCATGAACAGACAGAACAACCAATGACCAAGTCCTACAAGAAATAAACGAAACCCGTAAAGTGATTACAGAAATTAGACGTAGACAGACACAATTTTTCTTTTCTTTGGTCGTCACGTTATGAGAAGAAATAAATTGGAGAACTGGGTGACAACTGGCAAGATCGAGGGGAATAAAACAAGGGGATGGCAGAGAAGTAAATACCTGGATGGCTTGTTCACGCTGTACGGTCGAGACAGAAACACGAAGCTGATCCACGACTCTGGTGATCATATGAGATGGCGGAACATGATAGTCCACGTTTATCAGCCTTGGTACATGATGATGATAATGTAAATAAGATATGAAAACCGTTGGCATAGATCCAGACACGTGGGAAAGAGTTGCAGCAGACAGATGCTCCTGAAGAAGAGATGTACGAAACAGACTGGGGCTCTTTGAGTGCAATCTGATCCAACACACTGAGGATAGGCGGCACAGGCATACAATGCAGTCAGTTGCTGAGGGACCTGTCCCGTCTTACAGATGCGGAAACTGTGACAGAGATTGTCACTCTCGCATTGGACTATACAGTCACCAGAGACGCTGTCAGGTGCCTTCTAATCGGCACAACTCTATAGTCCTACCGGATTGAAAGAGACATAGTACTACGCGCTCTGAACTTCTGCAAGTTCATTAGGGTACAAAATAAGGCTACATTGTGAGTCAAGATTGGTCATTGCAATTGTAAGCTCATTGCTTCAGATCAACGAGGGTCCTTCTGAAAGTATTGCAATAATTCGTTTTTTCTCAGCTGTTAATGGAGATAGACGCGTGAAACTTTACACACGATACATATCGTATTTGCTGCTGATTGTGTGCCCAAAATTGCAACCCAAACTGCCAAATGATGTTTCTGCCCTAAGCCGTTAAAATGGAGTACATTAGCAACTTACGTTATAAGTAGCGAAATTGTGATAGAATTTTTCGTCGCAGAGAAGGGAACTGTTGTGAACATTCACAAGCGTCTATGTGATGTGAAGGAACTTGTGCAGTTGACATGACTACAGTCATTGGCTGAGTTCGGAAAATCAAATAATCAGGAAGTGGTGGAGATACGGAGCTACTTGATCGGCCGCGCTGTGGACGTCCTGCCACAGCCAACAACGCAGAAATGGAGAAATGCACTGAGAGCATTACTCTTACTGATAGACGAATCACCACTCAGCAATGTGCCTTACTGACATCACGCAGCAATGGTACTGCAAATGCAGTTATAAGAACTCTCGGATTTTCTAAGGTTTGCGCAAGATGGCTTCCTTGAAGTCTCATAAATGACCGCCGATTGCAAAGGAAAACGAGTTCTTTTCAATTGTTGGAGCCTTTCAATGCTGATGTAGAGAACATTTTGGCTAAGATCGTTACAGGTGGCGAAACATGGGCACACAGTTGTGAACAGGAGATAAGATGACAATCAATGGAGTGGCATCATCCGCAATCATAACCAAGAAAGAAATGCAAGACAACCCTTTCAGCTGGAAAGGTCATAATCATAGTCTTTTTTGGGACATTGAAGGGGCGATTCTTGTGGATGTTCTGCCAAGAGGAGAGAAAATCAGTTCGCAAGCATACATTAAGACATTTAAAAAACTCAATCAACTTTTTCGCAGAGTTCGGCCTAACAAGAATCCAACTGACCTGCTTCTCCTCACGACAATGCGCGCCCACACACAAGCCTGGCAACACGGGAAGCAATCACCAAATTGATTTGGACTGTACTACCTCACACCTACCCTGTATTCCTATATAGTTACTGCCATGTCGGGTTATAATCGATGTCTCCAGCCAGGCCACTGCTATAGTTATGCCATGTCGTCTACAATATGTGTCTCCAGACAAACTACTGCTTTAGTTACTGCCATGTCGTCTACAATATGTGTCTCCAGTCAGGCTACTGCTTTAGTTACTGCCATGTCGTCTACAATATGTGTCTCCAGTCAGGCTACTGCCGGCTTCGTGGCTTAGAGGTTATGACTTTTCTCCGTAATCTCGTATACTCTCGCCGGTAACGTGATGACGGTTCAAATCAGCAGGGGTTCGAATCGCATCGGTAACTTACGGGGTATGTGAGCCGGCCGCTCATAAAGCAATGGCAAACTACTGAGCGTAATCTTGCCAAGAGATCAACATACAGCTGAAAGATGCTGGTGTTGATAGCTAAGTCCTGTAAAGGATATGCTAAAAAAAAAAAAAAAAAAAAAAAAAAAAAGTCAGGCTACTGCTTTAGTTACTGCCATGTCGTCTACAATATGTGTCGCCAGTCAGACTACTGCTTTAGTTACTGCCATGTCGTCTACAATATGTGTCTCCAGTCAGACTACTGCTATAGTTATGCCATGTCGGTCTACAATATGTGTCTCCAGTCATACTACTGCTATAGTTATGCCATGTCGCCTACAATATGTGTCTCCAGTCAGGCTACTGCTTTAGTTAATGCCATGTCGGTCTACAATATCTGTCTCCAGTCAGACTACTGCTATAGTTATGCCATGTCGCCTACAATATGTGTCTCCAGTCATACTACTGCTTTAGTTACTGCCATGTCGGTCTACAATATCTGTCTCCAGTCAGGCCACTGCTATAGTTATGCCATGTCGTCTACAATATGTGTCTCCAGTAAGACTACTGCTTTAGTTACTGCCATGTCGTCTACAATATGTGTCTCCAGTCAGACTACTGCTATAGTTATGCCATGTCGGTCTACAATATGTGTCTCCAGTGAGACTACTGCTATAGTTATGCCATGTCGTCTACAATATGTGTCTCCAGTCAGGCTACTGCTTTAGTTACTGCCATGTCGGTCTACAATATGTGTCTCCAGTCAGACTACTGCTTTAGTTACTGCCATGTCGTCTACAATGTGTGTCTCCAGTCAGACTACTGCTATAGTTATGCCATGTCGTCTACAATATGTGTCTCCAGTCAGGCTACTGCTATAGTTATGCCATGTCGATCTCCAATATGTGTCTCCAGTCAGACTACTGCTATAGTTATGCCATGTCGTATACAATATGTGTCTCCAGTCAGACTACTGCTTTAGTTACTGCCATGTCGTCAACAATATGTGTCTCCAGTCAGGCTACTGCTTTAGTTACTGCCATGTCGTATACAATATGTGTCTCCAGTCAGGCTACTGCCTTAGTTACTGCAATGTCGTATACAATATGTGTCTCCAGTCAGGCTACTGCTTTAGTTACTGCCATGTCGTCTACAATATGTGTCTCCAGTCAGGCCACTGCTATAGTTATACCATGTCGGTCTACAATATGTGTCTCCAGTCAGGCTACTGCTTTAGTTACTGCCATGTCGTATACAATATGTGTCTCCAGTCAGACTACTGCTATAGTTATGCCATGTCGGTCTACAATATGTGTCTCCAGTCAGGCCACTGCTTTAGTTACTGACATGTCGGGTTACAATATGTGTCTCCAGTCAGACTACTGCTTTAGTTACTGCCATGTTGTCTACAATGTGTCTCCAGTCAGGTTACTGCTATAGTTATGCCATGTCGGTCTACAATATGTGTCTCCAGTCAGGCTACTGCTTTAGTTACTGCCATGTCGTATACAATATGTGTCTCCAGTCAGGCTACTGCTTTAGTTACTGCCATGTCGGTCTACAATATGTGTCTCCAGTCAGGCTACTGCTTTAGTTACTGCCATGTCGGGTTACAATATGTGTCTCCAGTCAGACTACTGCTTTAGTTACTGCCATGTCGGTCTACAATATGTGTCTCCAGTTAGGCTACTGCTTTAGTTACTGCCATGTTGTCTACAATATGTGTCTCTAGTCAGGCTACTGCATTAGTTACTGCCATGTCGGGTTACAATATGTGTCTCCAGTCAGACTACTGCTATAGTTATGCCATGTCGTCTACAATATGTGTCTCCAGTCAGACTACTGCTTTAGTTACTGCCATGTCGTCTACAATATGTGTCTCCAGTCAGACTACTGCTATAGTTATGCCATGTCGGTCTACAATATGTGTCTCCAGTCAGACTACTGCTATAGTTATGCCATGTCGTCTACAATATGTGTCTCCAGTTAGACTACTGCTTTAGTTACTGCCATGTCGTCTACAATATCTGTCTCCAGTCAGGCCACTGCTATAGTTATGCCATGTCGTCTACAATATGTGTCTCCAGTCAGACTACTGCTTTAGTTACTGCCATGTCGTATACAATATGTGTCTCCAGTCAGGCTACTGCTGTAGTTACTGCCATGTCGTATACAATATGTGTCTCCAGTCAGGCTACTGCTTTAGTTACTGCCATGTCGTCTACAATATGTGTCTCCAGTCAGGCCACTGCTATAGTTATGCCATGTCGGTCTACAATATGTGTCTCCAGTCAGGCTACTGCTTTAGTTACTGCCATGTCGTATACAATATGTGTCTCCAGTCAGAATACTGCTATAGTTATGCCATGTCGGTCAACAATATGTGTCTCCAGTCAGGCCACTGCTTTAGTTACTGCCATGTCGGGTTACAATATGTGTCTCCAGTCAGACTACTGCTTTAGTTACTGCCATGTCGTCTACAATATGTGTCTCCAGTCAGGCTACTGCTATAGTTATGCCATGTCGGTCTACAATATGTGTCTCCAGTCAGACTACTGCTTTAGTTACTGCCATGTTGTCTACAATATGTGTCTCCAGTCAGGCTACTGCATTAGTTACTGCCATGTCGGTCTACAATATGTGTCTCCAGTCAGGCTACTGCTATAGCTACTGCCATGTCGTCTACAATATGTGTCTCCAGTCAGGCCACTGTTATAGTTACTGCCATGTCGGGTTACAATATGTGTCTCCAGTCAGACTACTGCTATAGTTACTGCCATGTCGTCTACAATATGTGTCTCCAGTCATACTACTGCTTTAGTTACTGCCATGTCGGTCTACAATATGTGTCTCCAGTCAGGCTATTCATTAGTTACTGCCATGTCGGTCTACAATATGTGTCTCCAGTCAGACTACTGCTATAGTTACTGCCATGTCGTCTACAATATGTGTCTCCAGTCAGGCTACTGCTTTAGTTACTGCCATGTCGGTCTACAATATATGTCTCCAGTCAGGCTACTGCTTTAGTTACTGCCATGTCGGTCTACAATATGTGTCTCCAGTCAGGCTATGCATTAGTTACTGCCATGTCGTCTACAATATGTGTCTCCAGTCAGGCTACTGCTATAGTTACTGCCATGTCGGGTTACAATATGTGTCTCCAGTCAGACTACTGCTATAGTTACTGCCATGTCGTCTACAATATGTGTCTCCAGTCAGACTACTGCTTTAGTTACTGCCATGTCGGTCTACAATATGTGTTTCCAGTCAGGCTATGCATTAGTTACTGCCATGTCGTCTACAATATGTGTCTCCAGTCAGGCTACTGCTTTAGTTACTGCCATGTCGGTCTACAATATGTGTCTCCAGTCAGGCTACTGCTTTAGTTACTGCCATGTCGGTCTACAATATGTGTCTCCAGTCAGGCTATGCATTAGTTACTGCCATGTCGTCTACAATATGTGTCTCCAGTCAGGCCACTGCTATAGTTACTGCCATGTCGTCTACAATATGTGTCTCCAGTCAGACTACTGCTATAGTTACTGCCATGTCGTCTACAATATGTGTCTCCAGTCAGACTACTGCTATAGTTACTGTCATGCCGGTCTACAATATGTGTCTCCAGTCAGGCTATGCATTAGTTACTGCCATGTCGGTCTACAATATCTGTCTCCAGTCAGGCCACTGCTATAGTTATGCCATGTCGTCTACAATATGTGACTCCAGTAAGACTACTGCTTTAGTTACTGCCATGTCGGTATACAATATGTGTCTCCAGTCAGACTACTGCTTTAGTTACTGCCATGTCGGTATACAATATGTGTCTCCAGTCAGACTACTGCTTTAGTTACTGCCATGTCGGTATACAATATGTGTCTCCAGTCAGACTACTGCTTTAGTTACTGCCATGTTGTCTACAATATGTGTCTCCAGTCAGGCTACTGCATTAGTTACTGCCATGTCGGTCTACAATATGTGTCTCCAGTCAGGCTACTGCTATAGCTACTGCCATGTCGTCTACAATATGTGTCTCCAGTCAGGCCACTGCTATAGTTACTGCCATGTCGGGTTACAATATGTGTCTCCAGTCAGACTACTGCTATAGTTACTGCCATGTCGTCTACAATATGTGTCTCCAGTCAGACTACTGCTTTAGTTACTGCCATGTCGGTCTACAATATGTGTCTCCAGTCAGACTACTGCTATAGTTACTGCCATGTCGTCTACAATATGTGTCTCCAGTCAGACTACTGCTATAGTTACTGCCATGTCGTCTACAATATGTGTCTCCAGTCAGACTACTGCTATAGTTACTGCCATGTCGTCTACAATATGTGTCTCCAGTCAGACTACTGCTATAGTTACTGCCATGTCGGTCTACAATATGTGTCTCCAGTCAGACTACTGCTATAGTTACTGCCATGTTGTCTACAATATGTGTCTCCAGTCAGACTACTGCTATAGTTACTGCCATGTCGTCTACAATATGTGTCTCCAGTCAGACTACTGCTATAGTTACTGCCATGTCGCCTACAATATGTGTCTCCAGTCAGACTACTGCTATAGTTACTGCCATGTCGGTCTACAATATGTGTCTCCAGTCAGACTACTGCTATAGTTACTGCCATGTCGTCTACAATATGTGTCTCCAGTCAGACTACTGCTATAGTTACTGCCATGTCGTCTACAATATGTGTCTCCAGTCAGACTACTGCTATAGTTACTGCCATGTCGTCTACAATATGTGTCTCCAGTCAGACTACTGCTATAGTTACTGCCATGTCGTCTACAATATGTGTTTCCAGTCAGACTACTGCTATAGTTACTGTCATGCCGGTCTACAATATGTGTCTCCAGTCAGGCTATGCATTAGTTACTGCCATGTCGGTCTACAATATCTGTCTCCAGTCAGGCCACTGCTATAGTTATGCCATGTCGTCTACAATATGTGTCTCCAGTAAGACTACTGCTTTAGTTACTGCCATGTCGTCTACAATATGTGTCTCCAGTGAGACTACTGCTATAGTTATGCCATGTCGTCTACAATATGTGTCTCCAGTCAGGCTACTGCTTTAGTTACTGCCATGTCGGTCTACAATATGTGTCTCCAGTCAGACTACTGCTTTAGTTACTGCCATGTCGTCTACAATATGTGTCTCCAGTCAGACTACTGCTATAGTTATGCCATGTCGTCTACAATATGTGTCTCCAGTCAGGCTACTGCTATAGTTATGCCATGTCGATCTCCAATATATGTCTCCAGTCAGATTACTGCTTTAGTTACTGCCATGTCGTCTACAATATGTGTCTCCAGTCAGGCTACTGCTTTAGTTACTGCCATGTCGTATACAATATGTGTCTCCAGTCAGGCTACTGCTTTAGTTACTGCAATGTCGTATACAATATGTGTCTCCAGTCAGGCTACTGCTTTAGTTACTGCCATGTCGTCTACAATATGTGTCTCCAGTCAGGCCACTGCTATAGTTATGCCATGTCGGTCTACAATATGTGTCTCCAGTCAGGCTACTGCTTTAGTTACTGTCATGTCGTATACAATATGTGTCTCCAGTCAGACTACTGCTATAGTTATGCCATGTCGGTCTACAATATGTGTCTCCAGTCAGGCCACTGCTTTAGTTACTGCCATGTCGGGTTACAATATGTGTCTCCAGTCAGACTACTGCTTTAGTTACTGCCATGTTGTCTACAATGTGTCTCCAGTCAGGCTACTGCTATAGTTATGCCATGTCGGTCTACAATATGTGTCTCCAGTCAGGCTACTGCTTTAGTTACTGCCATGTCGTATACAATATGTGTCTCCAGTCAGGCTACTGCTTTAGTTACTGCCATGTCGGTCTACAATATGTGTCTCCAGTCAGGCTACTGCTTTAGTTACTGCCATGTCGAGTTACAATATGTGTCTCCAGTCAGGCTACTGCATTAGTTACTGCCATGTCGGGTTACAATATGTGTCTCCAGTCAGACTACTGCTATAGTTATGCCATGTCGTCTACAATATGTGTCTCCAGTCAGACTACTGCTTTAGTTACTGCCATGTCGTCTACAATATGTGTCTCCAGTCAGACTACTGCTATAGTTATGCCATGTCGGTCTACAATATGTGTCTCCAGTCAGACTACTGCTATAGTTATGCCATGTCGTCTACAATATGTGTCTCCAGTCAGACTACTGCTTTAGTTACTGCCATGTCGTCTACAATATGTGTCTCCAGTCAGACTACTGCTATAGTTATGCCATGTCGGTCTACAATATGTGTCTCCAGTCAGACTACTGCTATAGTTATGCCATGTCGGTCTACAATATGTGTCTCCAGTCATACTACTGCTTTATTTACTGCCATGTCGGTCTACAATATCTGTCTCCAGTCAGGCCACTGCTATAGTTATGCCATGTCGTCTACAATATGTGTCTCCAGTCAGACTACTGCTTTAGTTACTGCCATGTCGTCTACAATATGTGTCTCCAGTCAGGCTACTGCTTTAGTTACTGCCATGTCGTATACAATATGTGTCTCCAGTCAGGCTACTGCTGTAGTTACTGCCATGTCGTATACAATATGTGTCTCCAGTCAGGCTACTGCTTTAGTTACTGCCATGTCGTCTACAATATGTGTCTCCAGTCAGGCCACTGCTATAGTTATGCCATGTCGGTCTACAATATGTGTCTCCAGTCAGGCTACTGCTTTAGTTACTGCCATGTCGTATACAATATGTGTCTCCAGTCAGACTACTGCTATAGTTATGCCATGTCGGTCTACAATATGTGTCTCCAGTCAGGCCACTGCTTTAGTTACTGCCATGTCGGGTTACAATATGTGTCTCCAGTCAGACTACTGCTTTAGTTACTGCCATGTCGTCTACAATATGTGTCTCCAGTCAGGCTACTGCTATAGTTATGCCATGTCGGTCTACAATATGTGTCTCCAGTCAGACTACTGCTTTAGTTACTGCCATGTTGTCTACAATATGTGTCTCCAGTCAGGCTACTGCATTAGTTACTGCCATGTCGGTCTACTATATGTGTCTCCAGTCAGGCTACTGCTATAGCTACTGCCATGTCGTCTACAATATGTGTCTCCAGTCAGGCCACTGCTATAGTTACTGCCATGTCGGATTACAATATGTGTCTCCAGTCAGACTACTGCTATAGTTACTGCCATGTCGTCTACAATATGTGTCTCCAGTCAGACTACTGCTTTAGTTACTGCCATGTCGGTCTACAATATGTGTCTCCAGTCAGGCTATGCATTAGTTACTGCCATGTCGGTCTACAATATGTGTCTCCAGTCAGGCTATGCATTAGTTACTGCCATGTCGTCTACAATATGTGTCTCCAGTCAGGCTACTGCTTTAGTTACTGCCATGTCGGTCTACAATATGTGTCTCCAGTCAGGCTACTGCTATAGTTACTGCCATGTCGTCTACAATATGTGTCTCCAGTCAGACTACTGCTATAGTTACTGTCATGCCGGTCTTCAATATGTGTCTCCAGTCAGGCTACTGCTATAGTTACTGCCATGTCGGGTTACAATATGTGTCTCCAGTCAGACTACTGCTATAGTTACTGCCATGTCGTCTACAATATGTGTCTCCAGTCAGACTACTGCTATAGTTACTGTCATGCCGGTCTTCAATATGTGTCTCCAGTCAGGCCACTGCTATAGTTACTGCCATGTCGGTATACAATATGTGTCTCCAGTCAGACTACTGCTATAGTTACTGCCATGTCGGTCTTCAATATGTGTCTCCAGTCAGACTACTGCTATAGTTACTGCCATGTCGTCTACAATATGTGTCTCCTGTCAGACTACTGCTATAGTTACTGCCATGTCGGTCTTCAATATGTGTCTCCAGTCAGACTACTGCTTTAGTTACTGCCATGTCGGTATACAATATGTGTCTCCAGTCAGACTACTGCTTTAGTTACTGCCATGTCGGTATACAATATGTGTCTCCAGTCAGACTACTGCTTTAGTTACTGCCATGTCGGAATACAATATGTGTCTCCAGTCAGACTACTGCTTTAGTTACTGCCATGTTGTCTACAATATGTGTCTCCAGTCAGGCTACTGCATTAGTTACTGCCATGTCGGTCTACAATATGTGTCTCCAGTCAGGCTACTGCTATAGCTACTGCCATGTCGTCTACAATATGTGTCTCCAGTCAGGCCACAGCTATAGTTACTGCCATGTCGGGTTACAATATGTGTCTCCAGTCAGACTACTGCTATAGTTACTGCCATGTCGGTCTACAATATGTGTCTCCAGTCAGACTACTGCTATAGTTACTGCCATGTTGTCTACAATATGTGTCTCCAGTCAGACTACTGCTATAGTTACTGCCATGTCGTCTACAATATGTGTCTCCAGTCAGACTACTGCTATAGTTACTGCCATGTCGTCTACAATATGTGTCTCCAGTCAGACTACTGCTATAGTTACTGCCATGTCGTCTACAATATGTGTCTCCAGTCAGACTACTGCTATAGTTACTGCCATGTCGTCTACAATATGTGTCTCCAGTCAGACTACTGCTATAGTTACTGTCATGCCGGTCTACAATATGTGTCTCCAGTCAGGCTATGCATTAGTTATTGCCATGTCGGTCTACAATATGTGTCTCCAGTCAGGCTATGCATTAGTTACTGCCATGTCGTCTATAATATGTGTCTCCAGTCAGGCTACTGCTTTAGTTACTGCCATGTCGGTATACAATATGTGTCTCCAGTCAGACTACTGCTTTAGTTACTGCCATGTCGGTATACAATATGTGTCTCCAGTCAGACTACTGCTTTAGTTACTGCCATGTCGGTATACAATATGTGTCTCCAGTCAGACTACTGCTTTAGTTACTGCCATGTTGTCTACAATATGTGTCTCCAGTCAGGCTACTGCATTAGTTACTGCCATGTCGGTCTACAATATGTGTCTCCAGTCAGACTACTGCTTTAGTTACTGCCATGTCGGTATACAATATGTGTCTTCAGTCAGACTACTGCTTTAGTTACTGCTATGTCGGTCTACAATATGTGTCTCCAGCCAGGCTACTGCTTTAGTTACTGCCATGTCTGTCTACAATATGTGTCTCCAGTCAGACTACTGCTTTAGTTACTGCCATGTCGGGTTACAATATGTGTCTCCAGTCAGACTACTGCTTTAGTTACTGCCATGTCGGGTTACAATATGTGTCTCCAGCCAGGCCATTGCTTTAGTTACTGCCATGTCGGTCTACAATATGTGTCTCCAGTCAGGCTACTGCTTTAGTTACTGCCATGTCGGGTTACAATATGTGTCTCCAGCCAGGCCACTGCTTTAGTTACTGCCATGTCGGTCTACAATATGTGTCTCCAGCCAGACTACTGCTTTAGTTACTGCCATGTCGGTCTACAATATGTGTCTCCAGCCAGACTACTGCTTTAGTTACTGCCATGTCGGTCTACAATATGTGTCTCCAGCCAGACTACTGCTTTAGTTACTGCCATGTCGGGTTATAATCTGTGTCTCCAGTCAGGCTACTGCTTTAGTTACTGCCATGTCACGATACAATATGTGTCTCCAGTCAGGCCACTGCTATAGTTATGCCATGTCGGTCTACAATATGTGTCTCCAGTCAGGCCACTGCTTTAGTTACTGCCATGTCAGGTTACAATCTGGGTCTCCAGTCAGACTACTGCTTTAGTTACTGCCATGTCAGGTTACAATCTGGGTCTCCAGTCAGGCTACTGCATTAGTTACTGCCATGTCAGGTTACAATCTGGGTCTCCAGTCAGGCTACTGCATTAGTTACTGCCATATCAGGTTACAATCTGGGTCTCCAGTCAGACTACTGCTTTAGTTACTGCAATGTCAGGTTACAATCTGGGTCTCCAGTCAGGCTACTGCATTAGTTACTGCCATGTTAGGTTACAATCTGGGTCTCCAGTCAGGCTACTGCATTAGTTACTGCCATGTCAGGTTACAATCTGGGTCTCCAGTCAGACTACTGCATTAGTTACTGCCATGTCAGGTTACAATCTGGGTCTCCAGTCAGACTACTGCATTAGTTACTGCCATGTCAGGTTACAATCTGGGTCTCCAGTCAGACTACTGCATTAGTTACTGCCATGTCAGGTTACAATCTGGGTCTCCACTCAGACTACTGCATTAGTTACTGCCATGTCAGGTTACAATCTGGGTCTCCAGTCAGACTACTGCTATAGTTACTGCCATGTCGGTCTACAATATGTATCTCCAGTCAGACTACTGCTATAGTTACTGCCATGTCGTCTACAATATGTGTCTCCAGTCAGACTACTGCTATAGTTACTGCCATGTCGTCTACAATATGTGTCTCCAGTCAGACTACTGCTATAGTTACTGCCATGTCGTCTACAATATGTGTCTCCAGTCAGACTACTGCTATAGTTACTGTCATGCCGGTCTACAATATGTGTCTCCAGTCAGGCTATGCATTAGTTACTGCCATGTCGGTCTACAATATCTGTCTCCAGTCAGGCCACTGCTATAGTTATGCCATGTCGTCTACAATATGTGTCTCCAGTAAGACTACTGCTTTAGTTACTGCCATGTCGGTATACAATATGTGTCTCCAGTCAGACTACTGCTTTAGTTACTGCCATGTCGGTATACAATATGTGTCTCCAGTCAGACTACTGCTTTAGTTACTGCCATGTCGGAATACAATATGTGTCTCCAGTCAGACTACTGCTTTAGTTACTGCCATGTTGTCTACAATATGTGTCTCCAGTCAGGCTACTGCATTAGTTACTGCCATGTCGGTCTACAATATGTGTCTCCAGTCAGGCTACTGCTATAGCTACTGCCATGTCGTCTACAATATGTGTCTCCAGTCAGGCCACTGCTATAGTTACTGCCATGTCGGGTTACAATATGTGTCTCCAGTCAGACTACTGCTATAGTTACTGCCATGTCGTCTACAATATGTGTCTCCAGTCAGACTACTGCTTTAGTTACTGCCATGTCGGTCTACAATATGTGTCTCCAGTCAGACTACTGCTATAGTTACTGCCATGTCGTCTACAATGTGTGTCTCCAGTCAGACTACTGCTATAGTTACTGCCATGTCGTCTACAATATGTGTCTCCAGTCAGACTACTGCTATAGTTACTGCCATGTCGTCTACAATATGTGTCTCCAGTCAGACTACTGCTATAGTTACTGCCATGTCGGTCTACAATATGTGTCTCCAGTCAGACTACTGCTATAGTTACTGCCATGTTGTCTACAATATGTGTCTCCAGTCAGACTACTGCTATAGTTACTGCCATGTCGTCTACAATATGTGTCTCCAGTCAGACTACTGCTATAGTTACTGCCATGTCGTCTACAATATGTGTCTCCAGTCAGACTACTGCTATAGTTACTGCCATGTCGGTCTACAATATGTGTCTCCAGTCAGACTACTGCTATAGTTACTGCCATGTCGTCTACAATTTGTGTCTCCAGTCAGACTACTGCTATAGTTACTGCCATGTCGTCTACAATATGTGTCTTCAGTCAGACTACTGCTATAGTTACTGCCATGTCGTCTACAATATGTGTCTCCAGTCAGACTACTGCTATAGTTACTGCCATGTCGTCTACAATATGTGTCTCCAGTCAGACTACTGCTATAGTTACTGTCATGCCGGTCTACAATATGTGTCTCCAGTCAGGCTATGCATTAGTTACTGCCATGTCGGTCTACAATATCTGTCTCCAGTCAGGCCACTGCTATAGTTATGCCATGTCGTCTACAATATGTGTCTCCAGTAAGACTACGGCTTTAGTTACTGCCATGTCGTCTACAATATGTGTCTCCAGTGAGACTACTGCTATAGTTATGCCATGTCGTCTACAATATGTGTCTCCAGTCAGGCTACTGCTTTAGTTACTGCCATGTCGGTCTACAATATGTGTCTCCAGTCAGACTACTGCTTTAGTTACTGCCATGTCGTCTACAATATGTGTCTCCAGTCAGACTACTGCTATAGTTATGCCATGTCGTCTACAATATGTGTCTCCAGTCAGGCTACTGCTATAGTTATGCCATGTCGATCTCCAATATATGTCTCCAGTCAGATTACTGCTTTAGTTACTGCCATGTCGTCTACAATATGTGTCTCCAGTCAGGCTACTGCTTTAGTTACTGCCATGTCGTATACAATATGTGTCTCCAGTCAGGCTACTGCTTTAGTTACTGCAATGTCGTATACAATATGTGTCTCCAGTCAGGCTACTGCTTTAGTTACTGCCATGTCGTCTACAATATGTGTCTCCAGTCAGGCCACTGCTATAGTTATGCCATGTCGGTCTACAATATGTGTCTCCAGTCAGGCTACTGCTTTAGTTACTGCCATGTCGTATACAATATGTGTCTCCAGTCAGACTACTGCTATAGTTATGCCATGTCGGTCTACAATATGTGTCTCCAGTCAGGCCACTGCTTTAGTTACTGCCATGTCGGGTTACAATATGTGTCTCCAGTCAGAGTATTGCTTTAGTTACTGCCATGTTGTCTACAATGTGTCTCCAGTCAGGCTACTGCTATAGTTGTGCCATGTCGGTCTACAATATGTGTCTCCAGTCAGGCTACTGCTTTAGTTACTGCCATTTCGTATACAATATGTGTCTCCAGTCAGGCTACTGCTTTAGTTACTGCCATGTCGGTCTACAATATGTGTCTCCAGTCAGGCTACTGCTTTAGTTACTGCCATGTCGGGTTACAATATGTGTCTCCAGTCAGACTACTGCTTTAGTTACTGCCATGTCGGTCTACAATATGTGTCTCCAGTTAGGCTACTGCTTTAGTTACTGCCATGTTGTCTACAATATGTGTCTCCAGTCAGGCTACTGCATTAGTTACTGCCATGTCGGGTTACAATATGTGTCTCCAGTCAGACTACTGCTATAGTTATGCCATGTCGTCTACAATATGTGTCTCCAGTCAGACTACTGCTTTAGTTACTGCCATGTCGTCTACAATATGTGTCTCCAGTCAGACTACTGCTATAGTTATGCCATGTCGGTCTACAATATGTGTCTCCAGTCAGACTACTGCTATAGTTATGCCATGTCGTCTACAATATGTGTCTCCAGTCAGACTACTGCTTTAGTTACTGCCATGTCGTCTACAATATGTGTCTCCAGTCAGACTACTGCTATAGTTATGCCATGTCGGTCTACAATATGTGTCTCCAGTCAGACTACTGCTATAGTTATGCTATGTCGGTCTACAATATGTGTCTCCAGTCATACTACTGCTTTATTTACTGCCATGTCGGTCTACAATATCTGTCTCCAGTCAGGCAACTGCTATAGTTATGCCATGTCGTCTACAATTTGTGTCTCCAGTCAGACTACTGCTTTAGTTACTGCCATGTCGTCTACAATATGTGTCTCCAGTCAGGCTACTGCTTTAGTTACTGCCATGTCATATACAATATGTGTCTCCAGTCAGGCTACTGCTGTAGTTACTGCCATGTCGTATACAATATGTGTCTCCAGTCAGACTACTGCTATAGTTACTGCCATGTCGTCTACAATATGTGTCTCCAGTCAGACTACTGCTATAGTTACTGCCATGTCGGTCTACAATATGTGTCTCCAGTCAGACTACTGCTATAGTTACTGCCATGTCGTCTACAATATGTGTCTCCAGTCAGACTACTGCTATAGTTACTGCCATGTCGTCTACAATATGTGTCTCCAGTCAGACTACTGCTATAGTTACTGCCATGTCGTCTACAATATGTGTCTCCAGTCAGACTACTGCTATAGTTACTGCCATGTCGTCTACAATATGTGTCTCCAGTCAGACTACTGCTATAGTTACTGTCATGCCGGTCTACAATATGTGTCTCCAGTCAGGCTATGCATTAGTTACTGCCATGTCGGTCTACAATATCTGTCTCCAGTCAGGCCACTGCTATAGTTATGCCATGTCGTCTACAATATGTGTCTCCAGTAAGACTACGGCTTTAGTTACTGCCATGTCGTCTACAATATGTGTCTCCAGTGAGACTACTGCTATAGTTATGCCATGTCGTCTACAATATGTGTCTCCAGTCAGGCTACTGCTTTAGTTACTGCCATGTCGGTCTACAATATGTGTCTCCAGTCAGACTACTGCTTTAGTTACTGCCATGTCGTCTACAATATGTGTCTCCAGTCAGACTACTGCTATAGTTATGCCATGTTGTCTACAATATGTGTCTCCAGTCAGACTACTGCTATAGTTACTGCCATGTCGTCTACAATATGTGTCTCCAGTCAGACTACTGCTATAGTTACTGCCATGTCGTCTACAATATGTGTCTCCAGTCAGACTACTGCTATAGTTACTGCCATGTCGGTCTACAATATGTGTCTCCAGTCAGACTACTGCTATAGTTACTGCCATGTCGTCTACAATATGTGTCTCCAGTCAGACTACTGCTATAGTTACTGCCATGTCGTCTACAATATGTGTCTCCAGTCAGACTACTGCTATAGTTACTGCCATGTCGTCTACAATATGTGTCTCCAGTCAGACTACTGCTATAGTTACTGCCATGTCGTCTACAATATGTGTCTCCAGTCAGACTACTGCTATAGTTACTGTCATGCCGGTCTACAGTATGTGTCTCCAGTCAGGCTATGCATTAGTTACTGCCATGTCGGTATACAATATCTGTCTCCAGTCAGGCCACTGCTATAGTTATGCCATGTCGTCTACAATATGTGTCTCCAGTAAGACTACGGCTTTAGTTACTGCCATGTCGTCTACAATATGTGTCTCCAGTGAGACTACTGCTATAGTTATGCCATGTCGTCTACAATATGTGTCTCCAGTCAGGCTACTGCTTTAGTTACTGCCATGTCGGTCTACAATATGTGTCTCCAGTCAGACTACTGCTTTAGTTACTGCCATGTCGTCTACAATATGTGTCTCCAGTCAGACTACTGCTATAGTTATGCCATGTCGTCTACAATATGTGTCTCCAGTCAGGCTACTGCTATAGTTATGCCATGTCGATCTCCAATATATGTCTCCAGTCAGATTACTGCTTTAGTTACTGCCATGTCGTCTACAATATGTGTCTCCAGTCAGGCTACTGCTTTAGTTACTGCCATGTCGTATACAATATGTGTCTCCAGTCAGGCTACTGCTTTAGTTACTGCAATGTCGTATACAATATGTGTCTCCAGTCAGGCTACTGCTTTAGTTACTGCCATGTCGTCTACAATATGTGTCTCCAGTCAGGCCACTGCTATAGTTATGCCATGTCGGTCTACAATATGTGTCTCCAGTCAGGCTACTGCTTTAGTTACTGCCATGTCGTATACAATATGTGTCTCCAGTCAGACTACTGCTATAGTTATGCCATGTCGGTCTACAATATGTGTCTCCAGTCAGGCCACTGCTTTAGTTACTGCCATGTCGGGTTACAATATGTGTCTCCAGTCAGACTACTGCTTGAGTTACTGCCATGTTGTCTACAATGTGTCTCCAGTCAGGCTACTGCTATAGTTGTGCCATGTCGGTCTACAATATGTGTCTCCAGTCAGGCTACTGCTTTAGTTACTGCCATTTCGTATACAATATGTGTCTCCAGTCAGGCTACTGCTTTAGTTACTGCCATGTCGGTCTACAATATGTGTCTCCAGTCAGGCTACTGCTTTAGTTACTGCCATGTCGGGTTACAATATGTGTCTCCAGTCAGACTACTGCTTTAGTTACTGCCATGTCGGTCTACAATATGTGTCTCCAGTTAGGCTACTGCTTTAGTTACTGCCATGTTGTCTACAATATGTGTCTCCAGTCAGGCTACTGCATTAGTTACTGCCATGTCGGGTTACAATATGTGTCTCCAGTCAGACTACTGCTATAGTTATGCCATGTCGTCTACAATATGTGTCTCCAGTCAGACTACTGCTTTAGTTACTGCCATGTCGTCTACAATATGTGTCTCCAGTCAGACTACTGCTATAGTTATGCCATGTCGGTCTACAATATGTGTCTCCAGTCAGACTACTGCTATAGTTATGCCATGTCGTCTACAATATGTGTCTCCAGTCAGACTACTGCTTTAGTTACTGCCATGTCGTCTACAATATGTGTCTCCAGTCAGACTACTGCTATAGTTATGCCATGTCGGTCTACAATATGTGTCTCCAGTCAGACTACTGCTATAGTTATGCCATGTCGGTCTACAATATGTGTCTCCAGTCATACTACTGCTTTATTTACTGCCATGTCGGTCTACAATATCTGTCTCCAGTCAGGCAACTGCTATAGTTATGCCATGTCGTCTACAATATGTGTCTCCAGTCAGACTACTGCTTTAGTTACTGCCATGTCGTCTACAATATGTGTCTCCAGTCAGGCTACTGCTTTAGTTACTGCCATGTCATATACAATATGTGTCTCCAGTCAGGCTACTGCTGTAGTTACTGCCATGTCGTATACAATATGTGTCTCCAGTCAGGCTACTGCTTTAGTTACTGCCATGTCGTCTACAATATGTGTCTCCAGTCAGGCCACTGCTATAGTTATGCCATGTCGGTCTACAATATGTGTCTCCAGTCAGGCTACTGCTTTAGTTACTGCCATGTCGTATACAATATGTGTCTCCAGTCAGACTACTGCTATAGTTATGCCATGTCGGTCTACAATATGTGTCTCCAGTCAGGCCACTGCTATAGTTATGCCATGTCGGTCTACAATATGTGTCTCCAGTCAGGCTACTGCTTTAGTTACTGCCATGTCGTATACAATATGTGTCTCCAGTCAGGCTACTGCTTTAGTTACTGCCATGTCGTCTACAATATGTGTCTCCAGTCAGGCCACTGCTATAGTTATGCCATGTCGGTCTACAATATGTGTCTCCAGTCAGGCTACTGCTTTAGTTACTGCCATGTCGTATACAATATGTGTCTCCAGTCAGACTACTGCTATAGTTGTGCCATGTCGGGTTAAAATATGTGTCTCCAGTCAGACTACTGCTTTAGTTACTGCCATGTCGTCTACAATATGTGTCTCCAGTCAGGCTACTGCTATAGTTATGCCATGTCGGTCTACAATATGTGTCTCCAGTCAGACTACTGATTTAGTTACTGCCATGTTGTCTACAATATGTGTCTCCAGTCAGGCTACTGCATTAGTTACTGCCATGTCGGTCTACAATATGTGTCTCCAGTCAGGCTACTGCTATAGCTACTGCCATGTCGTCTACAATATGTGTCTCCAGTCAGGCCACTGCTATAGTTACTGCCATGTCGGGTTACAATATGTGTCTCCAGTCAGACTACTGCTATAGTTACTGCCATGTCGTCTACAATATGTGTCTCCAGTCAGACTACTGCTTTAGTTACTGCCATGTCGGTCTACAATATGTGTCTCCAGTCAGGCTATGCATTAGTTACTGCCATGTCGGTCTACAATATGTGTCTCCAGTCAGGCTATGCATTAGTTACTGCCATGTCGTCTACAATATGTGTCTCCAGTCAGGCTACTGCTTTAGTTACTGCCATGTCGGTCTACAATATGTGTCTCCAGTCAGGCTACTGCTTTAGTTACTGCCATGTCGGTCTACAATATGTGTCTCCAGTCAGGCTATGCATTAGTTACTGCCATGTCGTCTACAATATGTGTCTCCAGTCAGGCTACTGCTATAGTTACTGTCATGCCGGTCTTCAATATGTGTCTCCAGTCAGGCTACTGCTTTAGTTACTGCCATGTCGGTCTACAATATGTGTCTCCAGTCAGGCTATGCATTAGTTACTGCCATGTCGTCTACAATATGTGTCTCCAGTCAGACTACTGCTATAGTTACTGTCATGCCGGTCTTCAATATGTGTCTCCAGTCAGGCTACTGCTATAGTTACTGCCATGTCGGGTTACAATATGTGTCTCCAGTCAGACTACTGCTATAGTTACTGCCATGTCGTCTACAATATGTGTCTCCAGTCAGACTACTGCTATAGTTACTGTCATGCCGGTCTTCAATATGTGTCTCCAGTCAGGCCACTGCTATAGTTACTGCCATGTCGGTATACAATATGTGTCTCCAGTCAGACTACTGCTATAGTTACTGCCATGTCGGTCTTCAATATGTGTCTCCAGTCAGACTACTGCTATAGTTACTGCCATGTCGTCTACAATATGTGTCTCCAGTCAGACTACTGCTATAGTTACTGCCATGTCGGTCTTCAATATGTGTCTCCAGTCAGACTACTGCTTTAGTTACTGCCATGTCGGTATACAATATGTGTCTCCAGTCAGACTACTGCTTTAGTTACTGCCATGTCGGTATACAATATGTTTCTCCAGTCAGACTACTGCTTTAGTTACTGCCATGTCGGTATACAATATGTGTCTCCAGTCAGACTACTGCTTTAGTTACTGCCATGTTGTCTACAATATGTGTCTCCAGTCAGGCTACTGCATTAGTTACTGCCATGTCGGTCTACAATATGTGTCTCCAGTCAGGCTACTGCTATAGCTACTGCCATGTCGTCTACAATATGTGTCTCCAGTCAGGCCACTGCTATAGTTACTGCCATGTCGGGTTACAATATGTGTCTCCAGTCAGACTACTGCTATAGTTACTGCCATGTCGGTCTACAATATGTGTCTCCAGTCAGACTACTGCTATAGTTACTGCCATGTTGTCTACAATATGTGTCTCCAGTCAGACTACTGCTATAGTTACTGCCATGTCGTCTACAATATGTGTCTCCAGTCAGACTACTGCTATAGTTACTGCCATGTCGTCTACAATATGTGTCTCCAGTCAGACTACTGCTATAGTTACTGCCATGTCGGTCTACAATATGTGTCTCCAGTCAGACTACTGCTGTAGTTACTGCCATGTCGTCTACAATATGTGTCTCCAGTCAGACTACTGCTATAGTTACTGCCATGTCGTCTACAATATGTGTCTCCAGTCAGACTACTGCTATAGTTACTGTCATGCCGGTCTACAATATGTGTCTCCAGTCAGGCTATGCATTAGTTACTGCCATGTCGGTCTACAATATGTGTCTCCAGTCAGGCTATGCATTAGTTACTGCCATGTCGTCTATAATATGTGTCTCCAGTCAGACTACTGCTTTAGTTACTGCCATGTCGGTATACAATATGTGTCTCCAGTCAGACTACTGCTTTAGTTACTGCCATGTCGGTATACAATATGTGTCTCCAGTCAGACTACTGCTTTAGTTACTGCCATGTCGGTATACAATATGTGTCTCCAGTCAGACTACTGCTTTAGTTACTGCCATGTCGGTATACAATATGTGTCTCCAGTCAGACTACTGCTTTAGTTACTGCTATGTCGGTCTACAATATGTGTCTCCAGCCAGGCTACTGCTTTAGTTACTGCCATGTCTGTCTACAATATGTGTCTCCAGTCAGACTACTGCTTTAGTTACTGCCATGTCAGGTTACAATATGTGTCTCCAGTCAGACTACTGCTATAGTTATGCCATGTCTGTCTACAATATGTGTCTCCAGTCAGACTACTGCTTTAGTTACTGCCATGTCGGGTTACAATATGTGTCTCCAGTCAGACTACTGCTTTAGTTACTGCCATGTCGGATTACAATATGTGTCTCCAGCCAGGCCACTGCTTTAGTTACTGCCATGTCGGTCTACAATATGTGTCTCCAGTCAGGCTACTGCTTTAGTTACTGCCATGTCGGGTTACAATATGTGTCTACAGCCAGGCCACTGCTTTAGTTACTGCCATGTCGGTCTACAATATGTGTCTCCAGCCAGACTACTGCTTTAGTTACTGCCATGTCGGTCTACAATATGTGTCTCCAGTCAGGCTACTACTTTAGTTACTGCCATGTCGGGTTATAATCTGTGTCTCCAGTCAGGCTACTGCTTTAGTTACTGCCATGTCACGATACAATATGTGTCTCCAGTCAGGCCACTGCTATAGTTATGCCATGTCGGTCTACAATATGTGTCTCCAGTCAGGCCACTGCTTTAGTTACTGCCATGTCAGGTTACAATCTGGGTCTCCAGTCAGACTACTGCTTTAGTTACTGCCATGTCAGGTTACAATCTGGGTCTCCAGTCAGGCTACTGCATTAGTTACTGCCATGTCAGGTTACAATCTGGGTCTCCAGTCAGGCTACTGCATTAGTTACTGCCATGTCAGGTTACAATCTGGGTCTCCAGTCAGACTACTGCTTTAGTTACTGCCATGTCAGGTTACAATCTGGGTCTCCAGTCAGGCTACTGCATTAGTTACTGCCATGTTAGGTTACAATCTGGGTCTCCAGTCAGGCTACTGCATTAGTTACTGCCATGTCAGGTTACAATCTGGGTCTCCAGTCAGACTACTGCATTAGTTACTGCCATGTCAGGTTACAATCTGGGTCTCCAGTCAGACTACTGCATTAGTTACTGCCATGTCAGGTTACAATCTGGGTCTCCAGTCAGACTACTGCATTAGTTACTGCCATGTCAGGTTACAATCTGGGTCTCCAGTCAGACTACTGCATTAGTTACTGCCATGTCAGGTTACAATCTGGGTCTCCAGTCAGACTACTGCATTAGTTACTGCCATGTCAGGTTACAATCTGGCTCTCCAGTCAGACTACTGCATTAGTTACTGCCATGTCAGGTTACAATCTGGGTCTCCAGTCAGACTACTGCATTAGTTACTGCCATGTCAGGTTACAATCTGGGTCTCCAGTCAGACTACTGCATTAGTTACTGCCATGTCAGGTTACAATCTGGCTCTCCAGTCAGACTACTGCATTAGTTACTGCCATGTCAGGTTACAATCTGGGTCTCCAGTCAGACTACTGCATTAGTTACTGCCATGTCAGGTTACAATATGTGTCTCCAGTCAGGCTACTGCATTAGTTACTGCCATGTCAGGTTACAATTTGGCTCTCCAGTCAGACTACTGCATTAGTTACTGCCATGTCAGGTTACAATCTGGGTCTCCAGTCAGACTACTGCATTAGTTACTGCCATGTCACGTTACAATCTGGGTCTCCAGTCAGACTACTGCATTAGTTACTGCCATGTCAGGTTACAATCTGGCTCTCCAGTCAGACTACTGCATTAGTTACTGCCATGTCAGGTTACAATATGTGTCTCCAGTCAGGCTACTGCATTAGTTACTGCCTTTGCCACCATAGTCAGGCTTCTTGTTCTATGACGAAGGCACCGCATTGTTCCTTCACAGTTGTCCCTCCGACCAGATCTGTAAAACACCTTGATCTCCAATATGTCTAACGACATACCTACCCGTCTGTCTAGATTACTACTTACCCAAAGATGAACTCTCATATATAAAGGCTTGAACATCTAGCTATAAAATTGCCGGCTGTTGCTGCCTTCACCCTCTATTCAGTCTGATGCATACTGAAATGGACCCACTGCATGTTGCTGGCACTGGTCTCCATCCTTCACGAGAATCCATGTCCTCGAGTGAACAGACCTGTCGAATCCTGTGCTCAACCTGACCCATCGAGGAGTTTCCTGTGTCCAACTTGCTGCCCTTTCTCTTCTTGATCCAGTCGATGTTGTGCACTCATTGTCTCGCTTGTAGCCATGTGATCATGTACAATGAAAATAAAAACATTTAAAGTGTGATAGAAATGACAATAACCAAACCATTGTCTTGTCAGCTGTCAATATTGTTGGCAGGGAAGTTTAAGTACATGACTTTAAGGTGCAGGAGAACACTGTGACGTCATAACGACAGTTTAAAGATGGCCGCCCCAATTTTGACATGCGCCAAAGAGGAGCAGCGTTCTGTTATCCGTTTTGTGATCATTGACGGGGTGAAACCTGTAGAAATGCATCGGCGTGTGGCGGTCCGGTGTGGTGATGCATACATGTCAGTCGTGCAACTGTATGAGTAGTGTAGGCAGTTTCAAAACTGCGTGACATCTTTGACAGACTGTCAACGCAGGGTCAGACACACTGAGAAGTCAACAAGAGACTTTTTTTTTTCTCTAGGAATCCAAGCACTCTTTGCTCTGGAGGACTTGCATTTAACGTAGTTGTGACATCATCAAAACATCATATATGTTTTCTTGTCTTTTTTCAGAATATTTTTACACAATAGACAATAATCCATTAGAGGTTTTTATGTGAATCCCCATCTTACTTTGCCGATAACGGAGTGCATGATCGCCTACGCCATTTGACAAGATATATAATGATGATAATGATGATGATGATATATTTCAAAATATTAGTCTCACTGTTCACTAACATGTTGTTGTCTATTTCTGATTTCGCAATAATGTGCTTGACATTAAAATAACTTTTGAAAACACTGTACTACAGGAAATGAGGCAATGAGGGGAAATAATCCTAATCTAAATCCATCTTAAGGCCATCATGGGAGATAACGATAGCTATATATTCATATAACAGATATGGTCCCTATTTAACTGTAACTAGCATTTATAACATTTTACTTGCCTCTTTTCGTTGAAGCTTTCCTGCTATTATGCAGTCACATAATCGTTTTATTTGTTTTTCTATAATCGCGCATTAATCCTTACATGGCTTTTAAAATTACATAATATCGTACACAATATTAGTTTACTTAAAGAGTTACAGGTCTTAACAAATAGCTGCTTAACAATGCATATAGATGTTACATACAGGTATAATTTTTGGCAGGTACACGCGTGTGCCTTGTAATTCACAGCCGGTTGGTATTCTATGCGAATAACCTTCTGCTTCGATAGACAACCATTGATTAATTATTATTTCATTCCTATCACGCCATAGTCGACTAATGGCTATCGAAAACAAGCCACCCAAACAAACGTCGTTGAACACATATCTGTTTTTCATTCGGATTATTTCGTTCACGAGTGCTATCACCTTCGGATTAATAGAACAGATATCGCTAATACATAAATTCAAATCGGATTAATACTTTTCACTAAATTACTGCTTTCGAATTTTGTGGTGCATTATTCTTGGAGTTGATATTCGAAATTTTCTTTGGAATTATTATTACCGGAAATAATAAATTGTCGAGATGTATTTCAACATTACTGCATTTGCAGTCCCAAGAGTCATGTGAAGTCCAGCAACTTCACCAGCCGGGAACGATTGTGTGTTCCAATACTGGTCCTGGGGCAGCTGCTGAAGCAACACCTGCATTTATTGTCAGTTCCCTAACCGGTCCAGGAGGTGTGTCTTCTTGGGGAAACAACCTGCATAGGTTCGAGGTTCCCAGGTGGTACTTCCGCCTGTCAGTAGAGCCTCAGAAAGCCGTGTATGAAAAGTTACACGGTAAAGAGTTTTCACTTACAAACCTAGAAATAGATATATCTCTAGAGCATATAGAGAAAGAAAGAGACAGGCTGACCATTCACTGGTTACCTGTCACGATTATTCCCGAGTGAGTAAAAAAAAAAAAAAACTGGTGCACAGCATTATAGGGGATGACAAGGCTGAGGTCTTTACGATAAATAATGGAGCTGACAAGTGGGGTGCACTCTGCAACCCAAAAAAGGAAGTCCCCCATTATATACGGATCTAAACTGGTATTTTATTTTGTTTTTAAATTCGCATATCCTTTACAGGACATCGCTGTCAACAGCAGCATCTTTTAGCTGTCTGTTGATTTCTTGGCAAGATTACGCTCAGTAGACCACACACCAGACATCGTGACCCAACTGACCACACACCAGACATCATGACCCAACTGACCACACACCAGACATCATGACCCAACTGACCACACACCAGACATCATGACCCAACTGACCACACACCAGACATCATGACCCAACTGACCACACGCCAGACATCATGACCCAACTGACCACACAACAGACATCATGACCCAACTGACCACACACCAGACATCATGACCCAACTGACCACACGCCAGACATCGTGACTCAACTGACCACACGCCAGTCATCGTAAGCCAACTGACCACACACCAGAAATGTGTGACCCAACTGACCACACACCAGACATCATGACCCAACTGACCACACGCTAGACATCGTGACCCAACTGACCACACACCAGAAATGTGTGACCCAACTGACCACACGCCAGACATCGTGACCCAACTGACCACACGCCAGACATCGTGACCCAACTGACCACACACCAGAAATTTGTGACCCAACTGACCACACACCAGCCATTGTGACCCAACTGACCACACACAAAACATTCCTGACCCAACTGACCACACACCAGACATCATGACCCAACTGACCACACACCAGACATCATGACCCAACTGACCACACACCAGACATCATGACCCAACTGACCACACACCAGACATCATGACCCAACTGACCACACACCAGACATCATGACCCAACTGACCACACACCAGACATCATGAACCAACTGACCACACGCCAGACATCATGACCCAACTGACCACACGCCAGACATCATGACCCAACTGACCACACGCCAGACATCGTGACTCAACTGACCACACGCCAGTCATCGTGACCCAACTGACCACACACCAGAAATGTGTGACCCAACTGACCACACACTAGACATCATGACCCAACTGACCACACACCAGACATCATGACCCAACTGACCACACACCAGACATCATGACCCAACTGACCACACACCAGACATCATGACCCAACTGACCACACGCCAGACATCATGACCCAACTGACCACACACCAGACATCATGACCCAACTGACCACACGCCAGACATCATGACCCAACCGACCACACGCCAGACATCGTGACCCAACTGACCACACACCAGAAATGTGTGACCCAAATGACACTACACGCCAGACATCGTGACCCAACTGACCACACACCAGAAATGTGTGACCCAACTGACCACACGCCAGACATCATGACCCAACTGACCACACACAAAACATTCCTGACCCAACTGACCACACACCAGACATCATGACCCAACTGACCACACACCAGACATCATGACCCAACTGACCACACACCAGACATCATGACCCAACTGACCACACACCAGACATCATGACCCAACTGACCACACACCAGACATCATGACCCAACTGACCACACACCAGACATCATGAACCAACTGACCACACGCCAGACATCATGACCCAACTGACCACACGCCAGACATCATGACCCAACTGACCACACGCCAGACATCGTGACTCAACTGACCACACGCCAGTCATCGTGACCCAACTGACCACACACCAGAAATGTGTGACCCAACTGACCACACACTAGACATCATGACCCAACTGACCACACACCAGACATCATGACCCAACTGACCACACACCAGACATCATGACCCAACTGACCACACACCAGACATCATGACCCAACTGACCACACGCCAGACATCATGACCCAACTGACCACACGCCAGACATCATGACCCAACTGACCACACGCTAGACATCGTGACCCAACTGACCACACACCAGAAATGTGTGACCCAAATGACACTACACACCAGACATCGTGACCCAACTGACCACACACCAGAAATGTGTGACCCAACTGACCACACGCCAGACATCGTGATCCAACTGACCACACGCCAGACATCGTGACCCAACTGACCACACACCAGAAATTTGTGACCCAACTGACCACACACCAGCCATTGTGACCCAACTGACCACACACAAAACATTCCTGACCCAACTGACCACACACCAGACATCATGACCCAACTGACCACACACCAGACATCATGACCCAACTGACCACATCAACCATCTTGAACCAACTACGAGGGCAAGTAAATAAGTAAGTCACACATGGCTGTAGAAACATAACTAAAGATGATAACAACTTGAAACCAGTCATTGTGACCCAACTGACCACACACAAAACATTACTGACCCAACTGACCACACACCAGACATCATGATCCAACTGACCACACACCAGACATCATGACCCAACTGACCACACACCAGACATCATGACCCAACTGACCACACACCAAACATCATGACCCAACTGACGACACGCCAGACATCATGACCCAACTGACCACACGCCAGACATCGTGACTCAACTGACCACACGCCAGTCATCGTGACCCAACTGACCACACACCAGAAATGTGTGACCCAACTGACCACACACTAGACATCATGACCCAACTGACCACACACCAGACATTATGACCCAACTGACCACACACCAGACATCATGACCCAACTGACCACACACCAGACATCATGACCCAACTGACCACACGCCAGACATCATGACCCAACTGACCACACACCAGACATCATGACCCAACTGACCACACGCCAGACATCATGACCCAACTGACCACACGCCAGACATCGTGACTCAACTGACCACACGCCAGTCATCGTGACCCAACTGACCACACACCAGAAATGTGTGACCCAACTGACCACACCCCAGACATCATGACCCAACTGACCACACGCTAGATATCGTGACCCAACTGACCACACACCAGAAATGTGTGACCCAAATGACACTACACGCCAGACATCGTGACCCAACTGACCACACACCAGAAATGTGTGACCCAACTGACCACACGCCAGACATCGTGATCCAACTGACCACACGCCAGACATCGTGACCCAACTGACCACACACCAGAAATTTGTGACCCAACTGACCACACACCAGCCATTGTGACCCAACTGACCACACACAAAACATTCCTGACCCAACTGACCACACACCAGACATCATGACCCAACTGACCACACACCAGACATCATGACCCAACTGACCACATCAACCATCTTGAACCAACTACGAGGGCAAGTAAATAAGTAAGTCACACATGGCTGTAGAAACATAACTAAAGATGATAACAACTTGAAACCAGTTTATTTTTTATACATGCATTGTCCCTTTATTTCTCAACATAATTTCCACGAGCATTGATGCACGTATCCCATCGTTTTATCAGTTCTCTCAAACCGGCCGCACAGAACTGCGTGCTCATTCGCGAAATGTTTCCCGCCAAGGTGGGTTTCCTGTTTATGCTGACAAATGTTTGTCCCGTAAAGCGGTGCATAGCTGGGCAAAAAAAAGTTACGAGAGGGAGTCAATAAGTAAGCCACACAGTTCTGTGGGATGGCTGGTAAATGAAAACAGGGCACGCAGTTCTATGCAGCCGGTTTGGGAGGACTGATAGAACGATGGGATTAAGTGCATCAATGTTGATGGAAATTATTTTGAGAAATAAAGGGATAATGTATGTATACAAATAAACTGGTTTCAAGTTGTTATCATATTTAGTTATTTTTCTACAGTCATTTGTGACTTACTGATTAACTTACCCTCGTACTATAAAGCAAAAAGGCCCTAGCACCATAACCTGTCATGCATCATGGCCTGTTAAAGAGTCCTTTCCTTTCTCTTTGCTTACAGCCGGCGCAGTGACGAAGGGGTTTCGAACACATTTCGTAATCCTGCATACTGCGTTCGAAGCACAGCTGCGGGCGATTTAGAAGCAGACCGCCTTACTCTGTTTTTTTTTCTTACAATGGTATGAGTGCCGGTCGTTTAGAAAACAATGGCAAACTAATGAACTTAAACTTATAAAGAAGGTGCAATAAAAAACAATGCTGAGATTGACGGTAGCGTCCTCTAATGGATATGTAACTAACTTTACAATAGCTTATATCAAAACACGGATACATGGGTGGATAGATGGATGGATGGATGAGTACACTGGTGCAGGGTGTATTTTTAATGACTGTGCAGTGTTTGAAAATATTGCTGGTCCAAGTTTTGTATTTACCTATTATGTTGCATGAACTTTACAGAGGGTGAGTACAAAACTTGGACCGGCAATATTTTCAAACACTGCACAGTCATTAAAAATTTAACACATATATGTATGAGCGGATTGATAGAGCTTAGAAACATATGTTATAACGAAGAAAGACAGATATAGAACGCTCATTTCTAGATAGACAGATATAGCTATAGATAGATACAAAGTAGACAGTGCACAGATAAATAGAAAATAGACTGGTACACAAATAGATAGAAAATAGACAGATATATAGATTAAAAAATAGACGGATGCACAGATAGATCGAATATGATACGCTTAAGAATAAGAAATACCATTCACGCACGCGTGATAACCTGCTCAACCGTTAACCCAGCAATAGGTAATACAACAATAGGCAATCAATTAACAGGTAATCAAGAATTAAATCTACAACAGGTAATCAAGCATTAATCCACCAACAATTAATCAAGAATTCACCGAACAGCGTGTAATTAGGAATTAACTCAATAACTGTTAATCAAGCATTCACCCAACAGCAGTTAGTCAAGAGGTAATCGAATGAACTAAAGTTCCCACGACAAAGCCAGCCTAAATAAAAGTACACATCATAACTCGATGACAAGGCATTGGTGCTTCGGTAGCGCAGGTTGGCGTGTCCCACATGTAACGCTACTTAATGAGTGTTTAAGCGAGCCGTGGTTCTCCTTCTCATTCTTCTCCTCTCTCTCCTTCACCTCATTCTTCTTCTTCTTCTTCTTCTTCTTCTTCTTCTTCTTCTTCTTCTTCTTCTTCTTCTTCTTCTTCTTCTTCTTCTTCTTCTTCTTCTTCTTCTTCTTCTTCTTCTTCTACCCAACGAACGAACGAACGAACGAACAAACGAACCAACCAACCAACCAACCAAACAACCAACCAACCAACTAACTAACTAACTGACTAACTAACTAACTAACTAACTAACTAACTAACTAACTAACTAACTGCAATAGGAAGAGAGAAAGAGAGAGAGAGAGAGAGAGAGAGAGAGAGAAAGAGAGAGATAGAGAAAGAGAGAGAGAGAGAGAAAGAGAGAGAGAGAAAGAGAGAGAGAAATAAAGAGAGAGAGAGAGAAAGAGAGAGAGACAGAGAGAGACAGAGAGAGAGAGAGAGACAGAGAGAGAGAGAGGTAGAGCGTACAAGGGGAAAAGAGCGAGAGGTTGACAAAGAGAAGTAGAGCTTGCAAGGGGACATAACGAGAGGAAAACAAGAGAAGTGGAGTGTGCAAGGGGAAACGAGCGAGAGGTAAACAAAGAGAGGTAGAGTATCCAAGGGAAAAGAACGAGAGGAAAACAAGAGAAGTGGAGTGTGCAAGAGAAAACGAGCGAGAGGAAGACTTAGAGATCAATATCTGGACGGGTAGGCTCTACGGCGTATTCGGGGTAAGAATATGTGATATAACCCAGTAAAGTTCCCATACTGCCATAGTCGAACAGAAAGAACAAACAAAGAAAATTCTCGGCTTCCGTACGCATAGAACAAACTGGGAAGCTAGAAAGCTGAATTCTAGATACTGGAACAAACTGATTGAATTGGTCACAAATTCTTAGATAACAGATGCATATTATTTTAGACAACGCCCCCCCCCCCCCTTTCCCCTTTTTTTCTCTCTCTTCTCTTCTTCTCCTTTTTTTTCTAACACGTAATCTCAGTAATTCGCACAAAATAATGAGCAGCGTGGGGTAGGAAGTGTGTTGCACATAAAATTGTGGGGGTCTGGAAAAGTTACTTGCTTTGTGCAGCTAGAGTTATGATATGTGTGTTTGTAGGTGGTCAATTCTGTGACAAAAGCATGGTTCTATAGCTCGCATTCAAATACATATATATCATTGTCTACTGTACATTAGTAATCATTTTAGTTTGTACTGTATGTCTGTTTGTCTGTCTGTCTGTCTGTCTGGCTCACAAAATGCATTTGACAATGTATATTTCTATGTGAATGTAACATCACAATAGACACATTGATGTACGAAAGATAAGTGATTAGAAGGGCCGAATTTAAGACGGGCCTACGTGCCCAGTTTGTGACCCTTTAAAGATAAAGTAGGACTTCTGGTAACCAGCATGGCTGTTAGGCATTAAACCGTTACGGCCTCTGGAGTATTTATCTTTGTGGCTGCGGTTTGCATTTCACATTTTCCTCATGTTGGACTGGTAGTATATGGTTCGGTCGCCCTGCTACTGAGTGAGTGCGTGGCGCGACTCTGTGAGCTATGATATTCAAGTGGAATGCTTTTACATGTCCGCTTTTGTTTGTACAGTGACCTGCATGTTCGGAACAATGGCTACCGACTGTTGCTGAATTGACTGATTTGACTTTTCGGTTCACGAGTGCATTTTTCAGGAGACTCCTGGAAGTCGGCACAGGAGCTACTGAGTTCGTGCTTTATGCGACGCTTTCGGTGGGTCGCCCTGCGGATAGAGACAGAGCTATGTGAGAAAACCCGGGTCAGTGGGGTCCTTCTAGTGACTGCCGATTCCATCGACGATGAACTGTGGTTTCCATGGAGGACTTTTGTGTTGGCATTCTGACGGCGGCATTATGCACAGTGTACCTGTGCGGGCTGTTGGATTGCCGAGACTCCTGTCTGTTCCACTTTTCACATTGGACAGTGGGGAGCATTTTGTGTGATATTCACTGGCACAGGAACGGAGCATAATGGGGACGACCCCCTAACTAACTAACTAACTAACTAACTAACTAACTAACTAACTAACTAACTAACTAACTAACTAACTAAAGTTCGTTCGTTCGTTTGTTAGTTCATTTTGTCTATCTGTAGGTCGATTGGTAGGTCAGTCTGTCTATCTGCTTCATCTTTCTATCTTTCGAGTGGATGAATCCGACATATTTACAATTGATTTGTCACTGGTACAGTCAGTATCCACCACCTACGATATTTTCCTACGAAGTTAATGTTACTGGCACAGTCAGTACTCACTACCTACGTATTTGCCAAGTAATACAGTGTTACTGGAACAACCAGTATCCACCACCAACGATATTTACTGCGGAATACAATGTTACTGGAACAACCAGTATCCACCACTTAAGATATTTATCACGGAAGTCAATTTTACTGGCACAGTCAGTATCCACCAGCTACAATATTTGCCAAGGAATAAAGTGTTATTGGAACAAACAGTATCTACCACCCACGATATTTGCCAAGGAATACAATGTTACTGGAACAATCAGTATATACCACCTACGATATTTGCCAAGGAATACAATGTTACTGGAACAACCAGTATTCACAACCTACGATATTTGCCAAGGAATGCAGTGTTACAGGAACAACCAGTATCGACCACCTACGATATTTATTGCGGAATAAAATGTTACCGGAACAACCAGTATCCATCAACTACGATATTTACTGCGGAATACAATGTTACTGGAACAACCAGTATCCATCATCTACAATATTTACCAAGGAATACAATGTTACTGGACCAACCTGTATCCACCACTTACGATATTTATCAAGGAAGTCAATTTTACTGGCACAGTCAGTATCCACCAACTACGATATTTGCCAAGGAATACAATGTTACTGGAACAACCAGTATCTACCACCTACGATATTTGCCAAGGAATACAATGTTACTGGAACAACCAGTATCCACCACTTACGATATTTTCCAAGGAATACAGTGTTACAGGAACACCCAGTATATACCACCTACGATATTTGCCAAGGAATACAGTGTTACTGGAACATCCAGTATCCACAACCTACGACATTTGCCAAGGAATATAGTGTTACTGGAACAACCATAATTTACCACCTACGACATTTGCCAAGGAATACAATGTTACTGGAACAACCAGTATCCATCACCTACGATATTTACTGCGGAATACAATGTTGCTGGAACAACCAATATCCACCACCTACGATATTTGCCAAGGAATACAATTTTACAGGAACACCCAGTATTCACCACCTACGATATTTGTCAAGTAATATTGTTACTGGAACTAGCATTATCCACCACCTACGATATTTGCCAAGGAATACAATGTTACTGGAACAACCAGTATTCACAACCTACGATATTTGCCAAGGAATGCAGTGTTACAGGAACAACCAGTATCCACCACCTACGATATTTATTGCGGAATAAAATGTTACCGGAACAACCAGTATCCATCAACTACGATATTTACTGCGGAATACAATGTTACTGGAACAACCAGTATCCATCATCTACAATATTTACCAAGGAATACAATGTTACTGGACCAACCAGTATCCACCAACAACGATATTTATCACGGAAGTCGATTTTACTGGCACAGTCAGTATCCACCACTTACAATATTTGCCAAGGAATAAAGTGTTATTGGAACAACCAGTATCTACCACCTACGATATTTGCCAAGGAATACAATGTTTCTGGAACAACCAGTATCCACCGCTTACGATATTTTCCAAGGAATACAGTGTTACAGGAACACCCAGTATATACCACCTACGATATTTGCCAAGGAATAAATACAGTGTTACTGGAACATCCAGTATCCACAAACTACGATATTTGCTAAGGAATATAGTGTTACTGGAACAACCAGAATTTACCACCTACGACATTTACCAAGGAATACAATGTTACTAGAACAACCAGTATCCATCACCTACGATATTTACTGCGGAATACAATGTTGCTGGAACAACCAATATCCACCACCTACGATATTTGCCAAGGAATACAATGTTACAGGAACACCCAGTATCCACCACCTACGATATTTGTCAAGTAATATTGTTACTGGAACAAGCATTATCCACGACCTACGATATTTGCCAAGGAAATCAATGTTACTGGAACAACCAGGATCCACCACCTTCGATATTTACTGCGGAATACAATCTTACTGGAACAACCAGTATCCACAACCTACCATGTTTGGGTAGAACAAAAGACACCACGAGACTGGGGAAACGCCATAATTATCCCAATTTGGAAAAACAAAGGCAACAAAAGAGACTAACACAACACAGTGGCATTTCACTGTTGAGTCATACTGGGAAAATATTTTGCAAAATTCTTGAAAAAAGATTACGAACTACTTTAGAACCCCAGCTAAGCGAAACCCAGCTTGGATTTAGGTAAAACAAAGGATGCACAGATGCCATTTTTGCTCTTAGACAACTTATAAAAAAATCAATCGAATTCAATGAAACACTCTACTTAGACTTTGTCGACCAAGAAAAGGCATTCGATAGAGTAGATAGAAACAAGCTGTGGGAAATCCTTAAACAATATGGAGTGAGTACACATCTATATCTAGGCAAACCTTTTGGCTTAGAAAGACGACAGTGGAAGATAAACTTTATGGACCGCTGTGTGAACTGAAAAAGACAGTTAAATTCATACAAGAGACAGCATTGCAGTTGTAGACATATTTCAAGCGAACGAAAGAAGAAGAATAAGTACACATCTAACAAACCTTTGTAGAAGTTTATACAACAACAGTGAATGCATAGTGAGAGCAACTGGAGGACACTCAGAACCCTTCACCATAAGATCTGGAGTACGACAAGGTTGTGTCCTGTCCCCTCTCTTGTTCATAACATATATAGACAACATATGTAAAGAAACCAGCCAAGCAGAGACAGCAAGAATACCGTATGACGAGAACACAGAAGAAGAACCATCTGCAAATCTAACCATTAGAGAACTCCTGTTTGCGGACGACCAAGCACTGATAGCAAAATCAGAAGCTGAATTACAAGACCACATGAATAGTCTAAACAAAATGTGTAGGGATCATAACATGAAAATTAACACGAACGAACGAACGAAAATCTTTATTTTCAAAGGGTTAAGAATTGTGCACGCAGGCTCGTCTGACATTCTACCTTTCTTCTCTATTTCCTCTCATACATTCTTTCATTCAACATCTCTTATGAAGCAATTCTTTGACAACAAAAGAACAATAAGCGTTAAAACGCATGAAAAATAATCAATAATACATGACTCGTTGAGGCAATGTTTAACATGGGCACTATGAATATCCAAGGTGGGTGTAACGTGCCATACATATGGGAATGTTTTTTGTTTTTTTTGGCTAATTGTCTTTCGAGATAATTTAGTATTATTATTGTCTTTGTTGCTGTTTTTTTTTTAAAATGGGGTTTGTAGTCTGTCCTGATGTAGTGTTCAAACAGGTTGCGACTGTATGTATAATGATTGGTGGTGTCTTTGATTTCTTGTGGAAGACTGTTCCACAGCTGAGTGGCAGAGTATGCTAAGCTTGTTTTAAATAAGTATATCCTAGGTTTAGGGACATGCAGTATATTTAATCGTTCGCTATGTCTTGCGTTATATTTAAAAAATGGCCAAAGGTAGCTTGGGGCATTTTTCAAATAGGATTTTGTAAATTAGTTTAGCCTTATTAAAAGTAGGCGTTTGTGGAGTGGCAGTAACTGAAGTCGTTCATGTAGGTTAGAATTGTCTGTAAGCTTATCACCATTGATTAGACGCACTGCCCTTTTCTGGAGTGAATAAAGGCGTTTTGTTATTGATTTAGAGTATCCATCCCAGACTGTGGAGCAATAATCAATATGTGTTTATATGTGGGAAGTATAGAATATCTTTCATGTGTTATCGTCGAGGAAATTTTTAATTTTGGTAAGTTGGTATACTTTTTTGGCTATTTGTTTGACTAGAGCATGAACATGGGAATTAAAGGATAGATTTTGATCTATGATAAGATCCAGTGCCTTGTGCTCGGTTACACTTTCTATAGGCGTGCTGAAGAGTTCTCTGCGAGTTTAGAGTGTGAAGTCTTTGCCTGGTTCCTATTAACATAGATTTTGTTTTAGAAATGTTAATCTGCATGCGGTTTGCATGACTCCAGTTAACTACACTATTTATTTCCTGTTGCAAGGATAATTCTAGCACATTACGATCAATAGCGTTTGTATATACTGTGCAGTCGTCTGCAAATAGATCGCAGGACGATGACATATATAAGGGAAGACCATTTATATAAATGGCAAATAACAGAGGGCCAAGTATAGACCCCTGAGGTACTCCAGTATTAATGGTAATGGCTTGAGATAGAGATTTATTGTGTGATACTACTTGTTTTCTGTCTAATAAAAATGAGTTTATTGATGTCACTGTATTAAAGCTCGCCGGTCTCTGTGGCTAAGGGCTTGCGAACGCGGTTTGTGAGCCCGTATACCCGGGTTCGAAACACGGCGGTGCTGGTTTTTTCGAAAAAGGTATAGGGGCCGGTCGTTCAGAAAGCAATGGCAAACTACTGAACGTAACACTTGCCTAGTACACCAACAGCAGCTGAAAATGCTGGTGTTGACTGCAACGTCCCGTAAGGGATACGCAACAAAATTTATTTATATTAGAGCTCACTTTCATTGTTTTTAGTTTTTTAATTAGGATAGTATGATCTATCATATCGAATGCTTTTCTAAAGTCTATAAACATCGTTCCACATATAGTGTTGTTGTTAATATTTTGATGCCAGTTTTCTGTCATGTTTGTTAGGGCCGTATGACAGGACTATTTTGGTCGAAATCCTGACTGACTGTCAGCTATTAGTTTGTGGCGAACTAAGTGATCTAGTGTTGTTTTGTGGATGTGCTTTTCTAGCGGTTTGGGTGGTGAGGATCAAGTGAGCACAAGCAAAGCATATGTAATGACTATAACTAAAGAAGAACAAACAACAATAATTCACCTAAACGGACATCCCTTGAAACAAGTAAAGAGTTTCGAGTACCTAGGAAGTATAATATCATCAAATGGCAGATCAGAAGACGAGATCGAAAATAGGTGCAATAAGGCAAATCAACTCATTGGACAAATGGCACCAATACTAAAGAACAAACATGTATCAATAACTACTAAGAAAGCACTTTACAACACAATCTTCCTACCAACTCTATGTTACCAATGCCAAACCTGGACAATGACAGAAAAAGAGAAAAGAAAAATCACAACAACAGAAATGAGGTTCCTGAGAAGAATACTCAAAGTATCAAGAAGAGATAAGATTAGAAATAATGAAGAAATCAGGACTAAAGTGGGGGTTAAAGCAGCACTAGATTTTATTAGGAAGCAGCAAGTCAAATGTTTTGGCCATGCAAGTAGGTTACCAGTCAACAGCATACCACAACAAGCAATGATGTACAGACCAGATGGAAACAGTGGAAGAGGCCGACCACGTAAACGTTGGACGGAGGGAATAGCAGAGTCCATGTGAATAGCGATATATGAAGCCCACAATCGGGCACTCTCACGATGTTTATACTTCACCTCGACACCGTAAGGTACAAGAGGAACATGATGAGATGAGACAATGTTACTGGAACAGCCAGTATCCACCACCTTCGATATTTGCCAAGGAATACTATGTTACTAGAGCAACCAGTATTCATCACCTATGATATTTGCCAAAGAATACAATGTTACTGAAACAACCAGTATCCACCATCTATGATATTTGCCAAGGAAGACAGAACATTTATGGTTTTGCCCGGAGAACTATGGTGTCAATTGGTAAATCATAAACTCGCAAACAATCGTCCTGTGAGAAACGAAAACATGTGTTCAGCTACAGCGTGTTCAGAACGACAGTAACCGTCAACATGCTGCCATTAAAAGTTAATTGCATGTCTTTTACAGAACGTGGAAATGAACCCCAGCGTTTATTGGCTGTGTGTTACTGTGCACGCAATGTTAGGTTCAGTAATTTGCCGTTGCTTCCTTACCGGCCGACGCTGTTACCATTGTGGAAATCAGCCCAAAGTGACCTCTTCTCAAATCGCATTGCTGAGGACTACGAACCCGGTGTGTCGGAGTTATGGAACTGCATGTATCACTAGCCCAAAGCCATGGCACGGGGGTATTAAAAGTTGATGGCTGCGGTTTGAGTGTCGTTGTAAAATTGACAAGAATCGATAATACGTGACAAACCATCAACAATCAAAATGTTATCTTGCTTTTGTAAGCCGACTGTGGCAGGTATTGCGTTGTATATGCTTTTCAATATCTAAAATACATCGAAAGTGGCATAAAAGTTAGCTAGCTATGGAAAACATTGTCTTACGTAGTTTCATTCGTTAATTAGTTAGCTAGTTAGTTAGGTAGTTAATTAGCTAGTTGGTTAGTTATAAATCTGGTTTGTTAGTTAGCTAGTTAGCTAGCTAACTTACCTAGTAAGTTAGTTAAATAGTTGGGCTCCATTCACATTCAGACACCAACAAGAATATATCTAAAGACAGCAGCTGTCAGCTCAAGAATGTCTAACATCTCCATAGAGTTTATCTTCCAATGTAGCAGCTTTATGCCAACAGTTTTGTCTGTCCTGTATCTGTTTGAGACTCCTGCAACACCCCTGTAGTTGTCATTGTACCAGTTCCACTATTACATGCACTACTGTCTCCTGTCTTTGATTGATTAAGCATGTGATACTTCAGTCTATGGTCTCTGTGCGGAGTCTGGAGATTTTTAGTTGTTCTCATAGTTTAGTTTGAAAACACATTACTTATATGCATAGCAAATAAAACAACAGGGTAGGTAGTTAGCTAGTTAGATAGTTAGAAAGTTAGTTAGTCAATTAGCTAGTTAGTAGTTAGCTAGATAATTAGTTAGTTAGTTAGTTAGTTAGTTAGTTAGTTAGTTAGTTATTTCGTTAACATATCAACTTCATACACATCTAACTATTAGTCCATAAGTATTTAGATCCCCTCCTCAGCAACTCCCTCAGTGTGTAGCGACCACCACACCAGTTCTGTGCCGGTTGACCATTCCTCTTGGGCTCCCCTCATGTCGCACAAACTCCACAGGTGTTGGTAGACAGCCCGGGTGGGGAAATGAAAGGAGGAGTGAGACAATAAGAACAGGTAGTCGAGTGTTTACGTTTTTCAACAACCAAAATGCACTTGGACATTACGGGCACACCAAGCTTAATTGGCAGGTTAGGGACCAGGCTACGGTCACCGCTGATTATGGGAGATGTTCGGAAAGAGGAGAGTGGCTTTTATGCCACTTTCGGTGCATTTTGGTCGTCGATAAAGGTTAACAACGCACTATCTGTCACTATCGGCTTATATAGCTAGATACCACATTGTGTGTGTGTGTGTGTGTGTGTGTGTGTGTGTGTGTGCGTGCTTGCGTGCATGCGCGTATGTGTGTATGTGTGTGCGTGTGTGTGTGTATGTGTGTGTGAGTGTGTAAGAGACGGTGGCCTTTAGTCATTTAATGGGAAGAGAGGCATTAAAATGATTGGCCCTGAAGGGAGTGAATAGGCGGTCTGGGCGGTTCTCAAAATGTAGAGGAAAAGCCTGGCAGACTTGTAATCAAATTGCTAATGGTATATTCAACATGGAAACTCTTCGGTGATGTTTTAAATGGTAGGGGAGGTGGTAAGCAATTGTGGGAATATCACGTCTGTAGTGAGATAGATGCCGGCTTCCTAGCCTAGAGGTTAGCGACTTTTCTCCTTAATCTCGTATACTATCGTAAGTAACGTGACGACGGTGAGAATCAGCAGTGGTTCGAATCGCGTCGGTAACTTACGGGGTATGTGAGCCGGCCGCTCAGAAAGCAATGGCAAACTACTGAGCGTAATCTTGCCAAGAAATCAACAATCAGCTGAAAGATGCTGATGTTGACAGCAATGTCCTCTAAAGGATGTGCAAAAATATCTTTTTTTAGTGAGGTAGATTCTTAAATTCAGTATTCAGACAATTGTAAATATAAGAGGTCGCAATACACGATGGCTGGGATTCAATGAAGAAAACGAATAACAAATCACTCATTACTTGAAACTGAAAGAACGAAGAAACACGAGTCCACATTTCACCCACTTCCCACAGCTCTTAATAAGCCGTCACCTGACTGGCTCCATTAACTTAAGTAAACAATATAAAGTAACACAAAGTAATGCAGCTTTACAGAACAGAATTACGAACAATACAAGGACTATTAATCAGCAAACAAATACATACACAAAACACAACAGAGAAGAACCTCCGGTGACTACATTAAGGCATGAGGACGGGATGAGAAGAATAAAAAATGTGAAAAAGTGAGAGAAATGAAGAGAAAATGAAAATTTGAAGAAAAAAAAATAATGTTGCTACTTATGTCAGAATCCCAGGCTGTAATATTAACACGAATGTCATCTTTATCGATTGTTATAGACAGTCGTGGGAGTCTGTGGGTCATGGGGACCGGAGTATGGGATGGTAACAGTTCAGTGAAAATTCCAGGTAAATTAGTGGAAGTGGTACATGAAACAAGGGGCAGGAAGGTAAGGCCGAAAACTGGAAGCCATGGAGATGTGATAGTTATTCGAGAGTGAAAGCTAAGGAGTCCCAGTGGATGTACGTACAATGCATGAGTGGGTGCCAGTGAATGGGTTGGCCATAGTGGACGAATATTAAAGAGCTCAGATGTGTACACATAAGTATGAAATAACGAGACTCATTTTCTGTGCTCCTCTGTGTGTGTACGAAGGGAGTCCTAAAGTCTGGGTGGCCTGATATGTCTGAGCTCACATACAAACATCTATACAGATCGACAAACTTTCATACAATAGTGTATATACACATGTGTATGGAATATATGAGAAAGGAGAGAGAGAGAGAGGTAGGTGTAGTAAATGCGATATGCCACATAGTGTATGTGGAATTAGAAAGTCTACAGATACGAGGCTTCACTCATACTGTTCCCCATGAAATAGGGTCCGTAGGGTTGACTATTATAACATGAACTTTAGGATCAAATCACCCAAATGCATTGTGTTATTGGGGTTGTATAAGATCAGACCGCCGGTAAAACACATGAAATGGGTAGGCACAGCGAAGCAAGATTATTATACTGTGTGGTACTGGTACGTAAAACTGTGTGAGTACATATCCCATAGTAGAAATCATGGAACAACATATACCAGAGATAGCCCGGATGATGGATATACTGTGGATGTGTCAACCACCGCTTGTCTCGTTGCTGTTCATTGTAAGAGATAAAGGACAGATAGGTTTGTATGAGAGATAGCACGGATGATGGATATACTCAGGGTATAGGACCCTCAGCTTCTCTCGTTGCTGTTGATCTCTCGCTAAGTGTAGTAAGTAAGAAATAAGTAATGTTTATCACACACACACACACACACACACACACACACACACACACACACACACATATATATATATATATATATATATATATATATATAATTTTATCCACACATTAACTTAAGAAACTACCAGATCTTCTTCAACGTAATCTACCACTATTATCACATATCTCGGAACATGACATTTCTTTCATTGTTATTAACTCGCCTTTTGATACGAATGTGATAGCGCTAACTAGCGACACTCGGTACGTGTTGTAATTGATTTTCTAATGATGCATGTTACGCTAACTACATGCATAGATTTAATAAGATTAAAAGAACTGTCTTGTGCAGCCAGGACATGTCATAATTATTATTATAACATGGTTGTAATATTTCATTTGCCTGGTCGGGTATAATGAGTACATGTAAGATAACTGGGTGAAGTGAAAGCAGTAAATGATCCATTTCACGCCGTGAGGAGAATTGGATATATGGTGCTATTCCTATATTCATAGAACAATCAGCATTTGATGGGTGATGTGGTCAATCTCACCCCAGAAAATGTTCTGTTACTCGTTTGAGTCTGTATCGACCTGGGATGCATCGAATGTATTCAAACTCACGGTCACCCAGCACGCAGGTACACTTGCCAACCACTGTGCTACAACGGCCTCCAGATAACTGCTTAATCCCTTTATTTTATTGTTTTATGAAGATTGTGATATTTGTAGAGAGGAATGACACTGAGATATAACGTTTTCAGAGAGAAATGACTTTGTGATGTGATGTTGTTAGAGAGGAATGATCCAGAGATACGATGTTTTCAGAGAGGCATCACATTAAGATATTACGTTTACAGAGAGGAATGACTTTGAGATACGACGTTTTCAGAGAGGAATGGCCAGAGATATGATGTATATAGAGAGGGGTGATATTTATATAAGCCGTTTTTAGAGAGGTTTGTCCAGAGATACGACGTTTTCAGAGAGGGATGACATTGAGATAAAACGTTTTCACAGAGGCATGACTTTGGGATGCGACGTTTTCAAAGGGGCGGTGGGGGTGAGGAGTGACCTAGAGATACGCCGTGTTAACAGAGGAATGACTTTTAGATATGACGTTTAAGAGAGAAATGACGTAGATAGAGAGGGGTGACATTTAGATACGACGTGCTCAGAGAGGAATGCCCCAGTGATACGATGTGTTCAGAGAAGTGTTACCCAGAAATACGACGTTTTCAGTTAGAATAAACTTTGAGATAAAACGTTTTCATAGTTTAAAAAGTTAGGTGCATATCCTTTACAGGACGCGCAGTCAACACCAGCATTTTTCGCTGTTGTGATCTCTTGGCAAGTTTACGTTCAGTAGTTTGCCATTTCTTTCTGAACCACCGGCACCCATACCATTTCGTAAAAAAGTGAACGCAAGGCAGTCTGCTGCCAAATCTCCAGCACTGTGTTTCGAACGCGGGTATGCGGGATTACAAACTGCGCCCGTAACGCCTTCGTCACGGAGACAAGACTGGCTTTAAGATACGACGTCCGGCTCAAACATAAGCAACCGGGGTATGGATTCAGCTTTGCAATTTTACACAGTCGGGAATCCAAGAAGTTTATTTCTACATAGTCATTTAGTAGGGGATAAAGTGCCCATTTATCTTATAAAAGGAAGGTCCCGTTATGGTATTGAGGTTCGGTGATAAGAACACTTAATGGTTAGCTGCATGTCCTTTACATGACGTTGCAATCAACCCCATCATTTATTCGCTGTTTGTGATTTACTAGACAACTTCAGTAGTTTGCCATTGCTTTCTGAACGACCGATGTCTCATACGATTGAAATCAACGCAAAGCGGCCTACTTCCAATTCGTCCGCGCCTGATTTCGAACCCTCAACTAGGTACATCGAGGAATTGTGGAACGTGGTTTCACTATCACCAAAGCCACAGAGCCGGCTGATAAGAACAGAGACAGTCAAAGTATCAGGGGGGCTTTAAATGAAAACCTTAAAAATATGATATAAATTACAACAGCCATACCATTGTCTTGTAACCTGTCAATATTGCTGTTAAGGAGGTCAAGAGTGTTACGCACCTGACATCAAGGTGCAGACGAACACGATGACGCCATAAGGACCGTTTAAACATGGTCGTCCCATTTTTGACATGCATCAAAGAGGAGCAGCGTTCTGTTCTCCGTTTTGTTTTGATCAGTGAAGGGGTAAAACCTGTAGAAATTCATCGGCCAATGAAGGTCCAATATGGCGATGCATGCCTGTCAGTCCAGCAAGTGTATGAGTTAGTTGACACCTTGCAATCTTGACAGACCAAAGTATGTGAGTGGAATGTGGCCAATATTCCATCACAATGTCTGGGCAGAGCTTCAGAGAATCATGTGGCGCCCAAACGACATGACCCCTCTCTCGGCCTAGTCTTGTGTATTCCAGAGGAATGGGTAACCAATACGTCTGGCACAAGGTAGGCTGCAGACGCTGGCGGCTCAGCGTCAATCCACCGAGACCTCGCCACCACGAGCCGGTGGCGAGTTATGGCCAGACCCTGACACCCAAGGGACCCGGCTTAGAGGCGTTCAGCCATGTCCCACAGGTGAGGGCCTTGTACGAGCCCGGACCATAAGGGCGCGCACATCTGTCGATCACAAGTGTCCGGACCTGTGTAAAGCGTGCACTATCGTCAGACTCCCCACCTGACTTTTAGCGGTCCCCGCGACCAGCGGGAATAGGCCCGCCATAGCTACCGCAGGAGATATTGCCTGTCTATTTGCAAGCAAATCTCCCATACTTCCACTGTGCGGATCTCGCGCCCAGCGAGAATAGGCCAGCCGGAGATTATGCTCGTCTGCTGCGAACAAATCTCTACCGAGAGACTGAATAAGTAAAGAAACGATAAAAGCAGTGGTATTTCAATTGCGCTTGCGCTCCCACCTATGCTACACCCTTCATGTGTCTTCACAAAGTCGGACTAGAGTCAAGCTCAACGTAGGAAGTTTCAAAACGGCATGACTTCTGTGACAGACTGTTCGCGACCGGGACAGGCACACCGAGTAGCGGCCAAGAAAATTGTTTTCTACAGGAATCCAAGCACTTTATCGGCACTGGAGGCCTTGCATTGAACGCAGTGGTGACTACATTAAAAAAATGATACGTTTGTTCTTTCGTTATCTTTAAAAAAAAAAAAAACAACAACAACGAACATTTAAGCCTTTCATTTGAAGCACCCTCGCAAGTGCTTATGGCAGCGTTCCTAACGCTTCAGATATTCGGTGTAGGGATACGAATAAAATGTCTTCCAGGAGAGCCAAATTATACCGGTCTTTTCAATATCTGAGACAAAGAATAAGTGGAATTCAAAACAATCTAGTCCCTTATTGAATTTAAACAGAGAAGCAACAAACAATATGTGGTACAATTGATTGCCTGGCATATTTCACTTGATCTTGACCGGTGCACACTGTAGAGTTATATAACTTAGATTGGTAGAGCGGAGAAACAATCAGCAAATTGAGTAGCTAAACATATACCAGTGTGGGTGGAAAACAGAGTTAATCAGTCTTCAGGAATCCTGTGCAGTTGAAATACTATTAAACTCCGTCATCGTAGATTGCTCAACCCATAATAAAGTGCGGTCAAAACGTGAACAAAGGAAAAGCGTTTAGTGTAGAGTATTCGACGAAAAATAAACGAATGTTCAAGTATAGTGAGGTGTTAGCAATCAGGCTGTCCCGGCCGGTTTTGTGGAAACAGAAAGATGTTCCTTCTAAAGTTGAAATTACCGCGGGGATATCAGATGGTTTACATTCAAACAATGCCCGTGACCATGTGTTTTAATTGTTTCAGCTTAAGTATTAATCGTTTATTCATTTCATATGATATATAACTCTGCGGTATCAATCTGACGAGATGCAGCGAAATATGCCAGGCAATAAATCGTGCAACATATTGTTAGGGACTTCTGTGTTTACACAAGTGAAATCCCAGGGGTGCACAACTGTTGATAGGGAAACTGACCGACTGACAAACACATCACAGACACACAGACAGATACACAGACAGATACACAGACAGATACACAGACAGATACACAGACAGATACACAGACATATACACAGACAGATACACAGACAGATACACAGACAGATACACAGACAGATACACAGACAGATACACAGACAGATACACAGACAGATACACAGACAGACACACAGACAGATACACAGCGTGTTCAGGTCTTTCCGCTACAAGATTGATCTCGGTTTCAACATATGATCACCTTCATTCTACATTGATTTCTCTGTAAGTGTTCAAATTTAGTCACATATATCACGCAAAGAGGGTTCTACCGCCACGCACTCACTCTGTAGCACCTCCGAGTATCCAGAAATGTATGCAACAGAATCACACATGCAATAAATATTCTTCTATTTGTGTGTATTCTAAGATAAAATGTTTGCCAGTGCAGTCGCATTTTCGGCCTGCTTTTCGATTTCCAGCAGCTGATGAATTTTTAACATGCAAACGGCTCTTTTTTTTTCACACTTGTCTGAGAAGTCTGGATGTCCAATACACTACCCCAGGCACGGGAAAGTGTAAATGACACTCTTTTGTTCTCTACAAATCCAGTCTACAACTGGTATCCAACGAAGTCTGCATTAGCTAAAGTCGGACGATGTATCCTCAAGACTTTACGAGGTGTAGAGCTAATTTACTATAATCAATAATAACTGTATTTTTCGTGGCGGACTTTTGTATTGGCATTCAGGCAGCAGAATTATGCAAAGTAGACATGCGCGGACTGTTGGTTTGTCGAGACTCCTGTCTGTTCCACTTTTCACATAAGGCAGTGAGGAGCATTTTGTGTGATATTAACTGGCATAGGAACCAAGAATTATGGGGAGACCCTTTGCCGTGAAGTTGGAACCGCGACTAACTAACTAACCAACCAACCAACCAACCAACCAACCAACCAACCAACCAACTAACTAACTAACTGACTGACTGACTGACTGACTGACTGGATGGCTGGCTGACTGACTGGCTGACTGACTGACTGACTGACTGACAGACAGACTGACTGACTGACTGGCTGGCTGTATGGCTGGCTAGCTGACTGCCTGACTGACTAATCTATAATAATGGGGTCTGGGGAGTCAGCATGGCCGAACGGATAAGCGCGCTCGCTTTTTAACTTCCGGTGTGCTGAAGGCGAGGTAGCGGGTTCAACCCCTAAACCGGTCAGCTGGACTAAAATGTCGACTTCTCGTCCTTGACTTGGGACGTAAATTACAAGTACCTCAGAAGTCGGAATGAGTTCGCCTTATGGCGAGGGACACTGGTAATAGGGAAAGCTAGCTAATAGGCAAAAATAAGTCCAACTTGGACTACGCTTGAGTTCTAAGCGAGCGAACAAGAAACAATAGGGACTGTTGGATAGACATCCAGATGTAGACAGATGTAGACAGATGTAGACTGATGTAGACAGATGTAGACTGACCATAGCGGTGCAGATATTATGTTGTATTAAGAACTTATAGCAAAGCACCAACAAGCAAAGCAAAGTAAATGTGAATATCGAAGACGTGAACAATAGATTGCACGATTTAGTGTCTGGCATATTTCGCTGCAGCACCTCAGGTACATACTCCAGAAATCACACAACATAAACTAAAGTAATTACATAAATACGATACACCCATCAGGAGATCATCCGCCACATTCTACATCCATCTTCTCTTTGGCCTTCCTCTTCTTCTCTTCTCGGGCATATACCCCTCAATGATTGTTCACCTCAAACTTCCAGAACATTTCAAGCAACCAAATTATTTCATTTTTCTTCTTCTTCTTTTTTTTTGTTTTTGTTTTGTTTTATCGTCTTTAGTAGCCAACCTTCTGACAACCATGAAATTGTAAACTATCGTGTCTTTTGTGTGTGCACAACGTTAGTTTCTATAAATGAATGGTAATTGCCTCTACCAGCTTTAACATGCGTGATTTCTGCAGTATGTACCTGACGAGATGCAGAGAAATAATGTGTAAGTAAAACTTGTAAGGTCATGCCTCATGTGACAAGATATGAATTATGCACGGACCATTCCGCACTCACCGAAGAAAAAAAATGGGAGCTTGTGAGCTCAAGTGCTGCAGACAGATTCTTAGAATATCGTGAACGGAGAAGAAGAAAATTCTGAAATTATAAAAGATCTGAACATCACAGAATGCTGGCTCATAACCATTACCATGTCTCGGAAACTGAAATATTTTGGCCATGAAATACTTTGTTCATGAAATACTTTGTTCATGAAATACTTTGTTCATGAAATACTTTGGCCATGAAATATTTGGCCATGAAATACTTTGGCCATGAAATACTTTATTCATGAAATACTTTGTTCATGAAATACTTTGTTCATGAAATACTTTGGCCATGAAATATTTTGGCCATGAAATACTTTGGCCATGAAATACTTTGTTCATGAAATACTTTGTTCATGAAATACTTTGGCCATGAAATATTTTGGCCATGAAATACTTTGTTCATGAAATACTTTGGCCATGAAATATTTTGGCCTTGAAATACTTTGGCCATGAAATACTTTTTCATGAAATATTTTGGCCATGACATATTTTGACCACATGAAACGTCACAGTGACTGTGAGAGGACAGCGATGTGAGGCCTGGTTGATGGAAGAAGCGGCCGGGATGGATCTACCAGCTGGAAGAGGGACACAGAACAACGCAGACACCTGGGGCATGAGGGTGCATGAGGCGGGGGACACGGCGGGAGATTGAGAGTCTTTTTGGCGCGCCGCGATGAGGGCTACGTTCTGTCAAGGACTTGCTTCATGATGATGATGATGGTGATGATGATGATGGTGATGATGATGATGATGATGATGGTGATGATGGTGATGATGGTGATGATGGTGATGATCATGATGATCATGATGATCATGATGATGATGATGATGGTGATGGTGGTGATGATGATGGTGATGATAATGATGGTGATGATGATGCTGATGATGGCGATGATGATGATGATGATGATGATGATGATGATGGCGATGATGATGTTGATTATGATGATGATTATTATGCTGATGATGATAATGATGATGATGATGATGACGATGATGATGGCGATGATGTTAATGATGATGGCGATGATGATGATGATGATGATGATGATGATGATGATGATGATGATGATGATGATGATGATGGTGGTGGTGGTGGATGATGATGATGGCGATGATGATGATGATGTCGATGATGATGATGATGATGATGATGATGATGATGATGATGATGATGATGATGATGATGATGATGATGATGATGATGATGATGATGATGATGATGATGATGATGTTGATTATGGTTATGTCTATTATGCTGCTGATGATGATGATAATGATGATGGTGATAATGATGATGATTATGATTATGATGATTCATCTTTCCGTTTGTCTTTTCCTTATTTCACTTTAGATATGCGGAAGATATACGGTTATTGTACACAGTGAACAAATTGGGTTAGAATTAAATTGTAAGAAGACACAGATTATGGTCGTCACTAAGAAGAAAGAAATACCACAATGTAATATAAGGATATGTGGTAATATTCTTAAATAAGTGAATCTGTACAACTATCTCGGAACAGTCATAACATCTGATGGGAGATGCCTTGAAGGGATTAGAACAAGAATCGCTATGGCGTAGATAGCGGTTTGCAAAATGGAAAGCATACTGACTAATGAAAAAATGGCAACTGTAACGAGAAAAAGACTTAAATTGAATTGCATTGAATTGAACTTTATTTAAAAAGGGTTACAAATTGGGCACGTAGGCCCGTCTTACATTCGGCCCTTCTGTGTGTACAGAGAGAGAGAGAGAGAGAGAGAGAGAGAGAGAGAGAGAGAGAGAGAGAGAGAGAGAGAGAGAGAGTCGAAAGAGTGTTGAAGTGCTACACCGAACGTGTACTTTTGAATGGATGTGAATAGTGGACAATGAGCAGACAAGCTGAAAAACATCAAATGGCAGTTGGAATGTGGTTTCTGAGGAAAATGCACAGAATACCATGGACAGACAGAAAGACCAATGACCAAGTCATACAAACGCAAATGAAAGCCGCAAACTGATTAGAGAAATAAAACGCAGACAGCCAAATTTGTTTGGGCACATTATGAGAAGAAACAAACTAGAGAACTTAGTGACAACTGGCAAATTGAGGAAACAAGAACAAGTTGAAGACAGAGAAGTAAATACCTGGATGGCTTGACCACGTGGCATGGTCGGGACAAGAACACTGAGCTGATCCACGACTCTGGTGATCGAGTAAGATGGCGAAACATGACCGCCCACGCTTACCGGCGTGGCTCATGATAGTAATGATACGTGGTTACCAAAAGAAGGACATAATAAGTCAAAAAAGGAGGACAAAGGAGGACATAATAAGACAAAAAAGGAGGACAAAGGAGGACATATTGAATGTTTCATTTAAATCGTTCCAGATTAAACACACAATCAGTACAATTTTATTACAATAGCTGTCAATAAGTTTATCTTATTGTTAGTGAATCGACCAAGAAATAATCATGTTAAAAAAAATAAATATAAATTCAACGGAGACCTTTTTCAAAATGTTAAAAAACATTATTTAAACAGCCGATTGTAAATTATTACCTTATAATCTTTATTAATTACGCAACATATTTCTCGGAGGAGCCAACTTTTCGTAGAAGATCCTCGTTAGCAATCACATATGCATAAAACTGTTCACAAGTAAGATTCTTCAAATTGTACTTTGTGAGAATGATGCCCTTTACAGAGTCGAGTGAGAGTCTGTTCCTTTCCTTTGTCCATTGAACACTAATCAAGGAGAATACTCTTTTCACATTGCCATTGTGTCCAGGGATACAGAAGAATACTTCACAAATTTTAAGTAACTCTGAAAAGCAACATGCATTTTGGCAACTTTGGAAAAATAAACTCCACTGTTCATGCAAGAGTCTTTCAAAAAACTGTCCATTCTTGTCTTGCACAAATGATTTAAGACTGCAGTATTGGTCAAACAATTGCACATCATCTACAATAATACCTTTCTCTTTCAAGTACAATATGCTTGTCAAATGGTCATCAAATGTACAGTCTTTGATTTTATTTAAGTACATCCAACCAAAGCACTGAAATTCATCAAAAGGTTTCAACCACTTTTCTAAGTAACTAATGCATGCTTCATACACCAACCTAACATTAACATTTTGACCATAGAGAATACAGCATTGTTAGTGTTGCCGAATAGAGCAACAGTTAGATTCAAATTATACAAATAATTGGTGTTTCACATTATGAATAAATAGGAAAATTAAATAAATATTATTAAGCAATGTGTTTTAATAAAGAATGTAAACACACGGTTGTAACAACAATACATAAAAAATGCTAACATAAAATAATTAAAAAGCCGGACAGTTTAAAGGTTTTTAGCTTTGCCTGCCGGACGGAGGACACGAGGTTAAAATGGAGGACATGTCCTCTCTTTGCCGGACGTCTGGCAACCCTATCCTCATTGCACATCGAACTATTCAGTCCATAAGTGCTCGGATCCCCTCCTTAGCAAATCCCGCAGCGTGTAGCGGATGATTCTATTTCTTGTATTTGATTAGTGATTCATTCACTGGTTAAAATAGAAGAAGCAGATTAACCATCTAACAATTAGTTAGTCGAGGAGGCGCAGTGGATAGCACACTTGCCTGCCGGTGTGGTGGTTATGGGTTCGAATCCACGGCGAGGCGGATTTTAAAATTAATGACCTAAGTTCACAGGTCGACCCAGCCAAAAATGAGTACCAGGAAATGTGGAAAGAAACGGCGGCCGGTGTTATGTTGACACCAGGCGTCGAGTGCCGATTGGTCTGTACAACTGTCGAACTAGCAACATATACCAGATAACTTCAATGTGCTAGAAGGGCCCATTAGCTTTTTGCTTGTAAAAGGTAGTATATACATTAGTTATCAATGTAAGTCAAGTCAGTTAAGTCAGTCAAGTTAGTCAAGTTGGTCAAGTTAGTCAAATCAGTCAAGTCATTCAAGTTAGTCAAGTCAGTCAAATTAGTCATATCAGTCAAGTTTGTCAAGTTTCTCACATCAGTCAAATCAGTCAAGTCAGTAAAGTCAGTCAAGTCAGTCAAGTCAGACAAGTTATTCAAGTCAGTCAAGTCAGACAAGTCAGTCAAGTCAGTCAAGTCAGTCAAGTCAGACAAGTTATTCAAGTCAGTCAAGTCAGGCAAGTTAGTCAAGTCAGTCAAGTCATGCAAGTTAGTCAAGTCAGTCAAGACAGTCAAGTCAGTCAAGTCAGGCAAGTTAGTCAAGTCAGGCAAGTTAGTCAAGTCAGACAAGTTATTCAAGTCAGGCAAGTCAGTCAAGTCAGTCAAGTCAGGCAAGTTATTCAAGTCAGTCAAGTCAGTCAAGTCAGGCAAGTTAGTCAAGTCAGTCAAGTCAGTCAAGTCAATCAAGTCAGTCAAGTCAGTCAAGTCAGTCAAGTCAGTCAAGTCAGTCAAGTCAGTCAAGTCAGGCAAGTCAGTCAAGTCAGTCAAGTCAGGCAAGTTATTCAAGTCAGTCAAGTCAGGCAAGTTAGTCAAGTCAGTCAAGTCAGGCAAGTTAGTCAAGTCAGTCAAGTCAGTCAAGTCAGGCAAGTCAGTCAAGTCAGGCAAGTCAGTCAAGTCAGTCAAGTCAGGCAAGTTATTCAAGTCAGTCAAGTTAGTCAAATCAGACAAGTCAGTCGAGTCAGACAAGTTAGTCGAGTCAGACAAGTTAGTCAAATCAGACAAGTCAGTCAAGTCAGACAAGTTAGTCAAGTCAGACAAGTCAGTCAAGTCAGACAAGTTAGTCAAGTCAGACAAGTCAGTCAAGTCAGTCAAGTCAGGCAAGTTATTCAAGTCAGTCAAGTTAGTCAAATCAGACAAGTCAGTCGAGTCAGACAAGTTAGTCGAGTCAGACAAGTTAGTCAAATCAGACAAGTCAGTCAAGTCAGACAAGTTAGTCAAGTCAGACAAGTCAGTCAAGTCAGACAAGTTAGTCAAGTCAGACAAGTCAGTCAAGTCAGACAAGTTAGTCAAGTCAGACAAGTCAGTCAAGTCAGACAAGTTAGTCAAGTCAGACAAGTTAGTCAAATCAGACAAGTCAGACAAGTCAATCAAGTCAGTCAAGTCAGTCAATCTACATTTCCATTGCATTAGATGTTTTTCAGCTTGTCTGCTCATTGTCCACCTTTCACATCCATACACAAGTATAGGTTTCTCATTTCAATTGACATCTTTTTATTGGTCATTATGTTTTCCAACTAGCGAAAGGTAACTCTTATATAATGATTCTTGAACAAACAGTTTCTATAGTAAGTGATGTAGAGAAATGGACATAACTGAAAGTATGAATTGAACAAACAGTATCTATAGTAAGTGATGTAGATAAATTACCATAACTAAAAGTACGAATTGAACCTGCGTGGTCTCGAGGTATGGTGTCCGCATCGAGTGCTAGGGGTCCCGGGTTCAAGCCCCGGTGATGACCGGAATTTTTTCTCGTGGAATTCTAGTAATAAAATTTCTCCTGGTCTCTGGGTAGTGAGATCGGACGCCCGTGTGTATTGTTGCGTACGTAAACAAATCCCTTGGCAGTTGGAAATCGAAAAAGAGTAGCCTAACGGAGTTGCCCGGGAAAAATTTCGAGTTAAAAATCTACCCAAAGTATTTCAGGATCCTCGCCGGTGCTACGGAGTGCTAAACTATCTATTGTAAGTGATGTAGATAAATGAACATAACTAAAAGTACGAATTGAACAAACAGTATCTATAGTAAGTGATGAAGAGACATAGACATATCTAAAAGTACGAATTAAACAAACAGTATCTTTAGTAAGTGATGAAGAGACCAGGACATATCTAAAAGTGTGAATTGAACAAACAGTATTTATAGGAAGTGATGTGGAGTCAAAAACATAAGTAAAGGTACAAAATGAACAAATAGCAATTCTAACCATATTGATATCAACACGGACTGATAAGATAAGACAGGATGATAACTGTGTAGGAATTCGTAGACATTCATAAATCTGCCATCAAGGAGAATGTAGACACGGAGTTCTGAAATCATCATCATATCATTGGCACCTTGCCGTCTTGACAGACGATAGTTTGTGCTTTAAAAAGGCGTAATAACTTTTACCTATGGCGGTAGCGAATGTGACTGATAAGGCCAATTCGCGCTGTAAATGTCCGTTCACAGTGGGTGCATGTGAACACGTGGTCATTTCCACCATCATGCACCATCTTACGTCTCACACGCTCGGTGTTTGACTTATCTGCAATAATTTTCTCCTTTGTCTTTATTTCATTTCTGATATTTGCTCTCCATACAACACGTTCAGCGGCGACTTGCTCCCTATGTGCATTATCAATGCCTGTATCAATCATATCCCGCTTACACACATCTTTGTATCGTAGTAGAGGCCGACCCTGAGATCTCTTACCCATCTGCAATTCACCAAAAAAGATATCATTTGGTATTCTACCATCATCCATCCTCCTAAGATGTCCTATCCATCTAAGTCTACGAAGACTGAGCGTGGAATAAACCGTCACACAACCTGATCTTTCCAATACTTCAGTATTTGTGATTTTGTCTTGCCACTTAATACCAAGAATTCTTCGCAGACATCGCATATTAAAGCTGTTTAAACGTTTCTCTTGGTGTGAGTAAGTTGTCCAGGTTTCACTGCCATAAAGAACAGTACTAAGGATACAGGCTTGATAGACAAGGACTTTTGTTTTGGCAGTAAGCTTCCTGTTCTCCCAGACTCTTTTTCTTAACCTGTTCATTGTTGTTGCTGCCTTACCAATCCGAATGTTGATTTCCTGATCTAGGGATAATTTGCTATTTACCACTAATCCTAGATATGTAAAATGGTCTACCATCTCTAGTTCGGTGTCGTCAATAAAGATTGATGGTACCCCATGTGCACCTTGTGACATAATCTGTGTCTTCTATTTGCTAATTTTTGAAATAGGCCGGGAAATTATAGCAATAGGGATGATCTGTTTCGGACATTTCCCCAGAATAACGTGTAAATATGCTGTCAAAATTGTCATTGAAGACAATATGTGAGACCACACTTGTTTGCCAAGCTTCAAATGCCAGTCTATACATATTTACAGAAAGCAGCAGCCATCTTAAATGTATTTGACATTTTCATAGAGTTTGTCTTAAAATGGAGTGAGTGTAGGCCAAAGTTATTTACTTTGTTCTTGCATATGTTGGACAATTGCTGTAAATGTTTAGCTGTCATTTTATCAGTTTTACAGTTAATTTCAACAGTATCCCCTATCTTTACTTTATTGAGCAAATGGTATTTCTGCCTGTTATGTTATGAGAATTGAAGATCGCTCATTTACGTCAGCTGTGTGTTGTCTTCTGTCAGATACTTTTTCTCTTCTGTCAGATACTTTTTCTCTTCTGTCAGATACTCTTTCTCTTCTGTCAGGCACTCTTTCTCTTCTGTCAGATACTCTTTCTCTTCTGTGAGATACTTTTTCTCTTAAGTCAGATACTTTTTCTCTTCTGTCAGATAATTTTTCTCTTCTGCTAGATACTTTTTCTCTTCTGTCAGATACTCTTTCTCTTCTGTCAGATACTTTTTCTCTTCTGTCAGATACAATTTCTCTTCTATCAGATACTTTTTCTCTTCTGTCAGCTACCGGCTCTCTTCTACCAAATACCTGTTTTCTTCTTTCAAATTGCATAATTTTTCTGCTGTGCTCTGTTTACCACCTGATTGTATTAGTGCTTAACATAAACTTATGGACACTATCATAGATCAAAGATGGGTGGCTGTTGGGTAGGCACAGATAGTCGCGAGTGTGTAGAACAGTTGCAACCAGTGGTGAATACAAGTCTGACGTACAGAGTTCGGATTTACAGCAGAAGAAAGACTCATGTGTATTACGACCCATGTGCATATGTTTCTTGAGAGTGTAAATAATATTACAAGTTAGTTGCATGTTCTTTACAGGACGTCGTAATCAACCTCAGCCTGTTTGGCTGTTTGTGATCGTCTAGGCAATTTTGCGTAACAAAGTCGCTTAAAAATCGACAGGGTCGACTTCACTGCACCGGGTTTTATCCCATATAGCTTGGTCTCTTTCCGCAGCGCGGAAGGCGTCGCACAAAGCACGAACTTCGTAGCTCTAGCGACGACCCACAAGAGTCTTCGAAAAAATGTCACTCGTGAACCGAAGGACGCGGCCCGGAGTCGAACCCACAACCTTCGGAGCCCGAGTCAAACGGCTTGACCACTTCGCCACGGAGACTCCACACACACACAAACAAAAAAAGAATTTTACGTTCAGTAGTTTGCCATGGTGAAGGTAGCCTTTTGCAAGATGAAAAACATACTGACCAATAAAAAGATGTCAATTGCGACGAGAAAAAGAGTGTTGAGGAGCTACATAGAGCCTGTACTTTTGTATAGATATGAAGCATGGACAATGAGCAGTCAAGCTGAAAACACATCTGAATGGCTGTGGAGATGTGGTGTCTGAGGAGAATACAAAAAATACCATGGGCAGACAGAAAAATCAACGACCAAGTCCTACAAGAAACAAATGAAAATCGTAAACTGATTAGAAAAATTAGACGTAGACAGTCAAAATATTTTGGACTTGTTATGAGAAGAAATAAATTAGAGAACATGGTGACAACTGGCAAGATCGAGGGGAAGAGAACAAGGGGAAGACAGAGAAGTAAATACCTGGATGGCTTGACCATGTGGCATGGTCGAGACAAGAACACTGAGCTGATCCACGACTCTGGTGATAGAGTGAAATGGCGAATCATGACAGCCCACGCTTACTGGCATGGCACATGATGGATGGATGGAGTTTGCCATTGCTTTCTGAGCTACAGGCGCTCATTCCATTGTTAGAAATCAACGTTTGGTGGTCTGCTATCAAATCGACTGCAGATTATTTCGAAGCCGGTATGTGGGATTACGACACTCGATCGCCACCTCACAGTCACAGACGCCAGCTAAAGAATATCAGGAAGCCGAAACATTCATGAAAGGATGACATTATCTGACGATCAGAAAACTCCTGTTGTGCTTGCTCCACTGTGGAGTTTATACTATTTTAGATATAGACAGGAAATATTGTGGTTTCTTTTTTCCTGGGTTGAAGTTCATATTTTGCCCTGTTGCTGTTATGTTAAGATTGTCAGGCGTCTCCGTGGCGCCTTTCCCGCGCTTCGAAGATCGCCCGTTGGATTCCCGGCCACGTTCGGTTCACGAGTGCAATTTTCTCGGAGATGCCTGGGTGTCATCGCTGGAGCTGCGGAGTTCGTGCTTTGTAAGACAATTTCGACAGGGTGCCCTGTGGGCAGCGACCGAACCATGTGGGATAAAACCGGGTGCAATGAAGTCGATCATCGTGCATTTTAAACCATGTTTGTTTTCTAACATTGTCGATGTGGCGTAGTTTTCTAACATTGTCAATGTGGCGTTGTATTTTATCTTCAGTGTTTGATATAATGACTTATCAACAAAGATACGTTCATTATTCAGACTGCCTTCATTATTGTGTTTCTGATGTGGTATGTTAAAGAGTTAGTTCTGTATCCTTTACAGGATGTTGCAGTCAACCACAACCCCAGTATTTCGTTAGGCTGTTTGTGATTCCTGGGCACGTTTACAGCCAATATGTTGCCATTGCACATCCCGCAATCTGATATATGTCATCACCTGCAAACGATGTGACATGAAATACATTGGTCAAATTGGCAAAGACATCTCAGAGACATCAATCAGGGCGCTGACAAACCTGTCCCCAACCATTTCAATTCCTCCAACCATAATGGAGTCGACGATGTATGTGTCACCGCATTGAAACCCTGCTACTCCAACAGCTCCGTTAGGCTCAACATTGAATGCCAGTTAATCAACAATCTGGGATGCGTCCATCAAGCCGGTATCAATACTGTTGTGGACGCTACTGTATAACTGTGCCATCTTCTCCAACTGTTTACACTGTCTATTACTATGCTGCCCTCCCCCTCCCAATATTCATACCTAACTGTCTCCACGCCCCTATATTTTCATATCAGACTGTTCGCATATTTTTGATGACGTAAATCCTATCTGGCAACCTACTATACTTAAACTCTGCAGCCAAAGAGCGCCTTCGCATCTGGCAAATCCGTCTTTTCCGCTCCCACATGGATACGTAGTGGTTGTGCTTTTTTGTTTGGTGCTTTTTTATATTTCGTTGTCCTATCTATCCGTGTTGTCCTGTCCTTGACAAAGATTCTGAGAATCGAAACGTCGGCCGTCCTGTGTGTAGTTTTGTACGCGTTTGTGTGTATTTTATTTTATTATTCATTTTATATATTTATTGAGTGCTTCTGATTTCCGATTTTCACCTGTATTTCGGGATACGATGGATCTCCTTGTAAGGTATGTGCAACGCGTTGATGTTTAGTACGTTTCTTCTCGCAGGAGCTTAATATACCTATTTGTTTCCAGTTCATATTGTTATATCCTGCTGCAGCCGCTGCTTTTTCTTTCTATGAAATTGCTGTCTGAACGACCGACACTCATACATTTGTATGGAAACCAGCACAAGGCGGTCTGCCGAATCGCCGGCAGCTGGGTTTCGAAAGCGGTATGCGGGATTATGAACTGCGTCCGTAACCCATTGCTACAGAGCCGGCATGTAGGCGATGAATAACTGGATTAGTCGATCACAGTCGAGGAGGACTCCAGATTACAGGATACAGCTCAAGACCCACAGACACTTGACGTTTTGTGTACAGCGGTAGTGATGTCCTCAAACCCGTGAGGGTTGTAGGAGAAGAAAGAGAGGTAAGGATAAAGAAAGAAAGAATTAAACAAACAAGAGATAAAGAAAGAAGGAATTAAAGAAAGACGGTCAGAAAGAAAGAAAGAGAGAAATACAGAAAGAAAAAAACTAAAGAAAGAAAGAAAGCAATAACAAATGATAAAGAGAAAGAAAAGAAAAGAAAGAAAGAAAGAAAGAAAGAAAGAAAGAAAGAAAGAAAGCAATAACGAATGCAAGAAAAGAAATAAAGAAACAAAGACATCAGGGGAAAAGAGAAATAAGACAAGAAAGAAAGAAAGAAAGAGAGAAAGAACACCAATAATACAGACTGTAACCAACCATCGATCATCCCTACCTTCTCATCCGGTGAAGAATTTATGTAACATTACGAGCTACTTAAGAGAGGCCATCAAAAAAGGCGCCATAAATAGCCAGTTCTGGCTGAAAACCGGAACCATCAACTATCGATGACGTCATAAGTCTCTTTCAGATATGTGTGTGTCAGATAATATCTATTAATTAATTAATCCTGTCACACGTCGTGTTATGTTTCTGTGTGAATTACAACAACAACATTTCCGTTGGTTGTCATCTTCACTTCCTGATGTTTCATTTCTCTCTGACTCATACTTTCTCTTCTCTTCTCCTCTATGTTTTGCTTATGAAACTGCCTGCCTGCCTACCTACGTACTTCCCTACCTACCTACCTACTTCCCTACCTACCTACTTACCTATCTACCAACCAACCAACCAACCAACCATCCAACCAACCTGTCTGTCTGTCTGTCTGTCTGTCTGTCTGTCTGTCTGTCTGTCCGTCCGTCCGTCCGTCCGCCCGTCTGCCCGTCCGTCCGTCCGCCCGACCGTCCGTCCATCCGCCCGTCCGTCCGTCCGCCCGCCCGCCCGCCCGCCCGTCCGTCCGTCCGCCCGTCCGTCCGTCCGTCCGTCCGTCCGTCCGCCCGTCCGTCCGTCCGCCCGTCCGTCCGTCCGTCCGTCCGTCCGCCCGCCCGTCCGTCCGTCCGTCCGTATATCAAACCCACTGGCGCCGTACTTTCACTTATAAAGCCGTATGATCAGAAATCGTGTAAAAAGACAATGTTGCCCTATTCGTCACCAATTAGTATTTTACCAAGGGAACATGACTATAGGTCAACTGGAACTCGGGGAGGGGGGTAGAAATGTAATCAATATCACGCCAGCGGCGTTTCCTTTCAAGAACTTTTCCTAGTATCCATATATCCAACACTCTAATATATACCCAACACTCTAATATATACCCAACACTCTAATATATACCCAACACTCTAATATATACACAACACTCCGATATATACCCAACACTCTAATATATACCCAACACTCTAATATATACCCAACACTCTAATATATACCCAACACTCTAATATACACCCAACACTCTAATATACCCAACACTCTAATATATACCCAATACTCTAATATATACCCAACACTCTAATATATACCCAACACACTAATATATACCCAACACTCTAATATATACCCAACACACTAATATATACCCAACACACTAATATACATCCAACACTCTAATATACCCAACACTCTAATATATCCAACACTCTAATATACTCAACACTCTAATATATACCCAACACTCTAATATACCTAACACTCTAATATACCCTACACTCTAATATACCTAACACTCTAATATATACCCAACACTCTAATATACCTAACACTCTAATAATATATACCCAACACTCTAATATATAACCAACACTCTAATATACACCCAACACTCTAATATACCCAACACTCTAATATATACCCAATACTCTAATATATACCCAACACTCTAATATATACCCAACACACTAATATATACCCAACACTCTAATATATACCCAACACACTAATATATACCCAACACACTAATATACACCCAACACTCTAATATACCCAACACTCTAATATACCCAACACTCTAATATACTCAACACTCTAATATATACCCAACACTCTAATATACCTAACACTCTAATATACCCTACACTCTAATATACCTAACACTCTAATATATACCCAACACTCTAATATACCTAACACTCTAATATATACCCAACAATCTAATATACCTAACACTCTAATATACCTAACACTCTAATATATACCCAACACTCTAATATACCTAACACTCTAATATACCCTACACTCTAATATACCCAACACTGTATTATATACCCAAAAGTTAATATATACCCAACACTCCAATATGTACCCAACACTCCAATATATAGCCAACACTCCGATATATACCCAACACTCTAATATATACCCAACACTCTAATATATACGCAACACTCTAATAATATATACTCAACACTCTAATATATACCCAACACTCCAATATATAACCAACACTCCAATATATAAGCAACACTTAAACACATACCCAACACTCCAATATATAGCCAACACTCCAATAATATATACTCAACACTCCAATATATAACCAACACTCCAATATATAACTAACACTCCAATATATAACCAACACTCCAATATATAACCAACACTCTAATATATAACCAACACTCCAATATATAACCAACACTCCAATATATAACCAACACTCCAATATATAACTAACACTCCAATATATAACTAACACTCCAATATATAACCAACACTCCAATATATAACCAACACTCCAATATATAACCAACACTCCAATATATAACCAACACTCCAATATATAACCAACACTCCAATATATAACCAACACTCCAATATATAACCAACACTCCAATATATAACTAACACTCCAATATATAACCAACACTCCAATATATAACCAACACTCCAATATATAACCAACACTCCAATATATAACCAACACTCCAATATATACCCACCACTCAAACACATACCCAACACTCTAACATATACCCAACACAACAATATATATGCAACACTCCCACGCGGACTTTCATTTCCAAAACCAGTATGAAGAAAAACTGCGACAACCAGACATTCTTGCCTCGCGCCTCGCCTTATGTCCAGCACATCCATTATTATTTTCTCAAGGGAACCCGGTCGCTGACGGGCTGTATCCAGCTGCTGTCTTCATCCAGATAATGAGACTCGGAGGGATATCAATGCGCGGCACTGAATGGCTTCTTATTTGTTCTACTGTCGAGTCAGGATCCTGTTTGGAGATCTCCCAGGGCTTAAATGTCGCCTGGATTACATGCTTGGATTTCTTTACTATAAACTATTGTTGTTCTTCTTTGTTTGTGTTTTGTTTTATTTTTAGCAAATATATTTTTCCCCTACGACTTAGGAGCTGAGGTCAGTTTTGTCTAATTTTGGTGATATTTTTTACCCACACACATGCTCTGTCTGGCTGTTTGTCTGCTTGTCTCTTTCTCTGTCTCGTTATTTCTCTGTCTGTCTGTCTGTCTGTCTGTCTGTCTGTCTGTCTGTATATGGTGCTAGACCCATATTTGTATAGACCAATGGACACTACGTGGATGTCATGGTGAGTAATTACTTCGCACAAACATAAACCAGCACTCATTTTAGGCTGGTAGCCCGCGTCAATAATAATAAAAAAAAATCCTCCAACCAGTTTCCAACCAGTG